>JAWWEU010000081.1:114060403-114071681 GCA_035583155.1 Acropternis orthonyx | reverse complement strand
CTCTCTTTTGCCTCCCTCTCTCCGTGAGTTGTGTGCTGCCGGTCCCGGTCCCCTGGGAACCACGTGGAGGGGGGAAGAGGGGAGAGCTTGCCCCCTGGTAAGGATCGCAGCAGCCGTGCCAGGGGGAAACCCACCATCCGCTATATGAGGGAGCTGTGCAAAAGAGCTGTAAGGAAGTCTGTGGAAAGACACGCACAGAAAAAAAAGGCAGAATTACGGGCAGAAACGGGGCTGCTGAGAGGAAAATCATTAGTAGCTCAAGGATTCAGAAGGAAAGACATCAACATGAAAGACTGTAAAATCCTACAGGGAAGTTGGTCAGGAACTGAGAGGTCACAGGTTCGAGCTCAAAAGCAAAACAGTATCTCAGTAACATCAAGGATCTGTTACAGGGGGCTGTGGAGGCTGACCCTTACTGTCACTCGGTATCTGCCTGACCAGCAAACACTGTTCAGTGTCTTATTAGGATAGTGAGCATATAATGGTCAGAATCACAGAACATTAAAACCTTGCTATCTTTGGGTGGTGTACACAAAAAAATATACTCTGTAAATCCTGCAGCTGAATCTGATATGTCTGAAGACACTGACCCAAAAGAGAGGTTTAACATCCTTTCCATCTTATACTTGACCTCCAAGTTGGCTAACAGAAACATAAGGGAAAAACAGCCTCCTCTCCAAACAGTTGGCCCTTTTATTTGTGCAACACAATCACTTCACTTGTTACAACAAACTCGGCTACTACAGTTGTCTAGTGGAACAGAAGACAGAAACATGTTACAGAAAGGAATACTAAGGTAACTTGTTGATTTCGTCAAATACATCTGCACAGGAAGCATCTGTGAAACCAGTGATTACAGAATTCACATGGGCAAAAGACTGCAAACGTACAGATAGTACTCCAAATGTTTCATCAGCTGCAATCCCTAGTTTTGTTGCATTGATAAAAGCATAAGATGGACTATAAGGAAATTAGAACCAGAGAAGTGGCATTAATCCTTCACCTGGATCCCTCATAATGTCATATTAAAATACACAGTCCAAAGCACAATGTTTAGTGTAATCTAGTAAAAAATACATTATTTTCCCCTTCAACTTATTTGCAATATTACTACATAACAGCAAAAATTGCATGTATACTTTGGGCTTGAAGTTGGATGCCTGCATGGCCTATTTACATGCCATCAATTAAAATCACAAGTTTCATCTATCTATTTACAAATTAATCTGGTCAAAATCATGCAGTGTTCTGCACAGAAGTACTCTCTCATTGCCAGGGAGGTCTGTATTCCATAAAGTGGACACTGTGAATATTCCATGGTCTTTTTCTTATCTGTGAAAACCAGTTCTCTTCTAAAGCCCAGATGCTCTCTGTGGGAAGCAGAGCACCATAGCCTCACTCGTGCCCTTTGGAACAGCCTGGCTTTATCAGCTGCAAGGGGGATTTGAGAAACTAGCTTTTTATATTAGTATCAAAAGCTAAATGGTTAAAGCAGAGAGTGTGAAATGCATGCTCAGACTGGAGTGTTGTAGTTTCTTGATAAAGAGCTTCCGCATTACCATGACTGTTTTAAATCAGGTCTCTCTAGTCACACAAGCACTACTGATATGGAAGCATAAAGCACAGCCTGTTCAGTCAACCTGGCAGGTGGATTTTACAAACTGGACAGACTGAGATGCTGTGTGCTGTTACAAGTATGCAAGGCAGGTAGCTTACAGGCAACTTGAATAAATTTCCATGAACTGCCGTGCCAAAAAGAACTGAGAGAAGGCACATCCTTACATCTGGAAACACAGTGCAAACAGAACAAATAAAGCAAGTAAAGATTTACCACAAAGCCCCTGTGGGCTGACTGCCCACCAAACTGAAGAGGCAATCCCATGCTCCTCATAAGCTCAGCTTCTGAGTCCAGTTCGACTTCTTCCAGCTCCAGAGCATGATTAGTATTCACCTTGGGACAACGTTTCTCCTCCTCAGACGCTTGTTCTTCCCCTGTTAACAGTTAATTACACATGAATATAATCTGGGTCTGATACCTCAGTGCCACAGCATGGCACAGAAAAACCACCAAAACTGCCTCTTATGCTTTCTTTTGCACTTAAAGTCTTCCTCACAAATGCCTCAATTTCTGCATAACTATCAGTAGGAACCAAAACAGAACTTTGACAGCTAAAACACTGCTCTGGAATGGAATTAACTTTATCCATAGCAGCCTCTGGCACTGTGTTTGGAATCTGTGGCTAAAACAGTTTGGGTAGCACACTGATGTTTTGGCTGTTGCTGAGCAGTGCTTGCACAGCTTCATAACTTTCTCTTTTCCCCGCTCTGCCCTCCCCAGTGAGTAGGCTGCGATGGACAAGAGATTGGGAGGTAACACAGCTGGGACTGCTGACGGACACTGAACAAAGGGATGGTCCACACCATATAATGGGATCTGCAGCAGTAAGAACTGGGGTAGAGGGTGAAGGTACTTGAGGCCAACCCATCAGGAACATTCACCTCAGTAACTTGCTGAACAAAATGCAATAATGCCCAGCGAACAACAGATAAACTAGGATTATGAGACAAAAATTCTTATAATGGAGTTCTTTTGGTATGTGTCACAGCAGACTTAAAATACAAGAGATTGTTGGTTTTGTTACAAATCTTTCAAAACCACACTGAAAGAGATAACATGATTTTACAAAAATGTAATGTGGTAACCACAGAACCTAATTATCTTAGATGAAACTGATCAACTACTGAATCACTGCTTGCACATTACCAAACTGTTAAGCAATATCATATGTATACAAAATAATAAATACTACTGAGAAAGTAGGAACTGCATATTGATGGAAATGAGGAAATCAAAAGCTCTTGATTCAGTTGATAATACTGAAATATTCAAGATGTTTGGTTTTGTTGTTCAGGATATATTTACTGCCAAACTATCACATAACACAAGACGCTTCTGTTTTTAACTGATGATTCTCACCAATTCATTCATATGTGCACAAAAACATGGTTTACATTCTTCTTCTTCACCCCTCTCACATTGCCTCCACCTAATCTGTGCTGTTAACCATCAGCTTTTATTTCTGTTCAGACTTCCTTTCAAACCAAGCTATTATGCTGCTGGATCCACCATCACAGCAACAGAAAAAAACACATACTAAAAGAATTTTGTTCATGTAGGCATATGTGCAGAATTCAGGAGGACGGAGTAAGGGAGTGGTGTTGAATCTGTCAGAGTATACGCCACGATAATTCCTCGAATACAAGCATGCCAAGGGAGAGGCTTACTCTTTTGGTCCTCCTCATACAATTCCTTGTATATATGCAAATTATAATATCTCCCATCACTGCTATTGCTTCTTCTCTACTTCTAGCCCAGCTGCTAATATCCTACACTGGGGTAGAGGCAGTAGGACAGAACTGGTCCCAGGCAAACATCTAAGATCTACAGACCCTCCATTATGCGATTAATTTTGAGTATGATCTGAGACAGGTCGGGGACCTGTGAAGTAACCTGTTCCATGCACCAGGGGAAATTTACATGAGGTGGTACAGTCTGGCTGGGCAGGAATAAGCATTGCACCTGGTCTGACACAAACATCAAGATTATGGTAACCTGAAAACTATGCAAGTGCTAAGCTATTATTCACACCTAGCAGTACTGAAAACCAACACAGAATTAGGAACAACTTAAATAACCACACACAACTCACTTTAAGTATTACTGCACATAACATTGCATAGTACATTTCATTACCTTACCTGTACTGTCATTGTCTTCTTTGATATAAAATCCTTTTAATCCCAGTTTATATAATTTCCGATCTCTGTAAAAATGAAGACGGACACTGATGGAGAAAGTCATCATTGAAACGTGTTTGTTTTTTTTTTTTTACAGTAAAAACAATCATTCAGTGAAAAAACCTCCCCAGGGATGCGGTAAAGTCTCCTTCAGTGGAGGTTTCAAGATGTGACTGGACAGAGTACTTAATAAACTCGTCTAGGGTTCTATTCCCATGAAAAGGCTGGACCGGGTGACCTTTCCAGGTCCTCTCCCACGCGGGCTGCCCTTTGACTCTAAACACGCGAAAAAAATAGAAAGAAATATCTCGAAACGGCAACACTTTAATTAAAGCCTGACGGGAATGTCCATTCCAGAGACGCCCAGAAAACGCTTCAGCTACGCAGAACACCCCGGAACTAAATTTTAGGGTCTCCTCCCGTCGCTGAGAGACCGGTTCCTCCGTTCAGGATGAGGGTCCGTGAGCGGGGGGCGGGAGGGGCGCTGCGGGCTTGGGGGGCTCCCTTCGGCCCCCTCCTGCCCCGCCCCAGCGGGCACCCTGCTGTAAACAGGACCTGCGGGAGCCCTTCAATGCGCACAGTCCCCGCCACAGCCGCACCCCCCTGCCCAGGGGAGCCTCTTCCCCGGCGGGGCACAAAGACACGCAGCGCTACTCACTCGACGAAGGCGCGGGAGCAGAGGCAGAGGATGCTGCGCGCCGCCCCCGCCCGCAGCAGCAGCTCCGCCACCAGCGTCCCGCCCGGGTCCTGCACCATCCCTGCGGGGACACTCACGCCTCGGCACGGCCCCGGCACTGCCTTCCGCCGGAACTGCCTGCCCCGCCGAGCCCGCCCCACCGCGGCCGGAGGGCGGCTCCGCTCGGGGCCGCGGGACTTGCGGCGCCTGCGCGGGAAGGGCAGCCCCGCTCGCACGGCAGCGCTGCTCCGACGGCTTGGTGTGCTCTCGGCGACCCTCCACGAGGAATACTTGCGTGGTGCTGGGGTTCAGGGTGGGGAGAAAGGAGGGGAGGAGAGGGCATCGCCACGTAAATCTGCAATAGAGGATGCTACGGCCAAAGTCGGGTAAAATCGGGAGCGAGAGGCAGAAGTGGAAAGCCTGAGCAAGGCGTGTTGGAGTAGTGACTGGAGCAGAATCATAGAATCACAGAATGGTTTGGGTTGGAAGGGACCTTAAAATCACCTGGTTCCAGAACCCCTGCCATGGGCAGGGTCCCCTTCCACTAGACCAGGTTGGTCAAAGCCCAATCCGGCCTGGCCTTGAACGCTTCCAGGGATGGGGCATCCACAGCTTCTCTGGGAAACCTGTGCCAGTGCCGCACCACTCGCGTAGTGAAAAAGTAACAGGAGGGCTTAAAATTACGAGAGAATGGGGACAGGTCTGACAGAGAGAGTCAAAACGAAAACAAAGCCTGGTGAACAAAGGGGCCTGGGAGGAGGCACGATGAGGTGGGAAGGTCGGAGTGAGGCTCTGGAGGCAGAGGTTGGGTGGGGAGGGAGGAAAGCTTTGGGAAGCAGCCGTGTGTGATAGGGCACAGTGATACGACATATTTTGCTCACAGATTTCTTTCCTGTGGAGACCTGCTTCAGGCACCAGATCAAGATATAAGCTGGGAAAACATCATTGTGGAGTGAGAGAGACTGTTATTTGGGATACCTGCTGACTTGAGAAAGTCGGAGGGTCTTTAGAATAGAAGGTGGGTAGGCAACCAGGGAAGGTGCACTATCTAGCAGACCCCAGGATACTGCCCTGTAGAATCCGATTTTATCCTTGCTTCTACTGCAGAGACTTTATATGATGATGCACAAAGTTTCAGAGGTTTCCTACATAAAACGCTGATTCAGCTCTACTTAGATTACTCAGGGCTTATATCTATAAAATGCATGAAATCCAGGTCTCTAAAGACCATTGCAAAGCCTGCCTAGACATCACTGGGGCAGGCTTTCTCAGATACTAACTATGGACTTTATGATGTCTTCTTACCTGCCAGCTTACCTACTGAGAACAAAATGTATCATCCACGCTTTTAGGCCCTCTGCAAGGCGTTTGCTTTTGGCAGGCTGGGAGACTGGTCTTTATGTTACCTGCATTCAGTGCCTGATGAGCTGTGCAGTTTGACTGCTGTGCTGTCTCATTCCATTCGCATCAGTACATTTTAAGTAACAAGGCCTCATGAGGGTGCAGGATGTCCTCAGGATTTTTAAGACATTTCATGTAGGAAATATGCAAAGAGGAGTTTGGAGGCAGAAGGATTGACCGTTCAGGTGACAGTAGGACAACTACCATCCAACAACAAATTCCATCTACTTACAAATAAAATCTTAAAATTAATTGTTTCTGGAATCATGCACCATCTTACATCTGATATTAAAAAAATATTAAATGCCAACATTAGCCAGGACTTGAATATGCCTATTGCTTCAGTAACTAAATACTTTAGAAATACAGGGAAAGATTGCACCAGTGCTAGCATTCATATGGGTACAACTGCATCTGCAATTAGGGTGATGTTTCAAAACTGAAAATGCAGTACAATAAAAATCTTTCAACACAAATTGTTTAGCAACAGCCAAATGTGTGTAAAAGTTGAATTGTGAATTGCAAAATATTTTGAGAATTATTATGCTCCTCCTCTTCAGGAAACAATGCTACATTTCCAGTAAAATGCAGAGAATACTATTGTATAAGAACAAGATGACTGTTCTTTTATAGTATTCCAGCCCAATATCCTGCAGCCCTGAGAAGCAGCCACCAGCAGGGAAGTCTAGACATACATGGGAATGCCTCCTAATACTCTCCTATTCCCCAGCCATCTGCAGCTGATGGTCTGTGTTTTCTGCCTGTTTAGTAGGATGGTGGATTTATTCTCATGTTACTTGTCCAGTTTACCCCACAGTTCTCGCATAAGAAGTAACCTTTTAAATTTTGAACATGGTTTCTCCCAGCTTCAAGTGCTGCTTCACTTTTTAGAAAAGTAAGTGAGCAATTGATCCATACTCAGCTACTGCGCTGATAGATTTTATAGATGGCAGTCATGTTCCTTATAATATCTTTTCCAAGCTGACAAGCCCTGGCATATTCAATGTTCCTTCTCTGGGAGCCAGTCTATACCTCTGACTTTCCTCATTACTCTCTTCTGACCTTTTTCTGGTTGTACTATATCACACTAGTGATATCTGCCTTGGACCATGACTGCCCTGATAGATCTGACCTAGGCAGGGCAATGCACTGGGAGCATGATTTCTAGAAGACATGATTTTAAAATGTTAAACTAGCAAAAACATGCTTGTAACAACACTTGCATCAATTTAGGTTGCACTGGCAAATAAAATGCTTAAAGTGAAATAAGCCATCCTCAGAAAAGATCCACTGATGAGATGCTACTGATTTAAAAAGTCCCATGTAATGAAGCTAGTTCAAGTTTGTTCTTTACAAGGAGCCTGTCTTGTAGGAAAACAATGGACTGTTTCACATTGAGTTGGTATGGGTTTGGTATGTTCTTCCCCTAGAACCTGAAATAATTTACCTAATCCACACAAATGACGCCAAAGCAACCTGTGTCTCTGTAGCCTGCTACCCAGTCTACCTGCCCATTTCTGCCTGCCTTGCTTTCCTCCAGGACACCCTGGTCTCAAATGCTCCTCTCTCATACACAGTCTTGGGCCCCAGCTTCAAAGTCCGTCTTGGATCTATCTGTTGTTATTTTTTTTATATATCTTAGGTGATAGTGAAGACCTCCATTTCCCAGTGATCCTGGCTCTGCTGCTTTTAACTGTGCTTCTCAGAATGTGACCTTGCCTCCCAGCTGGCTTTAATGCTTTTCATTATTTCCTACTTTTTAAATACCTTTTCAGGGCTAAATTCCATGACAAATACTGATCAACTAAAGATAAGACAAGGGCTGCTAAGAATGGCGTCCTTAGCTCTTAAAAATAAAACAAAAGCAAATGCATGCAATGTTTACAAAATAGAACTATTCTCACAGTAACTCTTACCCGCTCATGTAATTCTGAGGTCCACCCTTACATGCACATCTCCCTTACCGTATATGAAAAGTGCTGGAGAAATAAGTTAAGCTGAAGTTTATTAAATGTTTATGTAAGAGCTCATAGAAAAGAACTTTCATGGTTTTCTTGGAGGAAATTATCAGATTAGATATGTATCTGAATATAGTAAAAAATTATTAGTTTATCAAGATCTCAGTTTATAAGAAGATGATAGGATTAAGAGCAGTGTTTAAACAGAGTAAAATTTTCTAAGTTATGTGTTACTAAAGACAAGTAATTTTATAATCTATCTGTAGTGGATAAGCTGAGAGAAATATTTGAGAGTGTTTAACTCAATGCATTGTATTCTCACTTATGGGAAGGGATAGGTAGACCTGAATGCCCTGTTTGAGAATTTCTAATCTCTATAACTCATATATTGGAAGAATTGATTCAGCTGAAGCATCTGGACGACTCGGCAATGTGTGCCCTGCTTCTGGCTGATCCAAATGCCAGCTATAATGGTCTTTGTACCTGAGTTTTTTCTGCCTGGTGTTCTGTACCCATTCAGTCTTTAGCTTCACATTTATAAAATGGCTTTGATGGCTTAAAGGGACATTATTCCAATGAACTGTGGGACAGAAGGTGGCAAATGGTGACATATCTGTGAAACTTTTATGAGAAATTACGGCATGCTAAGTGAGGGTTATTTCTTTCAAATTGCAAATAGTCTCTAATAAAGAGGAGATGGAAAAAACGTCACTTTGCCAGTTGCAGATGTACACAGAAGGACATACAATCTAATGTTGAGACCCTCCAGTCCTCTGAAAAAGTATTGGCCAATGTACAAATGACCAAATATTCAAATACTCTTCATGACTTGCAGAATTAGTGGTCTCACAGTAATATCTCCTTTTCACTTTTTTGATAAAGATGAGAGTCCACTTAACGAATACAAAACATAAGGTCTGGGTAGTTTGACATATGATTTTGTGGCCATATGTGAGAGAAGGTGTTTTTTTCTCTGTCAAAGTCACCTTTGACATGTAGATATGACTGACCTGGCACATGAGAAAGTAATTTTATGCGGCAATATTATCTCAGTGGGAATTAAACTCTGATAGTCATAGAAACCTTGCACTTCTTGTTCAGCATTTAACAACTTTTTGCTTTTATTTGGGAATACAGAGAATCATTTAGGTTGGAAAAGACTTGTAAGATCATGGAAGCCAACTATTAACCTAACACTGCCAAGCCCACCACTAAATCATGTCCCATGTGCCAGATCTTCAAGTCTTTGAAATACCTCCAGGGATGGTGACTCAACCACTTCCCTGGGAAGCCTGTTCCAATGCTCGGCAACCCTTTTCAGGGAAAAAGTTTCCTAATATCCAGCCTAGACCTCCCCTGGTGCAACCTGAGGCCATTTCCTCATGAAGGAAATCACAATTTGAACATGTAGCCATCCCAGATAGATTCAGTATTTTTTTAAATGATTAATGAGCCAAAGAAATGTTTAAAAAGACACAGAGCAAACATGATACCCAGACATGTTATTTAAGTCTGTTACTTACTATATGGTGGACTTTTGATCCCCTAAAGACACCTAAGTCGCAACCTTCTAGTAATGGGCAGAATCCTTCAATTATGTTGTAGGTGTATTCAGATTGTTTCATTAGCCAAATCTGTGGGAGATGCAGGTTCTTGTAATCATTGTAGTTGCCTCAGCTGTTATGGTTTGTTTGGTATTTGCAATTACAGTGAAACAATGACACTGGTAAACAGTAATTACTTCACTTTCACAGAAGCAAAGCAAAAGTGTTCAACAGGAAACCTATTGGAAAACATGGAATAAAGAGGTGCTTCAGCCACATCTCCACATTCAGTGGTTCTAGGACAGAATATGATTTTTAATTGCTCTTATTTTTATGGAGTGAAGGGCTCTGGGTTTCTTTGTTGTTTTGTTTACTTTTGCTTTAGGTTTTGCCTCTCTGTGTGTACATTTTCTGGGGGTTTGGGTTTGTTTCTGTTTTTTTTGTGGTAGTGACATCTTTGCTGTTTCTTTTTCTGTATAACCTAGGCCAAATAAGCATATGTGACATTTTACCAGAGTGGAGAAATTGCCACAGAATAGATAACTGGTTTGATGCAGCACCAGGGAGTCCCATCAGTTGTTGCTGGCATCTTAAATTCCTACATAAAGAATCTTCTAGCTCATGCTTGGAGGCAAAAGCCAGAAAGACTACAAAGATAACAGATAACTTTTATAATGCTTCTACTGTGAATTTGATTGTCCCTGGTTCCATGTGTCTTCACAGCCCAGGTGAACACTGTCAGTGCCTGCTGCCTTCAAAGCACCCTTGAATCATGTGGGAACTGTAATTAATTGGAACAGTACCTGTTTGGTCTTGGCATTTATCAGACACTGTTAACCTAATATTTCTGTTTCTGCCTATTGTAGTCTTGGGTTTAACTTTCTATATTCGTTTTTTTTTTTAAATTATTTTATGATAGTAAATGCAGTTTACATACCCCTAGGTAATGGGCTGGATCATGTATTTTACAAGTGGTCACTGTTCATTTGCACCTTTGGAAGTGCTGCTGATGTAGATTAAGCCAGAAAAGGCTACATAGTATGACTGAACTCATCAGGGACAGCTAAAAATTAGTCTAAGGGTGTGTAGCTTTAATTCTTCTCTATTGTAAAGCATATTAATCTTGTAACTGGGTTAGTTTTTATATCTATTCCTATAAGTAAGTTTTATAGTGCTATATTATAGCTCTGTTTACCAATATAGCTCTAAAAATAATAACTTTATGTTTCTCTGTTGCTTATTAGTTTTTACTTGTGGATTTGTGGACTTTTTGGCATTGTATAAGAGCCCTAATCATAAACACATTGTATTTAATAATATTTACATTCTTAGTGAGAAGACTGTAGTCTAAAGAGTGAGTAGCAACTTTGCATGAATAATGCAAGACTTTTTACGCTTTTGGGCCAAAAAAGTGATGTCAAAGAAAGACAATTCAAAGGCCATGGCCATAGGTGAGATCTTAGAGAAACCATTAACTTTTCACCTCAGCAGCCACCACTAACCACAAAGCAAGATCCTACTGGTTTAAGTAACTACAGGGTAATAAAACTAATGTAATAGATTTAGCCTCCCAAAAAAACAGGGTGGCAAATTAAGGACGTGCCCTTGCCTATCTGCAGTAGAGCAGTTTAATGTTAGTCCTGCCATAATAAAGAGGATCTTCCTCTGAAAGTGAACTTGTTCCTGCTGAGGTCCTGATCTGCAGTTGCAAGGATGTCTTCGCTTGCAACTTAATGTCTGAAATCAGAGTAAGCTTGTGATGGGTTTGATAAATCCCAAAAAACCCAGAATAAGGTTTTAGTTTTAGCTAGGCCCCAATTCTGCGGGTCATGTGGTTAGGGACAAGTATCAGCTGACTTAAGTGACCAGTGAGGTATTTCATCCCATCTGATGTCAGCTCG
>JAWWEU010000081.1:114007218-114055358 GCA_035583155.1 Acropternis orthonyx | reverse complement strand
GGTGTGATTAATCGTGTGGAGTCCTCTGTTCTATTAGCCCCCAGATATCTTAGTTTTCTTTTCTAAAACTAAGACAATGATAAAGCAACATGGAAAGAAATTATCCTTTATGTTGCTACTACATGAGGATTAACACTGGGAGGGAGCAGTGAACAGTAAGATAGCAACCATGTGAAGTGTCTGGAATCTTCAGAGCAGGCATCACATTTGGGGAAGGAATGCTGGCTGCAATTTACAAGGTCATCTAGTTCACACTTGAGTGTGAGTCCAGTAGCATTAAGTCTTGGTGACTTTTGATGGCCCTGTAGGTTCTGCAGAAGTACTTTGCAGGAATCCCTGCTGATGACCTGTGCAGTGGCTTTCAGTCCAATGTAATAATTTAAAAGATGGGTGGCTTTCTGCAGCACTATTAAAAGGATGGTTTACATTGCTCCCCTTACCACTTCTTCAGGCCCTTGGCTTAGGAGCAGAAGCTGAAGAAACCAGTGGAAGTGCAAGTGCTAACAAGGAAGAACAGTTAGTACAGAAGGAGGGAAGGTAACGAACCAGAGCTGGATATGAAGATGGGCACAGCCAGCTGCCCAGACCTGGCTCCCTCCTGCCTCTCCTTTAGAGCCCTTCTGACCAGTAATACTGCTGATGGCACCCATTCAGCATATCACTTGGGTGGCATAAGATGCTGGCTTCCAGGTCTGCTCCTGGGAGAGGAAGGACAGTGTGAAACCTGGGGCTGGGAGTGAGGTGGCTGTGCAAGAGCTGAAACCAGGCCACCACCAGGGGCAGGCTGGGCAGGGAGGTCTTGTCAGGCTTCTCAGCACCTCACATGGTGCTGCTCCCTCAGCTTTGGGGAAGATGGTAGAAGAGGCCAGAGTGGAGGCTGGAAGGATTTAAACAGAAACACCCTCAATGCAGGGTGTTACCAGCCTTGAAGGGGGAACAACTTCGGCCTGAGAGCTGGCCTATTGGCCTCTCCCTGCCTTCCTAGGCTCAGCTTGAGGGTACAAGAAGGCTCTGATACAGTGATAAGCACAGGAGGATTTCTGGAAAATACAAGGATTTCTGAAAAAAAAAAAATTTCCAAGTGCCCATGGCATTTGGGCACAAAACAGATACCTTTAAATGCATAAACAAGGGATTTTAAAAGAGAGGAAAGGTCTGAGATGAAAACAGAGTCTTTCACACTGTGTGCAAGTATCAGGAGATGCTCTGGGCAAGATATTTGAATCTATGGTATCAGATAAAGCAAGTGACATCTTTATGAATCAGGGAAGTGCAGTATCTGATATAAGAGCCTGAAAGTGACACCCCTCTCATCTTCAGGGATTCCTATGTAAGTGATGAGAGATTAGACCACCAAACTGATTTTTAAAATGAAAATAAATCAGACATGAGCAGACTATTCTGGAGACACCATCCTTACAGAATTTCAATAGATTTTGCAATAAGTCTTGTAGTGCTAAGGCCAGAATAAGAAGAGACAGAAAGCCAGACACCAGATGCATAATGGATCAGTTCATGAATTTTTTTTTCTTCTTTCAAAGCAGTTCTGTGCACATAGGTGGTTGACTTTCAGCACTTAAAGAAAAATCCTAGTAAGTGATTTTTCACTTGGAGTTCACTCAACTTCCTTGTTGTCAGTCAGATTAGGACTAGCTATAGGAAAGCACTGGTAGATTGTTAGTCTCTACAAGCAGGAGGGGTTTTGCCAATGTCTTTCAAAGGTTTTTCCTAATAGCAGCATAATATTGTGTTTCTGTGGCTTGCTGGTTCCCAGTAGGACTCATTTACCCCAGCGCCTTTCTCCTGTCAAAGCCTTAGCCATGTTCTTTTATTACCTCTCACTTTCTTTTTTTCCTCTAACACTTTTTCATACCTGTGCCATAGCACAGTAAATCCTACTATTTATTAATGACATTCTTAGTTGTAATCTCTGTTAGCAGTTCTGGGCTCCTTCCCAGGCTACTTTTGGCTTAATTCATTTTGAAAAAGCAATTGCAGGAGAACTCTGTGTGTTTGAACTTGGTATTCAGAAGTTAAAAACAAAGAGCTTACAGTGCACTGGGCTGTAACCTGCTGTCATGAAAAACCTCTTCAGAATCTGCCTTTGGTTTTCTTAGAGTGCTTTTAATGTAATTTTGATCTGAAATTTCCAAAATAATATTAGTGCAGGTTTATAGTGACATATGTATTTTGATACTTACTTTAAATGACAGCTGGTTAGAAAATAGACTTTCATTTTCCAAAGAACAACATTGGAAATGTTCTTTCAAATCATTGCTATTTAAACTGTTAAGTAATATGTAATGAGTTACTACAACTTGTTTTAAAATAGCTTTGCTATTTCAGAATAAAAATAGTTCCTGATTTTTATGGTTGGTTTTTATTAAGAGTTAAATATGAAGGGAAGTTGTCTGTTAACAAATTCTTTTGTACAAAAGGAAAGAGATGGTCCAGTATCATCTAGGTATATCTCCTTCCAAGGGAAACGTATAGTAGGTATTCTTCTGGTAATTGTGCTGTCAGTAGCTTCCACATCTGTGAAATTTTGCTAAAATGTCACCAAATCCAAGACAATGTAACAATACAAGACAGTCTGTAACTGTTCAGACTTTGTAAACTTCAGGAGATGCTGCTGAACTCTCCGCAAATACTCGAGTTTTTGAGCTGAAAATGGAAGTGCAATCTCTTACAAGTCTTTCATAGTGTTATCTAGAAATCAAACAAAAAGGAATGTCCATAGGTATGTTGCATGTTTTTACCTTTTTTTAAAAAAAAAAAAAAAAAAAAGAATGTTGAAATTGTGTGCGTGTTTTGCTTTTAGAATTGCTCCTTTGTTAGGAGTCTTCTCTTGCTTCCACATTTCTGAATTAAGTGTAAATTTTTTTGGTCACCTTCCTCTGTGGACTGGCATGTGCAATGTATCCTTCTTTTTAATAATGATGACCAGAGAAGTAAAATATGAATTTTAATACCTCTAATAGGTATGCACTTGCACTTGATTGTATTGTATGCACAAATAAGATAGACCAAGAAAGAAATAAAGGATCAGGTGCAGATTTCTTAAGCAGCTTCCTTGCGAAGTGTAATGAAAAGGTTGATCACAAAAATGGGTGATTATCACTAGGATAATCTCTTGTGCACAGCCTGTGGCAATTTCATATTCATCTTCTCAGTTTTCTAACTTCTGAATCATTCTTATTTGCTTTGTGTGCTCACTTATTTTGGTGTTATTTTTAAGTGTTAATTTAAATTTCAAACAATAACATGGTACATATATTCATGTATTCATAGGTTATACAAAAAAGCTGTTATTGAATTAGCTTGTAATAACTTCACAAGTGTCACAGAAGCACTATAATCAACAAATTTTAGGTGTCTGTAATAAAATGAACACTACACAAGCAAAGCATGCCACATGCTATGCTCTTGGTTTGTCTTCATAGAATTTTGACCGCAGTGGCTTTCTAAATTATTTGAGTGCCAAGACTCAATGATAATTCTGAAAATATTTAATTCTTGACTGCCCACTGAATCTTGAGTAATGTGTGCTTTCATTTACTGTGTACTCAGCCTGTTGTAAGGAGTTACACTGTAGGATGCCTTGCCTGAAGCTGTTACTGGAAGTTTTGCATTCTGAACACCTGAGCATTTATGAACAGCATGGTGCAGAAACCAAACTGGAGGGACCTTTGCTTATTGCTCATTACCATGACGTTGTTCTTATAGATTAGGGTTGATTTGTGCATTAACACAGCCTGGCTCTGCCACTCAGTAACTAATCACTTTATCAGCAGGATATTAGGTTAATACTTCTGTGGTAAGTAACATGTTTAGGGCCTAAATTTGTAATATAAATTCAGACATCAGTCTTCATACCACAATATGCAGGATGGATTTTCTGGTTTTCTGCTCAGTGTTTCATTTATGCTCAGTTCAGACACAGACTTGTCAGCTGGAAGAATTAATTACTTAATTATTTTTACAATCATTTGATGTCAGGCTTGCAAGCAGAAGCATGCACCATTTTAAATAACCTTTTACATCAGCATAATAAATGGATTTTATATGCAGTAATTAAATCGTGCTATACTGCGAAAGCAGAAAAGACAAATACAGGCTTTAAGAACTGTGCAAAGAAAAAGGGGACAGCATAGCTTTGGCAGAAGCAAGAAGAGTTCAGAGACAATTTACTCAAAGAATGACCCAGACAGGAGATGTAATTCAGCCCAAGGTTCAGCTCTCTGTGACTTACAGTTGAGTTTGGTGAATTACATTTGTGGCTTAGAGCTTCAAGATTATTATTTTTGAGCTGTGAGACAGTACTTGAGCTACAGCATGTAAGATAAATAATAAGACATGCAAAATGTAGTTATTGAGGTGGTAATTGCTAATAATGGATGGACAGAAAATAGCAAGAAAAAAATTAGAGAATTGGAAGACAGTGGTGAGCATAGTAGTGTTTACTTTTGTTGCATAGTAGTCCCAGCTATTCATTCTCTGTGCTAGCCAGTAAATAATTGCTGGGTAATCTTGAGCTGTATATATACTGCTCATAAAATCTCTCTGTGAATGATGAAATATGACCAAACCTGAAGAGTGAGAGTTACACTGAGAATGTCTCTATAATCTGCTCTATGTGTATGACACAGTCTGTTGTCTGTCCGCATGACTGGATCGTTAGAAAGCTGCATGGATTCTGCCTTCTGCCCTGTGATTTCTCGAGAGAGCAAAACAGACTTCTCTTTTACAGCAGGAGCATATGTCTGTATGGCATATGTATTTGCCCTTTCCAAACAGATGCCAGCTTCGAACGATGCCATGCCTCTTCATGAATAACTTGTGGGTTTAAGATTCCACGATCTTACTTTTCTATAGAATTACAGGAACTTGTTTGTTTTTGCAAACAAACCAAGTTCACACTGTGCATATCTGACACCATGCCACTAATCTGCATGCATCTTGTGTGTTTGATTCTTTTATAAGATTACTTATCAGATATGTGATTACATTGCTAGTTCAGGATGAGGCATAGATAATCTAGTAATAATTAATTTTATATATATCTTCATTTGAGATTATTACATCTGACATGTCCATCATTTCTGCGGTTCTGCCCTAGGACCTGTTTTTGTTTGAGCCTTTATCCTTTCTTTATCCATTCTTCAAGTAATTAGTATAATATGCTTGTAATATATAGCTACCAATTTTAGATAATTTACTTATATAATACTATATTAGAGATTCACTCAGTTTCAGTCAATATCTGTAAAAAGTAGACCAATGAATTTGTATCACTGTATACACAAAGATGGTCTTTAATATCAGGGAGGGAAATTGTACTTGTTAACACTAGCAAGTACATCTAGAACAGGGCACAAACAAATGTTTTTCCATAAGAATATAAGACATGCTGTACTACAATAGACCAGTGATTCCAGTTAGCCCAGTATGCTCTGAGGCAATAGGAGATGCTATTCAGGAAGACCACGTGAGCCTGGCCATTTTCTGCAGTCTTTTACCTGTGTATTTCTGCAGCATGCAGAGTGTTAGAGGAGTGTTAGAGGGTACATTTCTGCCTGTTTCATGCTTCTTTAAGGAACAGTTATTCATGACTTTGTCTACTCCCTTTTTTTAACCTATTGATAATCTCCGTCTTTATGAGCTTCTTTGGTAGTGAATTCCAGAAGTCCACTCTCTGTGTAATCAAATATTTCCTTTTATCTTTGTTAAAACAAAGCACCTACTAGTTTCATTGAGCTTGCCTTAGTTCCAGTGCTGTGGGAGTTGATGAAGAGTTCTCTGTTCACCTTTCCTGCTGCCTCTATGACACAATAAACCCCAACCACATTTCTTTCCACTTTCTCCTTTGGAAACTAAGGACTCTCAGAGGGGGTTTTTGTCTTCTCAAAAGACAGATGTTTCATTCTCTTCATTATTTTAGTTGTCTTTCCCTATACCATTTCTAACTTGACTATGCCCTTATGAAATATGACTACCCGAGCTACAAAAATTACTCAAGATTTGGGTGAACTATTTTTGTACCATCACAAAACGACACCATCTGCCTTGTTTTTGGATTGCCAGTAAACACTCAGCTAATGATTGCAAACAACCATCAATGATAGTACTAGTGAATTATGACTCAAACCTAACTTATTTCAAAAAGTACTTTGGAACTGATCACAAACAACTTCCAATTGTTGTAATTTATCAGGATAATGAGCCCTGTGGTTACTCGTCTCTGTGAATTATTCAAGGAACTGGCTCTAGAACTGATTTTGAACTGCTTTATTCAAAAATTTTGGAAATACTGATCACATACTACAGGCAATAAAGTAAAACAGGACAAATGTTGCCGGAAACAAAAGTACCTCCCTAATAACATTTCAAAATTTAATTGACAGATAGTAATCTTAATACTAGAAATGTATGCATTCTAAGTTGTTAAGAAACATATACAGGAGGCAGGTCTCTTAGGGATAAACATTGCCTGAAATTCGAGATAATAGGGTGCAGAGTGAAGGTCTCATTGCACCTCCAGGTGGGAGTAGCAGGATAAACACAGGATCAGAGAGCTGTGCCTCAAAGATAAGCCTTTCCCTTATAATCTTACTAGTAAGATGAAACTGCATTAAAAGTAGAGGCAGTAGATATGCATGATAGATATGTATAACCAGTCATATTCTTTCATGGCAATTGGATCTAACTTTATTTTGTTATGCTGTTCTATCTAAATCAGCCTAACTTCTGCCAGAGATGAGAAGTCTGCCATGTTTACACTTCTTGATTACAGCCAATTCCTTTGTTTTCCCCTACTTTTACATTGCCCTATGGTTTAACTTCGGTAGAAACAATCAGTAATGTGTAATTTGCCCTACTAAAAGACCTATTTCTGTTATCTGGGAATTGCTTCCACTTGCTCACTGGATCAGGTGCAAACCTTTCTGTGTTTATCTGGTACTTAGCATAACTAGGTTCACAGTTCTGTGCTTTTAGATACCAATTAGGTCTTACACTAGGGGTAAAACAGACTCTGAAGAAGGGGAAGAGAGCACAGAACACACCACTGGTGAATAGTATCAGGTATGAGCGGAAAAGTTGATGGGAAGGGATCAGATGAGACTTTATCTTGCTTTCAAGAAAAATCGGCCCCAAGATGTAAAGGCAGATTGATATCAAAATCCTGCTAGCAACATACAGGTCAAAGGGAATGCTGTAGCTACATTGGTTATCACAGGGACCAGAGACACAGAGATAAAACAGAAGGAAGGGTGAGGAACTGAATTTCATCTGCTCAAAATATATGACCCTTTGACCTAGATTAAATACAGGAAAAAACCCCTGCCACATATGGAGTTAAACATGAAGGAGATTTGTTTAAATTAAGGGGCAATATTGTCACAAGATAAAATGCTTATCTTGGTAATAAGTACATGTAAACTGGAAACAGTATTTGAAGACCAAGTTCTGGAATAATGTCCTGAGAGTGAAAAAATGAAAGGGTTTTAAAACTGAGTTTGAAATATTTGTTATGTTTTGCAATATTTATATATTGCATGTGTTGTTACCTCCAAAAAGGTAAGAAAAAGAGACTTTTATTTACAGTTATGTGAAAGAATGCAAACGTTATATTGATCTATGTGTAAGTTTCTGCTGCTTGTCTTTGGAGTAGGACAGGAGGCTCTTACCCCCTCTTTCCTAATCTTTCCACCTCTTTCCTAACCCTGGGCTTGCAGGACAAAATGTCTTTGTATTTCTATTGACATTAAAACTGCCAAGGTGTATTTCTGGTGTATACTCTTTATGTGCTAAGCATTAATCTGTTTTGCCAGAATTGCAGTCAACAGATAATCTTTCCCTCAGTCAGTCTGGCAAGGATAACAGGTTTTTCCCACCACCTGGGAGTTTTTTTCAATGAATTCCTTCTTGTTGCAGATAACTCTGTCATTGACAACTCCCTTAATCTGTCCTGCTCTTGTCCCGTGACACTTAATTACTATGACTCTTGACCCCTTATTAAAATTCTTGAGCTAGCTGATGTGGAAGCATCATATGTCACTGCAAGCAGAGTAGATGCTTCATGGGCTTCTTCAGTAGCCACAGCTTCCAGAGATTTCTGGAGACTGGATTTGTACAGATTTTTTCAGTTCTCTGCTTTTATATTACAAGTGGGAGTTGAGTATTTTGTTCCTATTATTCTGCACACTGATGGCTCTTTTTTTTTCCCCCTGGAAAGTACAAATTTCCTCTTTGCTGAACGCAGTGGAAATGAAACAGAAAGACAGCAATATTTATCCTACCTAATTTACGTGTTTAGATTTGTTTGATCCAGCTCTCCTTAATTAAACAGACTGAGGAAACTTAATCTCTGGGAAGGTTTAAGAGAAAGATGTTGCAACAAAGCAAGTTTGATTTGGACATGCAGCCTTCCTTTTGGACATTTTGCATTTCTCAAGAAGGATGTCAGCCATGAACCAGCCACAGCTGGTAACTGATTAGTCTCCTGCTTGAATTAGTTAACAGAATCCACAAGGCTGTGAACTACTCTTTTGAATTCTTCAAAAGACTCGGACGATCAAACAGGAGATATTTGTAAACAGAATTAGGAAAAGAGTAATTAATTCAGTGGTTAGCCAGAAACACATAACAGATTTTAAAAGGAGGTTGAATGAAATTACATATTTTAAGGAGTTAAAGATGAAGCTACAGTATATTACTCTTGTAACTATTTGATCCCTCTAGTTTTTAAAGTCTTCAATATGGATAAAATTCGTGTGTTTTTCAATAAAATTTATACAGTTTGGCTAAAATTCAGAGTTTGAATAGAAAATGTTACAGTGCTAAGGTCTGAGACTGTCAAAGAGATATACACTCTGAGCAAGCTGCAAAATATTTCTCTCATTTGAATAAGATCGGATGGGATAAAAGCATTCTGTAAGAGACATTATTGCTTTTGCCTGGGTAAAGAAAATCACTAGCTGTACTTCAGGATCTGTGTTCGCCGTGTGGACAGGAGACATTGGACTTTGAAATAGTTCTGAGGAATCAAGCAGCCTTGTGTCTCTTGCAGTTTCTCTACAGGCCACATAATAATATGAAAAGAAAACCACAGAGGAAGCACAGCTCAGCTTACACATATTCTTTGAGCAGAAAGAAAATACCAACCAGAGCAAACTTTTTGTCAAAGGTTAAAAATCCCATTTTTAAAAAGAAGGAAATGATTGCTTCTTACCTTTTTTTTTTTCTGTTTGGATATATTTGTTCGAAACTCTGACATAGTTTGTTCATATGGCAAACGAAGTGACTCTTACCTATACTCCTGAATAAGTTGTCTGTGTTTGCTTTTACTAAGTAATTAATCCTAAATGCTATTTACTGAGAAGAAAAACAACAATAAAAAAAATAAATACTTACTGTTAAATCCATTATGATTAAATTAAAAAGAAGAGAGAATTTACAAACCAAAACAGTGTTCTTCAATCAGGAAAGCAGAAGAAGGTGGAGCTGTATATGTAAACCTTACATTACACTAATATAGAAATTATGATTACAGAATTTAAAAGATATTTTCAGTAGAAATTAATTGTATTCCAGAGCTTAACTGCTAAAGAAAAAAATCATAGTGTGACAAGTGAGGATGTGAATTTATAGAAGATTTAAGAAAAAAGAAGTTCTGGAATTACAGTTCATCAAAACCAGTTAACAATGCATTCCAGATTTAGCTTGTGAAAACTGAGGGAAGTGTGTTCACACTTGTGATAAGAAATTGCAGGTTGGAGAAGAAATATCCATGCAAAATGCAGCCATTCGCTTGGCTTCTCTTCTACTGGTATATCAAAAGGTTTAAGATTAGTCCATCAGTGGCTCTTTATCAAGAATCTTGCTTGAGAAATTACCATGATCTCAGGATGACAAAATAACCCCAACAAACTCAAAGATCTTTTAAGCAGTCATGAATTAAAACTTATATTGTAGCCTTTCACAAAATGTATTTGGAGATCTATACTCTCTGAGAGCATAAGTTGTCCACTTTGCAAAGTTTAATGCCACTGTCCTTGTGGAGTAAGTTTTACTTTCTTGGAATGAAAGGACCAAGACCAGTGTCTTGTCAGCAGAGCTGCACGAAGGTCCATGGAGGCTGCATGAACACATACCTCGGTAACTCAGTACTATCCATCTGAAATGGCTTAGGAGACACAAACAGTTAAAAAATGCAAAGAAGACTGAAAAAAAAGTTTCCTAAACTAGAAATCACTAATGCATATTTTGGGGAAGAGAAGGAAGGAAAACAACTCTGTATAATGGCTATGCAATTTATTAGGAAATTACTGATCTTGTCAGAAAAAATCGGTGAACACATTAAGGAAGTTGTAGTCAAAGAACAGCTTTAAAAATACACTTTTATTAATTCAAGACAGATATATTTAGACAGGGAAGATTTTGCCAGACAAGATTCTGAGACTGAAGAACTACAAATTCTTTCTTGCAAACAAGAAAATAGAGGGAATACTTTCAGTTAATGGGTACAAGTGGCAGACCCTAGGTCTTACAGGGGAATTCATGGGATTGAATCCTGATCTCTCTGGACTGCATGTGAAATAACTGTCCTTCAGAGATAATCAGAGACGGCTAAACATCTCTAGCAGAGCAGGGATAGGTAAGATGACCTCTTGGGGTCTCTACAAAGTGTTTTTACAATTTTACACATATACCTCAGGGTTTGTGGGGGGTTTTTTGTTTGTCTTTGTTTTTTTTTAATTGGAATTGCACTAAATTTTATGTGAACCTGCTCAGAATTTGGATATGGTGTGATAATTTGGGAGGACAATAATAAGGTGGATATTCTGAGAGTAGGACGCTATGAGTCTCAGCAGGCTTTTTGAAAGTTTCAGACCACTGTTGCAATGCCTGGCTATTTTTTTCCAAATCTTGATGATCCTTTTGTGGCCATTAGGTATATATATTGTCAGAGATGAAAAAGACATTTTATCCTCCAAACTTAAGCTTTGCTTTCATAACCAGTTGGGAGAAGTGGCAGTTACCATCATATGTGTAAGTTTTAGAAATGCCCGAGGGACTCCCTTGAACTTTACACAGTGATAGAAGTGTGTCAATAGAACATGATTTTCTAACCTAGCAGATGTCCAGTTGTTATATTCTAATAAATTTTGTCAGAAACTGCCTCTAACTTCCCTCAAAATGCCCATTTATGCTGGGAGTAACCATCTTACTAAACGTCTCCAGCTTTAAACATAAGGTAGGCTACCTTCTCTGAATCTGGTGCCAGGCCTTTAACTCTGAAGAATTAATTTCCCTTTTCAATTATTAGGAATAATTTTGTATAAGATAAGGAAAATAAAATCTTCATTAACAAATAGATGGAGAGGAATATGAAGTATATTAAAATACATCTAGTCCTGTAGAATTACATGACATTATTTCAACAGACAGTGCAACTCCCACTATTACATGGAGGCAAATACATCTATAATGCATGCAAAGCACTTGGGAATTTTTAACCTGGTTTTATATCATTCACAAGTAATTTGTGCAAACAAGGTCTAAATAGAAAGAATGTTAAGATTTGCTAATATAAAGTTGCATGTTGCTAATCTCAGGCTCACTACTACAACAGTGGCTGATCTTTCAGAGATGAACAAGGCATAATTTTACTCTTATAGGACACATGTTAGTTGGTGCAAGTGGGTGCAGATGCATCAAGACATTTAACATCACTGTTGTTATTCTAAAAACTTATTCTTAAGTAAGGATTTTTATGAAACTCTTCTTAGAAAAAGAAAACACATATGAAAACATAAAGAAAAATACTGATCCAGAATGGCTCTATATGTCAACAGTTACGCAAGATTATTTACAGTCACTGCTCTACCCAGGATGATTAGTAAGATTATTTCCACATCTGGGTGGTGTTAATGGAAGAGTTAATTATTTGTTATAACTTTGATTGAGCTGTTTACGAAGTATGACTTTAATATCATCTATATGACTTAGAGTGTTTAGGTAAATGACTATATATTCGTTTCAAAGATGGTCTTGACCCACAGATGTGAAATCAATTAGTGGTTTGTTCTTTCACTTTTACTTTAATGAACCTGGTAAGTTCTGAGCCGGATAAAAAGGGATCTTGAATCTTGAAGTCCCTAACTTTAAAAAGCTTCCCACATTGGTCACATTTGTGATGGTCAGGAGATACTTTCCCACTGAGGCATCACTGAATGGAGGCACACCTCTGAGGTGAGAAAACTAAGTAAAGACAATTCTATGCAAACATATTTTTTTTTTTTAATTGGATACTGCCAGCTGCACATTTAGCAGAACTGCCTTGTTGGGTGAATGATTCAAAGACACTGTTCTGCTAAACCTACAGGGTATGGGAGACAAGTGTTTTGTTAGGGGTCTTTGGACTATATTACTAGACAACAGAACTTCTGAAAGTTCTATTAACTGAATAAGATATTTAGCAATCTACCTTTGGCACATGATGATGTAGAAAACATCAGTGTAATGACAGCTGCACTTAACTGTAGTCATTTCTCATCAAATATTCTCTATTTTTAAGAGTACTTTAAAAAGGATATCTTTTTTTTTTTTTTTCAGGTAGTGTTTAACTCATTGATTCAACTACATGTTCTCAAATATAAGTGGTAAAAATTTCAGTAGCTTCCTACCTAAGGACAACATGAGTAGGGACATCCTACCATGAACAATGGTATTTTGTTTGCAATTTCAGTTGTTACGTTTAGAGTTATGTGGACAACCAGTACCCTTGATGGCTGGAAACGAGAATGATCTCAGCTGGGGAACTGAGTCATGTAGCAGACAGTCAATCACAAGGCCTAGGGCAGCAGATGAAAGAGGACATTAATCCAAGATTAAATCTGTAATACCATGACCAAGTCATCAGGGAGTGCACTCTTTAGTAGGCACCTTTTACCTAACAATTAGTGGTAATAACAGAGCATTTAAAAACATATAGATATTTTTATAACCTTCCACCAGAATTAATTATTTCACCCCTTAGGAATTAACAAACTGTTCCTTGGTGATCAAAGGTCAGTAGGCTAACACTATTTGTGATGTGAGACAGTCCTGAGTCTGTACCCTGTATCAAAGCTGCTACTGCATTAAAAACTAGCCAGACTATGCCAACTGTTAGGTGTTCTCAGCAGCAAAATAACTGGAGTCTTGAATGTGTGCAATCCAGGTTTGCACACTGGAGTGCCCGTCTTGCAGAACTTAATGAGTTTTCACTCTTAAAGTGAGTGTGTCGCTCATGATGCCTCGTGCTCCCTTCATGCCCACTGCATCAGTTCATGGGATGAAAAATGTCTGGCACCAGTTAAACTTTCTTCTGATGCCAAAATCCCAGAAGCAGATTCTTAGCAGATTCTAAAAGAGAAAGGAAGAATGGCAAGAAGCAAATACCCATAAGGGCAATGCACTTTAAAGAAATGCATCTGGGAGAAGTCACTCTCTTTTTTAACTTCACGTGGCTGTAGGAACCTGAGGGTCCTGGCTGATGGCAAGCTGAATATGAGCCAGCAGTGCCCTGGTAGCCAGGAGGGCCAACCGTGTCCTGGGGGCATCAGGTACAGCATTGCCAGCCAGTTGAGGGAGGGGATTGTCCTGCTCTGCTCTGAACTGGAGCGGACTCACCTTGAATATTGTGTGCAGTTTGGGGCACTGCAATATAAGAAAGATAGTAAGCCACTAGAAAGTGTCCAAAGCAGGGCAATGAAAATTATGAAGGGCCTTGAGGGGAAGCTGTATGAGGAGCAGCTGAGGTCACAGTCTCTTCAGCCTGGAGAAGAGGAGACTGAAGGGAGACCTCACTGCAGTTACAACTTCCTTGTGACGGGAAGCAGAGGGGCAGGCACTGATGCCTTCTCTGTGGTGACCAGTGACAGGACCTGAGCGAATGGCCCAAAGTTGTTTTAGGGGAGGTTTGGGTTGGATATCAGAAAAAGGTGCTTCACCTGGAGGGCAGCTGGGCACTGGAACAGGCTCCCCAGGGAAGTGGTCACAGCCCCAAGCTTGACAGAATTCAAGAAGCATTGGGACAATTCTTTCAGGCATGTGGTGTGACTGTTGTGGATGGTCCTGTGCGGGGCCAGGAGCTGGACTTGATTATTCCATCCACCTTAGCAGTCACATAATAAGCCTTGATGCAATTTGGTCTGTAGCTACGCTGTCCATCTGTGAAAAAATAGTGTTACAGAGGTAAAAAAGAGATGAACTTCCTGGTATCTGCAGCATACACCTCAGTCTCAGAGTTGTAAGCTTTAGGAGAGAGCACAGGTAATTTCTTTGATTAAACTTTAATATCTGGGAAAAATTTATCTCAGAGGTACCAACAAAGAAAAAGAATACTACATTTGAAGAAGCAGCCACACTAGTCTTGATCTCTTCCAACCTCATGGCAGCTGTTATCTTTGGGAAAAACACCTTCCTGAATACCTGCAATGATGGACAAATATCCAGGGGCTCAACAGGTGGATACAGGAAGGCTACCAATACTGACATTAAGCCTTTGCTAACTGATAGTCTTTTGCAGATGGGAACAAGTTGGCCAATCCCTTTAAGAAGTTGTGTATAATTTGATAAGAAAACATTGAAATATATATATTTGTGGAAATATGGAAGTATAGAAATGCCATGCAGTGGCTTACGTTAACTACCAGATTAGCTACCAGATGATACAGTTCTTGAGTGACCTAAAAAAAGTGGTTGAGTCTTTCCATTCTAACCAAGAGTTCAGAATTATTAAAAAAAATTGAGCAGGTAGAAAGGGGCAAGAAGATATTACACTGATAGTCTGATGTATTTTGGCAAATAGGTTTCACAATCTATTTTTATAGTTAGCAAGCACTTCTTTCACAAGGAAAGCACAAGCATTCTACTAATGCAGATGTCAGGTATCCCAGGGTTGGAATAGAAGAGCACCACAGAGTTCTGTGCTAATTTGGGAAGAAAAAGGCAAACTCTTGGGATTTCTCACTGAAAAATGCAGGGAAATCTGTACAAAATGCACATACTTAGTTATTTCTGTTTCATTCAGATGAATATTAAATTATCAAGTATAATTTTAATCACAATCTGCAAGAACATATTGGATTGACCAAGATACCATAATTTTCTCACAGGCAAAGGTGGGAATCAATGCTAAGAATATCTCTGGCCAGTACTTTTAACGTTCTATCTATCTATCTATCTATCTATCTATCTATCTATCTATCTATCTATCTATCACCAGGGATAAAAGAAACAACTTTTTGAAGCACTTTATCCAGATCCTTAACTGAAAACACTATCTTCTCTCCTGCTGATCAATGATTTGAATAGACTGTTCTGTGGCTCAGGCTCCTTATCCAGAAGTACCTTCCAGGAAAGCACTTCATGAGCTCTGGACAAAATCCTCTATCCAGAGAGGAAAAGGAAATTAGTTCAATCTTCAAACAGAGGGAAGCAGTATTTATTACATAATACTCTCAGAAGAAAGTGTGAGACAGATGATTTTTGTGGTTCAAATTATTTCATCCAAACTGACAGCACTTAGGCACATGTACGTGTTGGGCATGGGAATGAATATGTGTGAAAATACAATACATATTTTTAAAATGAATTACATTTTCATTACACAAGCAGCATTTTAAATATGAATCACATATTTTTTGAGAAGTCTTGTTTTAGACCCTTCTCTAAGACTGTGAAGAAGCCCTAGAGAAATATGAATAATAAGTAGCTTTTCAGGTGTCCTCACACTACTAGAGCAGTGTAAAAAGAGCTCAAATGCGGATGAGAACCCAGGATCCTGCTCTGTTGAATTGGCAGTGTTGCTAAAAATATCTGTGGCACAGTCAGTGAAGTAAAATGAATGTGGTTTAACACATTGCAGTGGGTCTACTAAATTCAGATTTTATTCTGAGACACTAAGAAGATTGTACTTTTTCCATCATGGATGACTATATTTTAGAAACATGTCAAATTAATTTTTTAACAAAGTTAAAAACTTGGGTTATTGACAAGTTCTTATTAGTAGCCACTGCAGCTATAAATGTGTCCTGGTTTTGGCTGGGATAGAGTTAATTTTATTCTGCTGTGCTGTTTTGAATTTAGTATGAGAATAATGCTGATAACACACTGATGTTTAGTTGTTGCTACATGGTGCTTACCCTAAGTTGAGGACTTTTGAATTTTGCAGGCTCTGCCAGCAAGCAAGTGCACAAGAGGCCATGAGGGAGAAGGGTGAGGATGGCTGACCTGAAGCAGCCAAAGGCATATTCCATATTAGAGAGTGTCATCCTCAGTGTATAAACTGGAGGGAGCTTACCAGGAGGGACTGATCACAGCCCAGGGATGGGCTGGGCACCAGTCAGTGGGTGGTAAACCACTGTACTGTAGGCACCACTTGTTTGTCTTGTTTTATTCCTCTCTTTTTGTTATCTCCCTTTTCATTGCTAATATTTTTATTATTATGAACTTTATTTAAATGATTAAACTGTTCTTCTCTCAACCCACAAGTTTTACCTTTTTCTGATTCTCCTCCCCAATCCCATCTGTGGGTCAGGGGAGTGGAATGAACAGTGGCAGCATGGTGCTTAGTTGCCATCTGGGGTTAAACCATGGCAATAGGTAACCTTAGATCCCAGTAAATCTAAGACAGAGAAACATCACTGTCTTGTAAATCAGCAATTTAATTCCTTACTAGTCACAGAGGTATTGAAAAATCCTAGTTTGATCAGGGACAAAGTGTGCCTGATTACTGAAAATGTAGAAATTGAAAATCTAGGGGAAAAAACCCCCTAAGTTCAAGAAGCACTTTTGTACTTTTTATGAAAGGAAAAGGGGATTGAAAGACATGCAGGGGAGATAAATGGTTTAAGGCAGTCTAATTAAGAAAGTATGAGGGTTTGATCCACTTTCTTATTATTAAAATATAAGCTTAATTTTTTCCTCATTTTTCAGGTTCCTTTCAGTTAATAGCATTGCCTTTGTGAAATTACCTGAAATCATGATTTATTAGTGTTTAATTGCAAAATTTACTGCATTTTATATACTTCTGAAGAGTTCCTAAATTCTTTCTTGTGTCATGAATTGAACATCCAAAATTGCAACAAAGAAAATGGATGTGTATCCGTGATTACTATTAATTTTAATGGAATATTAAAGTGCTTTAATTTATCATCTTTCAATCCCTCTCAACAGACAGTCCTCTGTCTTCTGAAATGTCTGTTTGCTTTACAGAAGATGCATAACAAAATAATAATAATAACCATCATGTAGTGTTGTGAGGAAATCTGTACCACCAGATTTTTTTGGGGCCAATATAAACAAACATCTATGAAAACACAGACACAGGTGGCACTGCCTTGAGCAAGAGGATGGATCTGTTCACCTCCTGAGGTGACCCAGTTCCCTCCAGTCCTGTCTGGCCATAGAAGGTTGAGCATTTTCTTCCTTGAATAGAAGAATGGGGCAACATCTTTGTCTGCAGAGTGATACCAGAGATCATTGTCACTGCCCTTCTATGTTTAAGTCTATCCAGTGTGGTTGAATTTAGTTCTTTGTGTTACCAGGACCAGAGACAGAAGAGTTTGGCCTACCCATGATGGTGAAACGTGGTCTCATGAACATGAACATACCAAATAGTCCAAAAGTTTTGTCATTATCTGTGTGAGAGGGCGGCTCACATTTGAACAGATGGTTCAAATGTCTTAGTGACATTGGACCAAGCATGTTATTGAGGCATTAGTCTGTTGTATTTTCTACCATAAGAAAAACTGCCCCAGTAATAAACTTGACTAGAGTTTCTGACTCATCAACCTTCAAGTGATGTTTGTCACATTTCTGGCTGAGTTTTCTGGTTTTATTTAAGAATGAAACACTCCCATAATTTGAAATGATGTTACAGTATTTTCTCATTTGCCTTTAAATATATTCCCCTATGAAAAGAAGTGTGTTTTTTCTCAAGAAAACCCCACCTCAAACAGGCTTTAACATTTTTCTGTCTGCTGTGGCTTAATCAAGATTATAATTCTCATGACCTTTGCTTAGTGATGCAGAAGAAAACATTTATGAAATTTTCATTTTTGGCAGAATACTTGAAGGCACATTTTCATAAATGGCCACACCAGAGAATGTTCTGTTCAGCACTTTTCTCTTAAGTTCCTGAAGCATAAAGCATCCTAGACAGATCCATTCAGCAAAACCCATGCTCCTGTAAGGTTTTATGACCTTTCATCCCTTCAGAACGCTGTCTGTTTGGTGTGTACATCCTGTGTGGGCCAGCTGAAAGGGTGTATAAAGGGAGGCATGTCACCCACACTCGATATTACAGCTCATCTACTTCATTTTCATCTGTGCAAATTCTACCCACTTAGGCAATTGCTACATATACACCCACTCAACTGCTTGCAATAGAAAGAATGCTATTATTACAGTATTTAACTGAAGTAATAACTAGAGCAAAGCTGCCTAACCTCTTGACTATCAGGACCTGAATTATATTACAGTGTTTATTTTGGGATTCAGCGGTGAATGTAGTTCATAATGCTTGAAGTGGTGCACAATCAGTCAGGAGCAATGGGACCATCAATCAGACTGTTCTGAAGTGAAGACCTCAGTCCTGACTGTAGTCCAGCCATGGTATGAGCCTTACAAGCCTACTTGATAGAAAGTGTCTAATGAGATAAGGCCATATTTCACTCTGTCTATATGTACATGAGTTTAGAAAATAACCATACATTCAGATGCATGTAATAGTTAATAGCTAATTTGCCACTACAGAGCAAGTACACGAAAAACACTTCAGTCCTGCTAAAAGATATACACTTAGGGCCATCACTAGTATTTGACCGCTCATGTCACATTGGGCTTGGTTCACTCTGCTCAGAGTGACGCTGAGTTATCAGAGAAACTATGTATGCATGTTTTTGCTGAGGTACCGCAGGTATTGCAACCCAGGAAAGAGTGTGCAACTACTACTGCAAACATTTCTGAACCTCTGTTTGTGTTTGGAATGAATTATTTCTTCCTCCTTCCTCCCTGAACTTTATCACAGCAGGTTGTGACATGATTGTCAGAGTCTAGAGGCAAATTTTAAGTATTTCCATCTTATGAACTATATATTGCTCTTGGTTACTTTACCAACTGCTTATTGAGTTTTAAGCCATTGACTCGAAGGCTAAATAGTCCACTGTGACACTGAAGAGAATGGAGGGACATGACCAGATATATTTCTGACCTGGATTTAGGCTGACCTACTATAAAGCATAAAAAAATGTAGTGTGCTTATGTTCAAAAATAATATCTAAATATCTAAATGGCAGGGGGCTTGGAACTAGATGATCTTTAAGGTCCCTTCCAACCCAAACCATTCTATGATCTACAAACACTGTCCTGTCTATATGCTGTATTTCTCTCAATATATAGTATTAATCAAACAACTATAACTAAACAGAAAAACTCACCATATTTCCCCTGCCTCTAGGAACATAAATAACTCAAGGCTATCAGTGCAGGCAATGAAATTATATGGCAACTGCTGAATTCCAGGAGACTGGGGGCACAGAGAAATGCAAGGGAGTAGTGAAGGTTGTGGGAAGGAAGGGTGGGGGTTGTGAAGTATCTGTGGGGTTTTACAAATGTGAAGGTGGGTGAGAAACTGGGGAACAGGTTTTTTTTGCAAAGGAGCCATGGTGTGTAAAAGAGCTGGGAATGGACAATGGAATTTCCAGATATTGAGGCTGTGGAGATTCAACAGAGTTTTGGGTCAATGAAGAGATGCTGGGAAGGGCACATCTAACCAGAGAGGGAAGCTTTCATTGTTGGCACTGTGATAAACTGGGCAAAGAAACTAGGAACCAGGGTGATGGAAGCAAGATGGATTACTGTGAAGAACAGAAAAAGAGAGATGTGGAAAGGACAGAGATAAACTCAGGCTAAGATCTAGTGCTGGAAAAAAAAAATAGGGAGTAAGAATAATGTAGGCTAAAATTAGATAAAAGAGAAAGGAAAAATTACGTGAACATCAGTAGAGTGGAGATATATTAGAAAAGAATGCAAAGGACAGTTTCAAAATACTAAGGTATAGAGAAAAGAGATTACAATGCCTGCTAGAGACCGTGTTCCTTTATAAATTGGAAGACTCAAAAAATCCTGATGATTTGTTACTTGTCTGCTATCAGAAAATGATCTGCTGAAAACCATTAATAAAGTATGCACAACACGAAAGCAGGATGAAAAATATGATATAGTGAAGGGTTAACCTTCTGTCAAGTGGTAAAATCCAGTCGCAGTGGTTAGAAGTTTCCAACCTTGTGGGCTCACAACCACTGTCCCAGACAGGGATGTTGAATCTGGAGCCAGATGGCCTACATTAACAGCTCTGGAAGAGGAGAATAAGATTGAGGATATGAAAAAGAAATGGGGATACCTGACCAACAAACATGGCTCTCATGATCTTGAGTATGTCAGAGGGATGGTTTACACAGAATATTGGACCAAGGAGCTCTTCCTGGAGCTAGGAGTAGGTACTCTGTGCTGTTGCTCAGATCAACATCTCCTGCTTCAGGGCAAATGAACCGAGTTAGTTTTTAAGCCACTAAAACTTCATGTCAAGTGGCTTTGTGTCTTCCTTCAGGACAGCCAGAATATTTGCAAGTGCAGACTAAGGCTGAGCCCTCAGGTGGAGTTTGGCTTTACTCTGCTGATTTTACATAGGCAAAAACAGAACAAGCTTTCACACTTAATGTCCGGATTCCCTTGTCTGAGCAATATAGCTCCTTACACCATCTAAAGTCAGAAAATTCAATCCATCTCACAGAATTACAAGAATGTTATTGGGGGATGTTTTTTTCAAGATCTAAAGAAAAAGCTCCTTTTTGTTATTTTCATCAGTGAAACATTTATCCTAAAAAATAAAAAAAATAATTATTCTTTGTCTTGGGTCCCACCTCCACAGCTTCCAAGCCTGCCAATTATGGTACTATCCTCATTCCCACATTTTAGCATCAGTGATGGATATGTTTAGAATATTGATTTTGAAAAACAAAAAAAAGGGTTCACATTCAACTTTTTGAAATTTGGGATCTCCAACACAGTCATCTCTTCGCATCACTCTACAACATTACTGGCTGATGCAAGATCCAGTCTTAAGGACGCACAAAAGCCACCATGCTGCAAAGGCCATGCTCCAGAACAGGGTCAATTGTCTAAGTCCTGATATTCATGCCCAAGCAAGTATTAAGAGAGGAAACAAGACTGAGGCACTTTTTGTAGTACCAACACCAAGTAATCAGTTTCTTTTAGTAAGAAACTTTACAGCCTCCAAACACAGTAATTTTATGTTAAGCACAATTGTTTAAGTTAGTAAAGACTTTTGTGATTGAGTCCAACCATTAACCTGCCAAATCCACCACTGAACCATATCCTGTGCACCACATTTATACATCTTTCAAATATCTCCAGGGACGGTGACTCCACCACTGCCCTGGGCAGCCTGTTCCAATGTTTGACAAACCTTTCAGTGAAGAAAGTTTTCCTAATATCAAATCTAAACCACCCCAGGTGCAACTTCAGACTTTTCCATCTCTATCATTACTTGGGAGAACAGGGATCACAGGATTTGAGGTGTGGCCTCATTGTTGCTGCGTACAGGGGACAATCACTGCCCTAGTCCCACTGGCCACACTATTTCTGATACAGGCCAGGATGTCATTGGCCTTCTTGGCCACCTGGGCACACTGCTGGCTCATGCTCAGCCACTGTTGACCAGCAGCTCCAACTCCTTTTCCACCAGGCTGCTTTCCAGACACTCTGGCCCCAGCCTGTAGCGCTGCATGGGGTTGTTGTGACCCACGTACAGGACCTGACACTTGGCCTTGTTGAATTTCATACTGCTTGCTTTGGGCAATCCTTTAAATCCCTCTGTACAGCCTTCCTACCCTCCAGCAGATCAATGTTCCCAACTTAGTGTTGTCTGTGAACTGACTGAAGGGGCACTTGATCCTCTCATCCAGGGCATTGGTAAAGATATTTAAAAGGACTGGCCCAAACTGAGCCCTGGGAAACACCACTTGTGACCAGCTGATAACTGGATTAATCATTTCAAGTTCTGCTGGAACCATCCTCAGTGGAAGGGAGCCAGCTCCAAGCACAACTCACCTGCAGTGTCATTCAAGCACACCAGACTTGGACTGCCAAACTCTGTTACCTATTTATTTCAACTTTCAAATAGCAGTAGAAACCCTATTACTTCTCCTGTAAGTGGATTCAGAACTTCTGTTTTTCTTCCTGGAAAACTTATTGGAATATAAAACTTGCTAAAGATATATTGCCATTAACTAATTTATTCTGCGCTTTGAATGACCTTTAACTGAGTTACATTTTTACCTTCTTCCTCTCAAAATTATTTAACAGCAACAGGGATGTCTTATTTGAAATTTTATTTTGCTAGGTTAAAAAAAGCCACATGCCTCTACCTTATTCTTTGGACATTTTTCTCTCCATGTTTCAATCTAAATTAATCTGTATAAACAAGGAGGAAATAGAATTAAATACAATATTTCAAAGAATATCTCAGTCATGCCTTCGATGTTAGCTGTAATGCTTCACTAATGCTACCCGGAACTCTTGTGAGATAAACCCTAAGGTTATACTTACCCTTTCCACAGCTTCATGCCATTGGCAGGACTGCCTGGCAGGATTAACAATTAGAAAAGGAAACATGAGTTTGTCATTTGTACACATCTTGAACTCCTATTTTCTTAACACTTATTGGTCTGGAAGACACTGTGTGGTGCAGAATACAGGAGACTCTTAATTATGCTTGCTTTCTCAAACATAAGTATTATATTTGCTATTCTGTTTCACAGTATCCTTAACTTCATGAAGCTACTAAAAATTCCTTACTACTGGACCTGGAATTACATCTGCTAGACACTATTCTTGCATAGATTGAGAAAACTAGCTGGTTCTATTCTTACCATGTCTGAACCTTGATTTTTCATTCCTGTTTTGTCATTTCTCCTCCTTCATCTTTAGCATCCACCTGCCAATTCTCCACCTCATTACCTAAATTCAAAATTAGAGCAAAGTACTTTTTCAGCCCTATTAATTTTTTATTTCTATCTCACCTTGGTTGCTACTTTTATTTTTAGCTGAAGTTTAACATATGCTCCCAATTCACAAGATACAGTTTATTACACCAATCAGTTGTTTTTGCTCCATTTCCCACAGAATCTCTATAGTCATGATAATACATATTGCACATTAGGTATTTGTAGGTATTTTTGAATCTTTTTTCTAAATTTTTTTATCACTAGTTTATCTAAAAATTCCAGACTGTTTGAAATTTTGCATCTCTGTAATATATTTTCCCACTCCCTGAGATTCAAATGCCTAAATTCTGATGTCATATAATGACATGAATTCCTCAGAGTAGTTTTGTTTATCACTAGAAATCTCTCTTCATATCCAAATCTGCTGCTAGAGGCCCATACCAGATTCCTAAAAATACTCTGAAAAAGCCTCACACAATTTTTTTCAAGATGACTCTCAATTAAAAAAAAAAAAAAAAAAAAAAGAGAGAGAAGGAAAAGCAAAGACAGCAATGCAATTATTTTCTTTTTTATTACACAATGCTATTCAGTACTCTTTATTCCAATGCACTTTTCAAGACTCATTATCATGGTTTTCATTTCATTCTAGTTCTGTTCTTCAACAGCAGTTTTTGTTCTTGCATTTCTATCCAGACTCTTTTCATGATAGTACACCATTATGAAAGCACAAGGAAATATATATACATGTATATATACAAATGCAAACAAAACAAAATACTTTATTTCAACTACACTGTGTGTTGGCCAGTAAGAGTTATGTACAACAGTTTTTCTATCTGTACTGATCATCTAAATGTATTTCTACCACTTAAAGACTTTATATCTTAATTCTATTGATCTGTCTACTAGCAAAACCACTTTCCCAATGATTTGCTGCTTCCTGCTAGGCAGGAAGCTAGGCTATCAAGTCTTTTGTTCCCTCACTAGAAAAGCTTTTATTGAACAAGTCTGTCTTGAGCCATAATAGCCAGAGGCCAGCAGAAAATCATCACTGGTGGATGCTTTTCTGCAGGTTTGTGACTACTTCCCCTGAACCACAGCTACAGCATCGTGCATGTGTGGGAAGAAATATACTGCAGCCATGTATTTTATTTCATGGGAGCCATGCAAGCGCTGCAGTGGGGATGAATGTGGACGTACAAGCAGAGGTGCAGACTGGAGTACTGCTTGCTCTGAGTGTTCTGAACAGCAGGTGACAAGCTGATATGCTGATGTCTGCTGAAACAAGACTCTCATAGTTTGGAGGGAGACTTGATGCTGAAGAATCCTCTTTGGGAATAAATCCTTCTGGACAATCTTTGCAAATTCCCTTTACAGTGTTACTGAATATTCTCACTTAGTCAGCAGAACATTTTGAAGTTCGAGTGAATCTTTTGTAAAGCAGTGTCACACTGGGAACAGCAGCTGGTGGGCACTTGTGCCTTTGTTCAGGATTTGTTTCAGTCCTGAATCAGTATGCTGCATCCTGTAAGAGACAAACACCGTGTTTGCTCTCAGAATCCTTTACATTCTTAGGGAGTTGACTCTCATCATATATACTTTCTTTTTCCTAGTGTTCAGCTGGGAAATCAGATTCTAATTTCTGCTCCTCTTCATTTGTGAGTCAGTTATTCCTCAATATCTTGGTCTGTATCAAATCAATGAAATTCTATCAACTGTATTAAACAGGTTGGATTAGTTATTTTCTGAAGTGTAAAAGTGGTACCTATTGGTCTTACCAGTCTAAATAAGACCTCTGTCACATAAGTCACAAGGTGAGCAACAGTACAACATAAAGGTATTTATTATGTTTCAGGTGTTCTCTGCTTAATTTAGCCATAATAGCACGGTCTACCTCCGTTCTACTTTAATTATACCCCAAGTCTGCGTGACACGCAGTTGTCCTAAACTTTTTGAAGCGATTCTCTCCTTTGCAAAACCACTGCATGTTCTCAACTCCGCATTCAATGACAGTGACTGAAAGTTTCCTTAATCAACGCAGACACGAATTGACTGGAAGCACGACAGGGGAGGCTTCTTTCTTCCAAGCCGGGAATGGTACCGGAGGTTCCGCGCGTCCCCTCTCCCCCTGCGATGGGAAGCGGCGCCTCCAGCGCGGCGCGCCCGGGCGGGGCCCCTGGCGCCCGTCCCGGGATTTTTATCGTTGAAGAATTAAAAATGCAGATTTGGGCACGGAGCCCACTGGGGCTGCCAGGCCGAGCCCCGCCTCCTCGTCTCGGGCGCGGGGGCGGCAGCGCGTTTATCCCGGGACGGGGCCCCATCCGCGGGGTCTGGTGGCGCCGCCGAGGGCAGGTGAGCGGGATGGGCTGGGATGGGATGGGATGGGGTGGGACGGGACGGGACAGGACGGAGGGTCCGGCGGCGCTCCAGCACCCCCGTGCTTTAGCAGCGATCCGTTCTCGGGGGCCCTTAGCGCCTGAAACTAGAGAAACCTTCCGAGTCTTCATAGTGCTGACGTTTGAAAACGCTGAATGGCGTTTCCAGGTGGAGAAAAGGGATATATGTGGGTGTCGGGCGCTTGCTGTATTTTACTTGTGCCTCAGCAGGACGAGCACCAGCAGTGAACCCAGATCCTGCTCCTCATACACCCGACCATGTGCATTTGCAGCTCAGAAAGCCAACCATATCCTGGGCTGCATCACAAGAAGCATGGCCAGCAAGGTGAGGGAGATGATTCTGCCCCTGTACTCTGCTCCAGGTGTTGTCTCACATCTGGAGTACTGCAACCAGCTCTAGGGTCCTCAGCACTGTAAAAACAGGGGCCTCTTGGGTCTAGAGAAGGACCACAAAGATGATCAGAGGGTTGGAGCAGCTTCGCTGTGAAGATAGGCTGAGAGAATTGGGATTGTTCAGCCAGAAGAAGATCTCATGGCAGCCTTCTAGGGTCTACAGAGGGCCTACGAGAGAGATGGAGAGGGACTTTTTACTGTAGTGACCAGGCAAGGGGGAATGGCTTTAAACTGAAAGATGGCAGGTTTCGTTTGGATATCTGAAAGAAATTTTTTACAGTGAGAGTGCTGAGACACTGAACCAGGTTGCTCAGAGAAAGGTGGATGCCCATCCCTGACAGTGTTGAAGGCCAGGCTGGATGGGGTGTTGAGCAACCTAGTGGAACATGTGCCTGCCCATGGTTGGAACCAGATGATCTTTAAGGTCCCTTCCAACCCAAACTGTTCTTTAATTTTATGATTTTAGTATTCCACCTTTTACCTGCCACAGTTCTGGGAACTAAGCTGAGCAAGAATGCTCGGTCAGGGATAGTGCCTAATTTCCACATGCTCAATCAAACCTGAGTGGGAATTCAGTTACCCATATTTGCTGAGGCTCTAAATGGGAAACAATACATCAGGTTAGGTATCCTCAGTGTGTGCAAAAGGTGGAATAGCTACAAAAAGCTGGGAGACTGTCACTGTAATTGCTTTCTTTCCTGGGGGGATAGACCCTTCATTTTTGGGGTGGACATACTGAAGGTAGGGAAAGCTATAGAAACATAGGAGGGTACAAGATGGGTGGATTTATGGAGACAAAGCGGGTGGTGGCAGGGTGAGGCCAGCAAGATAATTATTTTCCATGAAACTGCCACAAAACATCCAGGAAATATAAAACTGGAATTTCAATTACATTGAAAGGCAAGATGCAGAATTGTAACTTCAGGATGACTCCTCTTATGAAACAGAGCAGTTGAGTTTGACTGAAGAGTAGAAGCCTGCCACAAGAAAGAAGATGTCAAAAAATTCTCTCTAGAAGAGTCTGCAGTTAATTTACACTGATCCTCCCACTATGCTCTGCTAAACCTACTGCCAGGAGCATACTGGTGAGCAACAAGACCAATATTATGACCTGTTGGTCACAGTTGAAAGCCAGCTAAAAGGTTTTAATTTTGATATAATAGGTCTCTTGTGACAGCTTTGTTCTTCCCTGGGATTATAGTGTTGGTAAGATTATCCTTATCAACAAATCATGCTTCAGCAGGAGCTCAGGATCTGAACAACTTGTAGTACAGGTGACTTTTGTTGAAAGAAGAACTCCCCTTTAAGTAAGGAGACAATAGTTCCATCTCTCTCTGATATCACCTATAATTTTACATTGTAGATAAAGCTATTACTCTGGAATTTGATATATTTTAGAAGTGGAGCCCAAACAAATACCTGATACATCAACACACGTTGTTCTCTGTAAGAATAATGAAATCACTCAGAACAGTAGCTTCCAGTCCATCACTAGATAAGATGAGAAAAATGTAGTGTTTGGGGTATTCAATAGGATATTCAATATTGAAGAACATTGAACCTGCTCCTGGCTAAGGTTTAAAAAAAGCAGAAGAAAAGTTTCTCTCTTAAATTTTGAGTTTTGGGGCAAATGAAAGCAGTTATGAGTAAATATGTTGCAGTAACACTCTTGCATTGTCTCCTAGTGCATAATCAAGGAGGTTTTTACTAATAGCCTTGCAGTAGGCACTCAAATAATTGTGTAATAATTTCCTGTATGGTGTTAGAAAAAGGTTCAAAATTGTGTTTGTGGTTTCAGCAAGGGACTGGTGAGAGGCAGTAGAATATGGAAAAATAGAAGTCTTGTCCTGTTGTAGTCCTTTGATGTTATACCAACATTAAAGGGGAACGCATTTACCACCATATGGTCCAAAAAAAGAGGGTCCAGGGTTTAGTGATGAAATTTCATTCTTTCCTTATGAAATATTGGAAGTAGTGTACAATCCAACTGTGAGAGCAGGAATTTAACTGTGGTTGAGCAACCAATTTCCAGGAAAAGCCATACTGTTTCTAGTTTTTCATCAATATGTCAATCATTTAGTCTTTCTCCGCCCTTGGATTCAACTGGAATGATGTTAAATTAGCTTGTATCCCACCCATCCAGGTAATTGGTGGCTGGTAAATTTACTCCATGTGTACCAAACTACTTTCAGATGTCTTTGATCAAATCTTTACTGTTAAAATCTGTTTTGCAGGTTTTTAAAAAAGTATGATTTTGCACATTGAAGTTATTTTATTTTCTTTCTAAAACTTTTTCAGTGTCTGCATTGACCTTAAGATCAGAAATGAGTAAGTTAAGATGTCCATTTATACTGTAGTCTGTGAGTAAACAAGGTTAAAGGCAGTGGTTTTCCAGCCAGCACGTGATTTTCTGTTACATAAAAATTGAGATGGAGGAAGAGGGATCAGTGGAATGTTACACTGTTTACATGTGTCAATGTGAACATCCTGTTAATACTAGAAGAAGATTCCAAAAATGCTGAATAGACGTAGACTCAGTTCTCATTTGGTGGAGATTCCACCACTGATGGATCCCTTTTTGTCATGTTATTTGATTACATAATTAATTTCATATGTGCTCCATTTAAAAGAACTTAATTCTTAAAATAAAAATATCAAGCATCATCAGTAATATACTTGCATAATACCCATAGACCAACTTAAGTCTGGGGTGTTCCCAAGAGCACTTGTGCTTGTGCCAGCATTTTCACAGGCATCCTGTTAGTAGGGAGCCAAGCTGATCCTGTTGGAGACCAGCCGGGGGGATGAGAACACACAGCAAGGTGCTGGTGGAAGGGTGACTTTCAAAGTAGCAAGCTCATGTGTGGCTTAAAGTGACTCTTTGAGAAGCCCCTAGTAAATCTGTATGTACATGACACCTGCATAGTCTGTTAAACCTCTACTTCCTTCAAAGAATGGAGGTGAATTTGTGTACAAGGTCTGTTCCCTGCAAAATTATTATGAGTGGCATCAGTTACCTTCATCACATACCAGCTTCTCAGTTACCTTACCAGAGGTTTGTCTGGCTGCTGAGTCTGCAATTACTTGTGTTTGGGTACTTAGGCATAATCTTAAATCTCTTCCAGTCCTCTGGATTTTCCTTAGTCTTTCAAGTTAACTAAATATGAGTATCAGGAGGCCAGAGGGAATTTCAGGTGGTTTTAAAATTAATGTTAGATACAAGAAGAAGACACAAGATTCAGTGTGTTGGTAAATTGTATGATCTCTTGTTCAGCAGTGATCCATACAGCCAAATTAATCCCCATATCATATAGGGGTTATTAGTAATGCACTTACTATGGATATGGACATTTTATCTGTGATTTTAAGACAGTTTTGGTACTGGCTGTAGTAGTCTGTTCCAGATCTGAAGGCCACTCATTTCCTTCACCCTGTGTTGTAGGCTGAACGAGTTATTCCAAGTACTGCTCAGTATTTTGGAGTCAGTAGCCTGAGACAAGCTGCTAACATGGCCTTCTCCTGGCCTCTGTCAGCATAGCATGCTTTGCACACATTGAGGATTTGTAGTCCTTGCTCTTATCAGTAACTTTAAACTATTAAAAACTTACTATAGAGTAGCACCACACCACTTAGCTTTATCCTTCTTAAACACTGTCTCAACAGAGATTTTAATATCTGAATTATGCAGACTATTCTTTTTTATGTTATTGATAAAATCTCTTTTCAGTGACAATTTCCAGATCTTCCCATATCTTAGTCAGGCACCACTCATCAGGATATAAACACTTGTGTATTAATTCTTGTGACTTTCTTTGTCACAGTGGTTTGATTTTTTTGTCCCATGCTGAGCATCTTTTAATACAGTGCTCATTTCCTTTGAATTTCTTTGAATTCCTTCCAGCTTGTGCTCTATCTATGAAACTGTCTTTTCTCAAAGCAAGAGATTCTTTTATGATTCTTTCCCCCATCTCACTGCAGGGGGGAGTGAGCAAGTGGCTGTGTGGTGCTCAGCTGTCTGCTGGGGTTAAACCACAATGGTCCTTTTTGATGTCCAGTGTGGAGTTTGAAGCGTTTGAGATAAGGACTGATTTCACTGGAGTGTGCAAGACCAAATTTAGAGCTACTGCAGCTACTCAGTCCACAGGGCTTGTCATGGGGCTCCCTTGCCTTGCGGCGTGTTAGACTCTAGTGCTTGTTTGTGACTGCTCTTAGATTTTGCTGTTTGCAGTACTCCTTGTCATCCATAATTCTGAAGGGAGCTGTGCTTTAGACCAGTTCATCCCTATATTCTACCCAGGGCTTCAAAGAAGGAAAACAGAAATGGAGTGAGTAGTGTAAAGCAGATTTGCTCATATCAGTGTGCAGCTGAAGACGTAAAGTCAGAAAAAGTCTGGGCTTGCTGTATTTTATGAGCCTGGCACTGACAGTTTGTTTCTTGTAACTGCTTGTTCTGGCCTTGGAGCAGAAGAGTCATTAAACAAGTAGCAACCTGATTGAGGCAAATAAACACCGTATTCAGTTATGGATTACTGAACTGGATCCTGGCTGATGGTCAAGAATCTTAAAGGCAGCCAGTGGTGGTGGAGTGGTCTTGCATTCCAGTGTAACCACTACTTGTTGCTAGGCAGGCAGGGTCAGCTGTAGGAACAGACTAACTCGGGAGCTCCAGGTGGCAAACATATCAGTAGGGCAGTGGAGCTCTCTTTGCTTTTGCTAGGGCTGGAAGATCTGAAAGAAGGGTATGCTGGCATGGTTGTATGGATGAGAGGTGAAGAGCTGCTTTTCCCAGTGCTACCAGGAGGACCAAATGCTGCTGCAGGCACCTTCAGGCCTTGTGAAGGAACCATGACTGCCCTGATTTTGCTTGGTGGCCCTTCAGCTGCTCACTCATGCTGTTTGATCCCCTTACTGCCAAACTGAGGGAGCAGAAGCCCAGGCTGGACTCTGCAGAGGACAGGGAGAGCCCACACCTCTGGCAGCAGTCTTCTTGGCTAACGCTTCTGAAAATGCTTACTACTTACCCACTTCTGAGATTCTAAAATGTAAGTCACACTGACACAGAGAAATCATCTGATCAGTCATGTTGCAGGGATCCTGGGGCTTTCTTGAGCTCCAGGCCTTCTTTCAGCCCCTATTATCCGGCTGTATAAAAAGGATCCACACACAGAATAATCTCATAGCCAGTAGCTATCTTAGCATGACAGAGAGAGACAAAATGTTTAAACCTGTGCTATACCAAAATAGATGTCAGGTGTACCTACAGAAAACTTTTTTCCTAAATTGAGAAACTTCCATGATTAGAAAGTACAGATGGGTGTTTTTTTTCTTCTCCTTGCAGGACATGATAGGTAGAAAAGAATCCTGCACTTCAGGACAGATACAAATGACTGACCTCAGCTGCCTCATCTATGCCCTGCAAGAATGGACGGTTGTGGAGTTCCTGAAGAAATACCTTTTTCATATGATTATTGCCTCGCTGACAATTAGTGCAATATTAGTTTTTTTTATAGTTCCTTTAGCAATCGTCTTTTTCATTTACCTTACTAATATTTCGCTTTTAATATATCAGAGGAACAGTGAGTTAAAAGCAGATCCCTTGAGTGATGTTTGGGATACTGCAAGGAAAACTATAGCAAGCTTTTGGGACATATATGCAAGAATATGGCATGGTAAGTATGACATGACTTGTCTGAAGCTTTGAATTACAGTAAGTGGTAAATACACAGTATTTTTATTTTTTTCTTTCAAATGGATTAAAATAAATTACTTTTATTGTACTTTGTATGGCATCTAATCCAAAAGTTTCTGCCTCATAGACTGATTGCAATATAGAATAAGCAGAATGAAAGGGAGAAATTAATTAATATAGGGTAAATTTCTCTTAAGTGGATAGGCAAGTGCACTTCTTTGTATATGGTTTCAGAGTGAAGTGCAGTGTTAGTTCTAGTTGGAAATGTAATTACTGCATTTTTAGTTAGTAAAAACTACTTTGTGTTATGAATATTAAAAATAAATTTAAGAGCTGTATGGATGAAGAGGTAATTAGATATCACATCTAAGTTTGTACTGTGGCAGAATTTAAAAACCAATCTGATTTTTCAGTTTAATTACACTCAACCTTCAGATACTTTCTACACACCCCACTCCCTAAGAAAATCCTCAGCAGTATGCTAGGCTCTTGTTCTTTCCACAGATGTGTGTTAGACAGCAGATCAGTAATTATTGGGTCAGAACCACCTTGTGGGGTGGGTGTGTGTGTGTGTGTGTGTGTGTGCAGAGGGCAGGGATGGGCCAAACCTCATGGTGATGGGGTGGCATCGTATCTCTCATGGCAGCCCCTAGAGCCCACACGGGGAAGTCTCGGAGCAGCTGTCAGTCACAAACAGCCCTGGAAAACTGTAACACCCCACAGCTCCTGGAACCCCTGACCCAGCTGGGATTGGCAGGGACAGTGAGAACACAGCCCCTCACCCTGGCCTGGGACCCCAGAGTGGTCAGTGGTTCAGAGGCCCTGCCTGGGGGGTTTGGCCACAGGGACCAGAGCAGATAAAACCAGAGGCACAGGTGTGGCTCATGTCACGGTCCTGCCATTTGCACCTATGAGAGGTGGTCTTCCATAGTGTCAGTGGTAGCTGTCTCTCCCTCTTTCTCCCTCTCTTTTCTTGCTTCCTCTGTTTCCTTTGCTTTACTCCTTTTCTTGATGCTTTGGATGGCTCAGAGCTGGAGGGGTTGGATTTGACTTAAGTGTTGTGAATTGATTGAATATTGACTTGGGTGTTGTTGACTAATATGTACTGAGCTGGTATTGTGGTGGAATATTTTGTTTAGCTTGTGTACTGCCCTTTTGAACCATTGCCAAATTCCCTTATTTTGTCCCCTGCATTAATAAAGAAACTCCTTAGAAACAAGCCCGTGGCTTATTTTCTGGATGTTTTCTTAAGGTATTAAAGAACCCTATATATATAAATATAAAAAGTAATATTCTTAGCAGAGCCTGTGAGCAAACAGCCTAAGTTTGGAGTGATTTAAGACCATCAGCAAGGTAACTTTAACTTTGCCATTCTAAGGATGAAGAGTAACAGGCTACTATCTGTGTTGCTATCCTTCTTCATGGCTTTTCCCTCAATCTTTGAACATCCTGCAGTATAAAAACTTCTCCACTTCTTCCTAGGACTCTGGCTGCTACAGTCCCATCCAAACAACTCATGACAGGAACTGTAGCAGGGGTGGAGATGAAAGCAGACAAGGTGGAACAGAGCTCTTAGTTTGCAGAAGCTGTGCCTTCTCAAGCCTTTGAATACATTAATCTTCTAGTCTGGCTCCACCTAAAACCTAACTCAAACATAGGAAGAGCCAGGACAAGGTGTTCATAGGAGTCCATGTCAGTGAGGAAATTCCCTCCCACTGTGAAGTGAATACCTTTCACTCTTGTGGAGAGAACCTCTCTTTAGGATTCTTACAGATTACGATTTCAACTTAAACATCTCACCATTCTCAAAAGGAGAAAACATTTTATTATGTAAAAATCCCAAACTCTTCATTCTGCCTGTCACAGAATGGAAATTCATACTTTGGTATTTCAGGAAAGCATCCAGACTGTTTGCCTCTAATTCTGCAAATGAAGCATTTTCACCCCAGTTAGTAATTTAAAAAAAAATATTATTATTGTATTATGTACTGAGAAAAGTTCCTAATGGGAAATAAATATTTAGTTTCCTCACTGGGGAAAATGTAAGGTTCAGGTCTCATCTAGTGATTAAACTGACCAACTAATCAGTCCAGTGATAAGATGTGGTGTTTGAGGGACTTTATTTTTGCTATTGACCAAAAGTTTCATCCAGAACATAATTGTTTTTAAAGCTACTGCAGAGACTTTCACAAATCTCTGAAAGTCATTTACCAAAGGACAGTAAATGACTTAAAAGTGATTTACAGAGATAATTGTATTATTCTCCATCTCAAACAGGTTATGAGCTTCATGGTGTGGAAAACCTACCAGAAGGACCAGGCATTCTTGTGTATTACCATGGGGCTATTCCTATAGACTACCTTTACTTCTTGTCTAGGCTGTTTCTCTGGAAGAAAAGACTTTGTCTGTCAGTAGCTGATCATTTTGTCTTTCGTTTACCAGGTAAGAACACATTTTCTTGTATTTAAGCATTCTGCATTCACCTACCCTGGTACTGGTTTTGGTGAACTTGACATTTTAAACACTTTACTACACTTTAAAGAGAGGTTTTAAACTAAAAGACTGCTTTTAGACTTTGAAACTGTAAGTTGGTAGATGTAACAGGACAAACAGGTAGACTATCCTGTCGTTTCAGCAAAAACATTGGTAAACCCTCCAAAGCCAATTATAGGCATGTAATCCTTTTGGGATGTAATGACATGCCTTGGTAGAAAGTGCTGGATAGGACTCTATTATTGATCTAGTATTGAGTGGTCAGTAATGGGCTACGAGTGCAGAAGAGCTCAGTGAATGGTGGGATATCAGTTACCTACTTGCCCTCTACACTGGGTAGCCATTGCAGTTGGGTATGACTTCACTGAAGATTTTACTGTTGAAGAGTACAGTAAAATACACAATGCACACTGTACACTGAGAAAGAAATAAATAATTCCATTGTGAATGGAGATGGTACAAAGAAGCAAAGATAATTCAATTTTAGAAAAACAAGGCATAAAGGAGAGCAGCCAGAAAGAATAGCAGGGATATTATTTAAAAGAACGTTTTTACTACTTATATTAAAAACTATTATAATAAAGAGTAAAGGAAGCTATTTAGAAGTAGAAGGACACACTTCAGAAAAGGAAGTTTTGTCCAAAAACTGAAAATGAGTAGTGTAAACTCAAGCAAGTTTGATGCAAAAACCATATTCAGGCACCCCTAGAAAAATGACAAGAATTTTCTACAAGCACACTTAGTAGATACTGTGTGGTACTAAACACATCAGTAGTATGAAGTTGTCAAGAGATGATTGGCTTTTAAGAGTACCCACAAAAGAAGAGAAAGCTTAGCAAAATGTTGCAATGGAGACTCTTTTTAATCTATAAATAAGAGGGTACTGTTTCAATTTGAAGTGTCCATAGCACATATTTTTGTTACAAATGTGTAGTACACTATTGTCAGGACTAAGTAACACTCTCAGCTGTGCAATTTCTGGACTACTGATGTGTACATAACATATTGCTTGAATTATGTTCATGCTAGAGAAACAGAAGGTGCCAAATACGGTGTCAACCTATGAAAAGACTACAAAAAGGCATCTGGTAAAAAAGAAAAAATAATTGAGACCAGACTTCTCCATTGCACTAGTAGAAAATACGGCTAAAAACAATAGCCTGAGCGTAATTTCTCCCTAACCTGCTCCACCATACTTACATGCTTTTTGCAAAGAAATGTTGCACTTCACAGATTGGTTCTTTAAAGAATGATCATTAGCATATACTGAACATCAGTTCAAGTCTTCTTGTGAATTAATAACTCTCCCCATCTCAGAGTAGCTCCAAAATAATAAAGTTACAAAAAAAGGACAATGACGATCAGAGGCCTGGCGTGGCTTCCTTTGAAGAGCTAGTACATAAGACAGAAGTCTTGCATGATTGAGGGATATAAAATTCTGCCTGACCAGGAAAAGGGGAATAAGAAGTGAAAATATGTTTTCATATTTTTATAAATTTTTTTATTATATTATAATTCTTAACAGGAAAGAAAGATTTAAAGTCAAGCGAATAAAGTACTTCTTCACTTAATAAGGATATGACATTTCTGACTGTAGGATAAGACAGAAATCTGTGTCTGAGTTCACAAAAAGCTGAAACAAAGTCGACATCTGTCTTTTGACAGAAAGATCTGTCAAACATGATACCTCGAATAAGATTAAATACAATTAAATTACAAGTTTCAGCACTGTTTTCCACTGTCTTCCAAAATTTCTGTTGCAGACCTTTGTTAAAGTTGTTCTGCTAAGCATCACTTTTGTCAGTCCATAGTTGTTTCTTACATTTATTAATATAAAAACATTTTTTTCAAACTATGCTGTTCAAACATTGAATTTGAAGATTGAGGGAATTCTCATTTGCTGGAGCTTTCTATGGGAGTTCCAAACCAATATATTTAAAATGTGAAGGTAATATAAGAAAGCATAGAATGCTTCCATGGTACTCAGTCTGTCTCTTAGAGAAATCCCAATTATGGAAACAGAGGAAAGAGATTCACTAAGATGTTTATGTGATGCTGAAATTGGCCTGCTAACTTCTGTCATTTGTGCATCTTAAGAGTCTTACAGCAGTCCAATTTGATCCACATGGTTTGCAATTTAACTGCAAAATACTCAATTTAACAACTCAAAACCTCAGTGTTTAAAATGCTAAACATCACATTTTAAAAGAAGTAGATGCTTGTCAGGTATTTATTTTTGTAGTAATCTTTATTGTACTGATTTTTTTCTGTATTAAAATATGTAAAAAGAAGAAGAAATAGATACTTATTTTCATATTTCTAGTTATGATGCACAAGTTTTGGTTGCATAGCGTGTGTTTTGATAATTATAGAAAATAGCATGTGGAAGCATTAGTTTATTGAGATACTCCTGGTAAGGTGGTTCATCTTCATAACATTTGAGCAATAATATTGTCATATCTTTGTCATTTTGCCAATATTTACTCTGTAGGTGTCTTATTTCCCTCATAAAATTTGTCTTATTCTAAATATATAGCTATTAGATTTACATTTAGTCATAATCTAGTTCCTACATGCAAGCAGTATTTGTGATATATTGTTATAACAATGTCCATTTGCTACTTATTTATTGCAGGGCTTAAATTATTACTGGGAGTGACAGGTGTTATACCAGGCACCAGGGAGGAGTGTCTGGTTGCACTGAAGAATGGATACTTGGTGTCCATCTCACCAGGCGGAGTGAGAGAAGCACTATTCAGTGACGAAAGTTACCAGCTCATGTGGGGAAACCGAAAAGGTTTTGCTCGGGTTGCTCTAGATGCAAGAGTGGTAAGTGTTGTTGTTATTATTATTATTATTATTATTATTATTATTATTATTATTATTACCAATCCCAGTTTATGCCTTTTGCATATATACTTCATTATAAAATGCAGCTTAGGAGTATTTGTCGGAAAATCTTCCAGACAAAAAATATGGTTGGCTAGTAAAGATTTCTTTAACTTTTCACATCGCTTTCCTCAAGCACATTAATCCATAAAGAGCAAGGATTTCGTGGAACCATTGAACTTTTTCTTGACTCTGCAAAGCATGTGTCTGCAGTTCCACATCTGCAGTTTCATCATGGAGGTATCCAGTGTCTCATCTTGACTCTACTTCAGGAATCTTCATTGTGGTCCTTCTCCAGATTGCCCTAAGGTTTCATTATTTTTTTTCTCATCCTACTAGACTTATATCTTAATTACTTCTATGTACCCAGTCATTTTCTTATGGCTCTTTAATGTATTATCTTTCTTTCTTCTCATTCATTCTAGGAGGGTCTAGGATTTTGTACTTACCCTTTTCTTCATGTTTGTGAAAGATAGCATCGACTAACCCAAGGTGTGTCTACATCAATGCCTGAGTTTGAATCACGTGTGCACTTCTGTTGAAGTTTTTCCGTCTCATTCACTTACCATGCTTTCATTCACATCAAGGGACGTGTTAGAATAACTGATCTGCATTCCATTTGGCTGAAAATAAACCAGGAGTGGGCATTCAGTCAATGGTACCAAAGAAGAATTAGTTCTACATACAAACAGAGCACTGAAATGTGTTAAGTGTTGATGTCGGATCCTCAGCATCCTCAAGAGATGTGCTTCTATTGGTTTGTGCTCTACTAATATACACATGACCAGAATTTCGGTTATAGTTTCCATATGGATGATGATCTACAAACACAGCCTTCTACCAGTAGCTCTGACTTCTGTCTAAATTCACACATGAAGTCTCTGGGAAATTACTTTTTGGGTTGGTGTACAGCTCAATGAGTAGTAACCCCATCTTTTTCCTAACTGCCACTTCTCATCATCATCACCACTAGCTACAAGTTTTCTGCCTTAATTTAGACTTAACATACCTGGCACTTTTTGTATCTGACAATACTTGTGCAAATCCAGGTTTTATCTGTTCTGTCATGAGCTTTCTGCTGCTTTTTCATGAATTGCACAGCCATCAATTTTCTTCACATTCTCACAGGTATCTCATCAATTGCAGTGCTCTTTGGCCTTCCGCATAAACTTCTCTGTCTGTATAAGAGAAGCTGTACAGGGAGTTGAGTTCTTCCCATGAAACTTGAATTTCTTACCATTCCTTTCAGGATTTGGTGCAGTTATATGTCTTTCTCACCCCATCTAATTTGTTGCTTTTCAAGCTTTGTTTTGAACTCTTGTGCTATAACTCCTACTACAAAGTACCTGGAGTTGCAAAATGCATACCTCAGGTTAATATTTCTTCATAACTCTATCTCTGAATTTTTGTGGGCAGATAGCTAAACACTAGAATAAACTTAGGGACACTTACCCAATGGATAAAGTAATTTTAAGCTGGGAGTCCTATTTCTACATCACTGTATTGCTACATGGTCTTTTAAAAGTCATGTTTTATGTGATTCTCTTCTCTTTCCTGTCCTTTTTCTTGAAAGTGTGGGCTGGTAAATGCTAGTCAAAATATTTCATATATTGTGTGGGCCAGTACACCATTGCTACTAGGAAAATATCAGAATGTGAATGGGATAAACACAGTCAAATTGATATGGACACTTTGAATTCCCTCATCAAATTCTTATGTATTAAATTAATAATATACTCAAACAGTCAAAAAGAGTTGTCACTTTAACAGCCTGAGTGATTTCTAGTGATTATGCTGTCATATCTGTCTTTCAAGCTACTTCAAACATTTGAACAATTTTGCCAGATGTTTTCCCTTCACCTGGACCCTTACAGTAATACAATGTAATAGGTTGTGGGTTTTTTACATAAAAATTGAATCAAAAAACTCTGAGTGCCCAGACAGAGAGTGCCACCCTAATCAAAACACATCACAGAAATCCTTGCTAGTAATCCTCTTAATTGTACCAGTCTTCCATAATTTAGAAGCACATGGACATAGCTGAATAGTAGTACCTAAAATTGTTAGCACATTCTATTGACAGAAAGTGTGTATTTTTAAAAAAAATTATTTAATGCATTGAATATTCATTGAGGATAAGGTTTTTTCAGTGTGAAAGGATCTTGTGGTTAATTTGCATGATGTTTGGTAAAACATGCATTATATAGGATAGTTACCAGGAGGGCAGAGAGAATATTTTATCCTTCAACAACTACTATCCTGAGTTTACTTTTACAGTGCTGTTGGCTCTTGTATCACTTATTATTTCACTCCTTCAGTCTGGGGTGTTTTTATGATCAGAAGGTCTGACTGGATCCTTGTATGGTGGGCATCACTGTAATTAGCTTGCAAGCTCCACTGAATTTTGGGCACCTTTGATATTGCTCTGGAAATCTGTGATTGGACACACCTTAGATAACTAAATGCTTTAAAAAAAACCACCCTCACAACAAAAGAAGTGCTGTGCATTTAACAGTAGAGTAGGCAATGTTCACCTTATATAACACATTCTATATAAAACTAGGCCTATAGTAGCAACTGGATCCCATCTTTTGACAAATTTTGAATTTGACTGATTGATTGTTCTTGCTGCATCCTTTTCAATACTGGTCAGACAGTTTTGCAGGTTGACCAAAGTCTGGGGATTGACTCAGTTAGCTATCAGAACTTGTTCTGTAATGCAGAAATTCGTATATGTTTTGCTAATACTTACTTGGATCATGAATGAAGGCAAGATAGATTTATAAAGGCATTTTTTTGAATTTATTCTACATACAGTGTAGCCATCAACCAAAGAAGTGCACACACTTTATTCAAAATGACTGTGTGGTGGTTAATAACCTGCCACAGATGAGTTGAATGGCAATTTCAAAACCAACTTTATATATGAATAGACGTTCCAGTTCTTCATATTACAGAAGTTCAATACTTCTTCCACTGAAAAAGTTGAAGAAAAGAAAACAAGGAAGGTAATTTCAGCCCTCAGTCCTTGCCTACAGGTTTCTACATTCAGTTTCCACTTCATCTTGTGTAACTACTTTGCTTAACTGGAGTCAGAGAGGAGAGTGTTACTATTTAATGTTATGACCCAAAGTACCTCTGGGACATGTATTTGTCTCAGTCAAAAGTACCTATGCCAGGGCCCTGACCTTCAGAAATACCCCCTGCCTATGGCTTGGGTTTGACAGGCTAATGAGGTGGGATCATAATTTCTGAAGATCCCTGAATTTTATCCGTGCCAAAAAATTGGTTCAAGTCTAGTTAGGTAAAAGATAAACAGGGACTATGGTTTATAAAATGCTCATGTATGTGCAAGGGGTTTTGACTACATCATCTCCAGAGGTCCCTTCCAGCCCCAGCTGTCCTGTGAGTCTGTGATTTTCAAGGTGGTTGGGTGTTATCCAAGTCAGTTCCAGCACAGCAAATCTAAATTTGTGGGTTGCTGCAGATCTGACTGTGCTGCTTTACAAACGTAAAGATTTTGTGTGCACCTGTTTTTACCAGCTTAGGGACTGAATGTTGCTAGTTTCTCTGCATCTCAATGGCTGATCACTATATGAGAGTAGCTTTTTGTAGCTTTTGTATTTGCCAGATTTCTTAATAGCCTAAGGCATGTTTCTCTTGCACTATTCTTCAAATTTGAAGTGTTTTATTTGTATCACAGAGGGTTTCAAACATTTTACATGCTAGACATAGAGTATTCAATCAATAGCTGAAGCAAAATGTCGTCCTTTTAGTATGCAGTAGTTTTGTGTTATTAAAAGATATTATTGATTATTTTTTAAAAAGTGGTTTCTAATAATTTGTCTTAATTTCTCATTCTGAAGGGTTTGCTATAAAAACTTTATGTATGTTTGATATTTTTGTTATATGTCAGGGATTTTTTTTTCCTTTTAATGGTTTCCATCACTTTGAGTTATTTGTTAGGCTCTAGGTAAGTGGTTTTCTTGCCTGTTTTTTTTCTTGTTCTGTGGTTTCTGTTTTGTGGTAATGATTCTTAACAGCATAAAAATTTTCTTTCATTACCTTATAGACAACATGCTAAAAATATGGTTTCAAAAAAGGAGAAGGGACAATAGTGGTGAAAAAGCCATGCATATATGGATACAGTCACTGTCAGTTTGTTTACAAATTATGAAATCTTACCTCAGGCATGACACGACTGTTTCAAGTGTGTTTCTTTTTGGTTACAATAATTAAGTGAACTTTTTCTGTAACTGCCTAAGGATCTGCCTTCCAGAAGGTGTGTAGTCCAGGTCAATGAAGACATAAAATTGCCTTATTTGTCCAAGGGATCTGCAGAAGTCTTTTCCAGTGAAGTATTATCCAAACATTACTGCTTCAGTGAGACCCTTCTTTGAGAAGCAGATGAGCCAAGCATGAATGTCTTCTTGCTTTCTGCTAGATTTCACAACCTGAATACTTTCCTATTCACCACTCATGATGAAAGCTTTAGACTGGGAAACTGCAAAACTTCATTTATGTTCCAGTCAGTGATACTGCAATAAATATATAAGCTATATAAACCCTAAAACAATGTCGGTCATTTTCCTTACAGACAGTGACTTTAAAATAGATGTTTGTGGGAGCTGAGAAATAGAGTTTTATTTCTGTTCTTGAGTTTATTTTTTATATCAAGATTCCCTGTTTGCTGACAAGGAAATGGACTGATAATTATCATCTGTATTCAAGTGATTTTCTTAACTGCATTAACAGGCACTGAAACATAAATTCAAACCTAGTGTAACATTTCCACCTTTTTGGGTTTTTTTGTGTGATTCCTTAGCCCATCATTCCAATGTACACTCAAAATGTCCGTGAAGGCTATAGGATGTTTAAAGAAAGAAGTAAGAATTTAAAAATATGTTTTAAGTGTTTGGAATGCTTTATCCACTTTTCTCTTAGATTCATCTCTTTTTTCTTAGATTTTACTTTTCAGACTTTCTGCTTGCTTTGGATTCTCTAACACACTTGCTATGGGTCAGAGGTATCTCAAATATGGAAATAGCTTGTGCATAACTGGTTTGTGCTGTGTGATTTGGTTCTTTAATGCAGTCTTATTTCACTGTTGTATTAGGTCTATTGAGCTTTGCTTTGGTGGACAGTTACCTCAAACCTGTAACAACTTCTTGACTGTCAGATAAAGCATGCATTTTTAATAAGTCTTCTACATTAATCACATTTCAAGTTTGGATTGTGTTTTCTGTGACTATAATCTCACTTTTTCCTCCCATAAACTATTTCAGGATTTTTTAGGCAATTATATGAAAATACTCGATTGCCTTTTACTCCTCCTTATGGAGGACTTCCAGTTAAATTTCGCACATACATTGGGAAGCCAATCCCTTACGATCCGAATATAACTACTGAGGAATTAGTTGAAAAGGTAAGTTATCTCTCCTTGCAAAACTGAACTACATACTTTGCCTTTTTTTATATATGCACTTGAAACTAATTTTTTGCATGCTTGAATAAAAACAAATACACTTATACTAGCAGTTCAGGTTTGGGATTATTTATTGTATGCATACGTACAAATACGTATTGACATAGTAATAGTTGACTGAGATGCCCTCATCCTTTCAGAACGTGTGAGCTCTGTCTTCTTGGCATGTTAACTTTCTCTCTCCCATGCCTTTGATAACTTTGATAATTGAAGTGATGTAAACTATGTTTTAAGTGCTGTTTGCAATAACTATGGAAAAAAATTTCATAAATGGCAAATAACTTTGAGAATCTTAACATAGCATAGGGCTCTAGAAACAAAGTTCCACAAAAGCTTCAGTCTTGTTGTCAAAAGGAAAATATTAAAAAAATAAGTTGCATCCAAAATATAAAAATATTTTGAGTACCTACAGCTTGGTGAAATCAGTGGTGCCCAGGAGCATAAAAGCATTTATAGATGCAGAGTAACTGATCAAAGAAAAGGAACTTTAAGAGGGTTTGATGTAAGCAGTGGCCTGGCTGGCCTCTGTCTGATCCTGCCCTGGAACGGAGCTAGGACATGAATCTGTAAGGAAAGGTTTAGCTACTCTTTTCTTGTATTCACAGTGACATCCTACCATCACTCTGGGGTAGATCAGTGAAGTGTGTAGCTACCCTTATTTCAAGCTTAAATACACAAGGAAAACCAAACGAAGATAATTTCTTATTTCTTTTAGAAATACAGAATATTGTACACATTCTCTTCCTGAACCTGCATTTGAATCTCATGTAGGGAGTACTATGAATTCTCTTATTATGTGCATGCTGTATATGATACAATTACAGGAGAATTTGTGTTGGAAAGGACAGACAGAGGTTCCTACTCCAAATTCCTAATGCCAACAAGGTCAGCTATGGGATCAGATGAGGTTAGTCAGGCTTTATCCAGCATTTTTGATGAAAACCTCAGGTATGGAGATTGCACAAACTTAGTATTTGCATGTGCTAAAGGCAGCTTTGACTTAGTGATGCCTGCGTTTGGTAATTTGAGCCTATCCAAACTACAATAAATTGTTTTGTTCCTTTTGTTTCCAAGAAAAGTTGTCATTAGGACAACTAGCTAATATAAAAGACCTTTTTTTTTTTTTCTTGAAGTAGATCTTATGAGTGAATTTCCCAATGCCTCTTGAACCTCTGAGAAGTCAGTGGTTATACTGTGCTTTCATGCATAAACAGGTCTGTAAAGGCAAATTTCTCTTCTCTTTTCAGACAAAGACTGCTGTCCAGGCTCTCATAAGAAAGCACCAAACAATCCCAGGCAACATATGGAAGGCTTTACTGGAGCGATTTGATAAACGTCGTAAAAGTGATTAGAATGCTTATGTTTATTTCATTGTTTTTACAGCATACAGTAGAAATAATGTCCTACAGCACTGATGACTAATAGTTGTTGTTCAACCAGTTTAATTTACAAGTTTCTACAGATCTGACAGAAGAAAACAATCCCTTGAAAGTTGCCCTGTGTCTTTGAGAATATCCTGAACTCAGAAAGACTGAAGATGACTTACATATAATAGCAATGCAACAGCTAACTGCCCCAAAAGGAAATCATGTAGCCACGATTTCCCTGGTTCCTAAAACAAGTATGTACTTATATCTGAGAGCCTTAGCAGTTTTGTCTAGATCTGTGGTTTTGTGTTTTGAGCAGATCATAGTCCAGTCTCAGAGCAGAACCTCAGCGTCAGTGTTGTCCCACTGGAGACCACCCCACGGTGGGCACCTTCCCTGTTGGACCCCATGCAAGGCAGTGTCAGAAGAGAAACCGTCTCACTTTAGCTACATATCTACTGCTTAGACGTTTTTCTAGAGACTATACAAACAGACATAATCTCATTAAAGCAGATACTAGACTCCTACAAACACATCAGCTTAGTGGTTTGCACCTTGGAAAGCAGGACTGCTACATCCAAGACTTTGCCCCCACAAAAAAAGGTCTCTCAAAGAGAGGAAAAAAGCTTTATTTCAGTGTAGCACTATAGAAATATATGTAGAAAGTAGTTTCAAGTCTAAGCTGGTACATGCATGCACTATTGCAGCATACCGTAGTTATTTAGTGGATGAGGCTGCCCCCAGTCTGAAAATCCCTGGATATAGTGTGTGCAGTAGGGATATGCTGCATTTATCTCCCAGTGAGCAGGGAGTGGGCTGTGCAACCCTGAGGCTTGTCATCACTGGTGGTTTGCCTAAAATGCAGTACTGCAACGCTGCTGTCTCCGTACGGATTGAACCGAAATGCCTGTTTGGAAAGGCAGACGTAGGCAGTGTTGTCTTCCTAATGCAATTTGTGGAAAACTGAAACTTGCTACAAAGCAGAATGTGTTTTTACAGGCTGTGGGATGTTGTTACCAGAGGGAGTGGGATAACTTTGTGTAATCTGTCAATATGCCATTAAATGCAACCAAGTCTGTTAACTTCAAACACCAAGAAAGGTAATTTTTGTGCTTCATTTTTCATTCTTGTACTTCTAATACCTATATAATCTTTCCCATCAACATCCTAAAAAGTTACATAGCATCTAAGAAACTATATACACAGTTTGCCCATTTATCACTAGAAAACTAAATCTACTCTTTGGATTAAAATAAATTCTTCCTCTTCCCATGCTGGTTCTCCTCAAATATTTCATGCACATCTGGAGAAGGGAGCAGGATAGACATGTGAGTTATTTCCTTGGAGCAAAAAGACAAGAATCCTGTCCTGGAAAAAATCTCAAATATCTCATAAGATACAGGAATTTTTATTTGAACACCTTAACTATAATTGCTGTATACAGGTAGAAAGATTTTTCTCCCAGCAGAGATTCGCCATGCACAGGAGATGCTAAACTAAAGCAAATCAAGATGCAGACTGATATGCCTGGACTGGAATGGGAATTCAAGTCCTACGTGAAGTCTTATATGGCGCACTCCAGTGATACAAGCTAAAATTTAAAGCCTGAGCTTAAGTCAAGGGAGAAAAGGAACTAAAGGAAAAGGCTATTGAATACTAAAATGGACACAGATGAAGAAGCAAGAGGAATTGAGTAACCAGAATCTGTAAGCACTCTTCATATTGCAGAAACTGCAGAAGGACTCGACAGAATCATTCTCTGACTACCCTATTTTTCAAGCACATTAATGCCATCATGGAACCTGTCCAAAGAAGGGCAACCAAGCTGGTAAAGGGTCTGAAGCACAAGTCTTGTGAGGAGTGGCTGAGGGAGGTGCAATTGTTTAGCCTGGTGAAAAGAAGGCTCAGAGGGGATCCACAACTACCTGAAAGGAGTTTGCAACCAGGTGAGGGTCAGAAGGAGATAGCCTCAAGTTGTGCCAGGGGAGGTTTAGAATGGATATTACTAAAAGGTTCTTCACTGAAAGGGTCATCAAGCATTGGAACAGCTGCCCAGGGGAGTCAGCATCCCTGGAGGTATTTAAAAGATAGTAAATGTGGCACTTGGGGACATGCTTCAGTGGTGGGCTTGGCTGGGTTAATGGTTGGACCCAATGATCTTAAATGTCTTTTCCAACCTAAGTAATTATGATTATCTGACCAATTAAACACTACAGTAATCTGAATTTGCAAAACCTTCTAAATACCATGCTCTCTGATAATGTGATGCTAGGGGCTGTGCACAAGCCTTGGATAAGAGATATGTAATGAGAGCACGGATTATCTCTCAAAGTAGAGATTCCTGCCTGTATTTCTACTATTTAGACAGCTCCTAACATTTTACTAACAAGGGTCAAGTTTTTACTGGGCTATTTCATCTTACAGCAGCATCACTGTGTTATCTGCAGCTTATCTGAAGTGAGCTGAAGTAAAAATTTCTATTACTTGTCTTCTGTCACAGTTGTCTTAAGAGTATTTTTTGGGGTCTCAAGATGATAGACAAAATTATTATTGAGAAATAAGAGTAACTTTGAATGTTGTATATGTGATTTTTCTAATAAAAAATTTGAAACAGTTTTTCCCAGAAACACTATAATACTGCTCTAATGACAAGCAGTTACCATATTATTGTAGTGGTTCCCTCTAAATTTTTACTATTTTTAGAGCAACATTACAGAAATTAGAACTAGAAATTTGTACTGTAGAAACTAGAGCTTGTCATACAAATAGAATTGCAATTGCAAATCAAATCACTCCCCTGCTACCCTTATTTTTAGCCTCTCCATCATACAACAGAAGTGAAAAACAGCACATGCAAATGACCTGTGCCTGCCTCAAAATAAAAGCAGCATTTAGGAGTTCTTTTTGGTTATAGTTTGCCCAGTGAATAATGCAGGGAAATGCTGTTTTCATGACTTTTTGCATACAAGATTTATCCAGCTCAAACTACATGATTTTCCATTGGGGAAAAGCATCCTATTGGTAACACTAGAAAAGTAAATTAATAAAAGCATAGAATCGTAGAATATCCTGAGTTGGAAGGGATGATCAAACCCCAACTCCTGGCCCTGCACAAGACAGCACAAGGAGTCACACCATGTGCCTGAGAGCGTTGTCCAAATGCTTCTTGAACTCTGGCAGGCTTGGTGCTGTGACCAATTAATTATGTGACAGTGCAAACAGAGTTATACAAGTGTGCAACTGAGCAGCCACAGACCTCGAACAGGCCAATGATGTAAATGTGGAAGACTGCTGGTCGGGTAAGCTGAGGAAGCAGATCAGAAAGCGCTCGCAGCCAGTGGTGGCCAAATTCATCTCACCCTAAGGTTGAGGGAGCAGCCATGGAGGAGTTACACGTCGTGCCAGAAGGTAGGGTAGCTGCATCAACCCATGTGTTTGGAGCTGCACCTGGCATCACTGGAACACTGTTTATTTCTTTGACTGGTTTGGTTTTTTTCTTTATATATAAATCCAGGGCTGACATCCAAGTCTGCTGGCCAGTCAGGAATACCTTAATAGCTCCGTGAATATCACGTCCGAACTGCAAGCCGCCTGTCCGCAGCGGAAAGGAGCAGGTTCTCCTCCAGCAGTGGGTACCAGGGATGGATGCTGCTGCTCCCGCGGCACCGGCGGGGCTGGACAAGGGGGATGGCACACACCGGGCCGGCGGGGAGGTAGGGGAGCCGAGAGCAGCGGGGCGAACAGCGGGGACCCAGGGATTTCCAGTGGGCATCGCAGCCAGGGGGCTGAGGGAGTCGGGGTGGCTTCGCCTGCAGAAGGAGGCTCAGGAGGCACCTCATCGCGCTCTACAGCTCCCTGGGAGGAGGCCCGGTGGGGGCGGCCTCTTCTCCCGGGCCGCGAGTGGCAGGACGAGAGGACACAGCCTTAAGCTGTGCCAGGCGAGGTTTAGGTTGGGCATCAGGAGGAATTCCCTCACAGAAAGGGTGATTAAACACTGGAACGAGCCGCTCGGGGAGGCGGCGGGGCCACACTGCCTGGGGGTGTGTGAGGAGCGGACGGACGCGGCACTCGGCGCCGTGGCCTGGCGGACACGGTGCTGTCTGGCCGTGGGGCGGCCTCGATGGTGTCGGGACTGCCTGACGCTAAAATCCCGGCATTCCCAGCTCTCCCGAGAATTCCGGTTTCCCCCGGGATTCCTGCCGCTCCCGCCCGCCCCGCCAGGGGGCGCCTCCCGCCCCAAGCGCGCCCCCGGGGGGCGCCCGCGGCCCTCCCGCGGCGGCGGAAGCGGCGGGCGGTGCTTACGGGACGCGGGTCCGGGCGGCTCCCTCCCCCCGGCGGCGCGGAGTT
>JAWWEU010000081.1:113881621-113981914 GCA_035583155.1 Acropternis orthonyx | reverse complement strand
TTGAGACCTGACTAGCATGGGAGACCCTACCGGAGGCACAAACCACCGCCAGCATAGCTCACAACCTCATAAGGGCATGCAAGCTTCTCCCCCGTGACAAGGGGGTGTCTGTGAAGAAGGGAGCAAAATATAACTCAGTAATATCTAGGGGAAGGTGTGTAGTTGTCAATTATACTTGCTCATCAGGTAGCAGCACCTCCAGGCTTGCTGTTTTCTCTCAAAAGCAAGCTAGTCATCATGCTTGCTACCCAATTCCTCTCTCTGTCACTAGCCTTGGTCTGTAATCTTTTCCTGCAGTATCCCCTTGCTCCCCATGATGGTACCCAGGATTGTTCAGGACAAGGCTTGAATGACATTAAAACTTTGCCTTGGTAGGGAGGGTGAAGCCAGCTCAAGTGTTTTCAGTTCTCCTGGCATGGGGGCAGTGTGAGGTGTGGTGCTGTGGTGGGACTGTCTCTGCAGGGCAGTCGAAAGGGCAGCAGCCCAGCCGGCCCAGCCACCTTGTTTTCACTGCCTCATGTACCCTGGAATATCTTGTTCAGCTCGGGGCTGGCTCAGGTGTGACCAACCAGACACAGGAAGTTAGAGCTGAGAAGCTAACGTGGTTAAGTTCTGGTCTTTGTGCACATCTCACCACCTCCTTTAAGACCCCCCACAGAGAGCAAACCCGATGAGGGAAAGCTGCTGTTCTAACAAGTGAAGGAGCTTTATATGAAGAACCTCTGGTATTTTTCTGTCACTCTACAGTATATAAAAACACCATTTCTAGGAGGCAGTAAGCTTTCTGCATAGCAGCTATAATAAATGAACCAATAGACACTCTTATACTGTGTAATTTATTCCACCCTTCTGATGTAGCAATGGGATCATTCATAGGTCTGAAGGTGTGCTGAACACACCACTTTCAAGTTGTTTTGGTTACTCCATGCCCAGTGCTTCATTTGCAAAGTTTTCCTTATGAGTCAGTGGGTATCCAGCTTGACAAGCTGGAGGCTTGAGGATGGTTTTTTTTGCTGTCTGCAGCAAGGTCAGTCAGGAGAGCCTGGTATGTGGGCAGCTAAGCACCCATGAGTGCCCAAAAACGCACTTCAAGAAATTATGAGAATAGAAAGCTGACCTAGAAAGGCAGCCAGAAAAATCTCAGCCACTGGAATGCATCAATCCATCTTTAGTTTCTTAACTCATAACATCCTATCATTAATAGCCACAGGACCAGATACTGTCTTGACTTAATTTGCACAGCAGCCTAGGTAAGTGTACATGTGTGTATATGTGTGATGCCCTGTTTCTTTGGTATGAACAGGAGCATGAAACCTACTTCCGCTGCTGTTGCAAGACAAATAGACCATTATTATTCAATCCACCTGAGCTTTTCAAATGTCAAGATGATATCGCTCATGCTTGCTTTGTCATTATTATGCTTAATAATTTTTATTAGCTGGTGAACCAAGCAATTTCAGTAGATGTGCTGATTTCTAACAGATCATCCCTGCAAACCATGCAGCAAAACACAGATAGCAAGTAAGTAATTACTTCCGCAGCCCAAGCTCCTAATTGTAGTGCAGATCTCTGTAATTATAGGAACTAAGTCTATAGGAAGTTTTCATCAATGAGGAATCAGATCTCTGAGGATTTGAGCCCCATTTCCAATGTTGAAAGTAGGAGACAGCACCTGTGTTAGCAGCATGCTCACGTTGGGGCAGATAAAGCCAGAAACACTCAGGTTCCAGAATAATGTTGCCACCTCAACAAGTATTTGTTATATTATATATATATCAGGATATTCAGAAGATCCAGATTAAAACCACAAAGGACTTGCAGGTTTCACAATGAAGGAAACTAATATATTCAAATATAAAAGTGCAATTTCACCTGTAGAAGGGGAATGTCCCAAAAAAAGACTAAAATTTTCACATTGAGGCTTTCCTTCTGAAGGAGCTTGATTTCCTTGGCAAGCTTTCATGTTTTGACAGTCCCTCCTCCTTTCCAGGCAGTGTGCCAGGCAAGAGACAGCAGTGGAGACAGGCAGCCAAAGGAAAACACGTGAGTCTGTAATATTAGCTCTTTTGGGACAGAATGAGGACCTGCTTCCATCAAATTTAATCAGATTTAATACTCAACTGCTGCAAGCAGATACTATTTTGCAACCCGAGAGAGGAAAAGACACGGGACTGAGCACAGACAGGTTGTGTTGGGAGAAGGCTCTGGTGATTCAGCCCAATATAAATGTGCCACTGCTGGGGTGGGGCGAAGACAATTTTAAGAGGTGCAGCAAGTGTTGGCAGCTGCATGAAATAAATGAATAAGTCAAATGAAGACAACATCACTGGCTGCATGTAATTCATATGTGCATGACCCAAATTTCCCTTCCTGGCATACCGTATTGCTCTGTGTGTGTGCTGGCTTTACCTTGCATATCAGCAGAAAAATTGAAGGTTTATTTCTCCCAAGAATCCATTTGTCTAACAATGGCACATCTGGAACGGAAACATTTGATCTTGTACAGGTTGCTGGGCTGTTTTTTTCCCTACTCTTCATTACATACATTTTTGTCCTTTGTTTAGTAAGTGGTGCTGCCCCATTACAACCATTCTCATAAAAAGAATTACCAATTTTAGTTGCACAGACATTACTTAGCAAGGCAGATTGTCTTAAGTTAGAAAAGCTATCAAAATGTGAGACGTATGAGATGCAGCTGGGGTCACTTGGTTTGTTTAGACTAGAGAAGAGGAGATTGTGGAGAGACCTCATTGCAGTCTACAACTTCCTCATGAGGGGAAGAGAAGGGGCAGACACTGATCTGTTTTGTGGTGACCAGTGACAGGACCCAAGGGAATGGCCTGAAGTGGTGTCAGGGAAGGTTTAGGTCAGATGTTGGAAAAAGGTTCTTCACTCAGAGGGTGATTGGTCACTGGAACAGGCTCCCCAGGGAAGTGGTCACAGCAACAAGGATGACAGAGTTCAAGAGGCTTTTGGGCAACGTTCTCAGGCACATGGTGTGACTCTTGGTGCTGTCCTGTGCCGGGCCAAGAGTTGGACTCAATGATCCTTCTGGGTCCCTTCCAACTCAGGATGTTTTATGATGGCACAGCATGGTTTAGATAGTGCAGTTATCCCCCTTTGTAAGAGGAAAGGAATTTTTTTTTATATGCCTTATCCCTAACAACATTTGCCCTCGGCAGCCTGAAAGTAGCCCTCCCTGCCTGCCCACCTTGTGGCATTAGGTCTGCTCAGTTCACACTTACAAACACCATAATGCATAGCATGGAAAACCCCAAAAATGGCATCTCCTTTGCTGGCATCTGAGGGCAAGTGAATGAAATATCTTTGCATGAGGAAGCTTGCAGTGTGAAAAGGTTTGTTAACATTTTGGCTTCTGTTTTTTAAAATTTTTTTCCCTCAAGCATTTTGTCTGTAGTTTGCAGTCAGTGTATCCAATGTTGAGAACAATAAGGACGTGGGCAATTTAAAAGCATTGCTGCCTTGGCAGAAGTGGAAAACCAGATTGCTGAAGCAGAGGTTATTCCTTTGAACACTAGCTGAGCATTTCTGAGCACTCACACCAAATGCTGCATCAGCGTTCTGACAGCTTGCAGGAAGAGTTCAGATCGGTGCCGGGTACTGTCTGACATAGCAGCAATGCAAGCTGGCACACATGGAGCCAGTTATTCATGCAGCCTGATGTGGACTGAAAAAGCCAGTATGAAAAAGTTCTCTTTACAGCCTCTGCTTAAAAACCAGATGTGTGGGACCTGGAAAGTGCCAGAACACAGAGTGGTGCCCTGCAAGAGATAAAAGCTCAGCTTTCAGAAAGTAGCAGGCAATGGTGCCCAGCTCTATTACTCACCCTTCTCTACCATGTCTGGCTGGCTGTATTGCCTGTCTGGCTCTGCCTGCCTTGACACCTTACTACAGAGTCTTTGTGTATTTGTCCCAGGCAGTTAAAAGATAAATAACAGGGAGATTCTCAGCCTAGAAGCTTCTCTGCTTTCTTTCCCCTCCACTAGCTGCCTTCATAAGAGGCAGAGCATCTCCCCTGGGATCTGTCTTCCTGTATGAATTTGAATGGCATCCTCTTTAGTACTTCTTTTGAATCGAGGTAGTAGATAATGCAGAGCAAATTACTGCTTCTGATAACTCAGGTTTCAGAGAAATGTCAGATAAAGTCTTCAAGGCAAACTGTAATGAACCCAAGACTTTTATGTTCTTCCAAGATTTTTTGTTTTTCTCTAAGGCTGCCCTATTTTGCCTTCCTCTTCCTTTAGGATATATAAGAGCTATGATCTCAAAAGATGTTGCACATGTGCACACACCAAAAACTACTCCAAAGGATAAAAGTGCAACCAAACAGTTCCCTTCTTATTTTAATTCTGCTTCAGGCAGATATAAAAAGAGAGTATATTATCTCTATGCACAGTCAGAAGCATCCTGTAGCATAGGCTGCTGGTGAAAATGAATTATCTATGCAAGAAAAGTTAATTAAAGAAAAGGTTTTGGAGATCTGTATTCAAAACAATGTTGAAAAAAGCTAAATTCAGAATTGAGGTTTCTCATGTCCTATTTGCATGCACTAGTAGGGGAATGGCATACCTTATTGGAAACACAATGCAGTGACTCCATTGTCACTGCTGAGGGAAGAGATGGGCCCCGCTGGACCAGATCATAGCCATATCACCATCTAACCCAAGGCATGCACTGGTGAGGGCTGCAAAGTCCTGCCAGACAGCTTGCTCTTGTGCAGTTCCACAGGGCTGCATGGTAGGTGAGACAAAGCAACAATGCCTCTGTGCTGATCAGGAGGCACAAGAGCCTTTAAAATGGGCAGAAGCCAGACATGCCATCATATGGGTGACTGGGTGACAGGATCAGGCAGGAGCAGAAATGATCCTTTTCCATTCACTGCTCCTTAGCCCACATTTGAAAGTGTCACCATCATGGTGTGTCAGAGATCCAGCTGAGCACTGAGAATGAATACTGAGGACCACGCTCTTTGGATTCCCAAATTTCCAAGAACATTTATCATTTAATTGCATATTTTCTGAAGATGTCTAGTTTGAGCAGTCTATACAGGGAAATCAAAGACAGAAGTGTGACCTTGTAATCTTTTCTGCAACAAAGCCTCACAGAGGTGCTCTACAGAGAAGGTAAAATAATTTTATATGTTAGATAATACAACACTTTAATGAAATTCTGTCCCATTAGGGTGTTAAAGAAGCTGGTATCACTGAATCTCATGTTTTATCAGCACAGAGTAACAGTTTGGGATAAGGTGATGTGACTAAATGTAAAAAACTGATAACTGCATAAGTAGAGTGATGTTGGATAATTTTAACTTTCAGGATCAGAGGGATCAAATACAGAAGGAAAAGCCCATCTAAAGGATGAATTCGATTCATTATTAGTTACAAGTTACACATAGGAGTTAATGCCACCTTAAAGAAAGGTATAACCATGAAGCATAATTATTCTTAATAGCCAGTAATTTCCTGCCTGCTATCAGCTGGGGCAGAGAGGGGAGAGCTGTAACCCCTGTGTGAGCACCAGTGTTTCTCACGGGAGGCAAACCAGCTCATCTCTGTCTTTAAATCATATAATGGAACTTAAGATTCTACCTAATTTTCCCTTTACAAACATACACTGCTCTGTGTATGCTGCTTACACGGGAAAGATATTTGGAGGTGCTTATTAAAGGAGATCATTAAGACATGTTATATGTTTTATGCTATAGCAGAGTTTAATCACATGGCAGTTATTTGTGTTACTTGGAAACAATGAACGCTTTAGGACATTATGGCCCAGCTCAGGCAGGATGCCCCTCTTTTGGGTTGGTTTTTTTTAGTTTTTAAAATATGGGCCAGGTGAAGCCACACACAAAAGTCAAAGAAATTTCAAGTCAGCACAATAGATCCTGGGGTGAAACTGTAAGCTGAAGATGGCATGGAATACCTAACAAAACACTGAGCAGTCAGAGAACTGGAGAGATGAGCTAATTTTCCTGATTTTATCAGGACAATGTTAGAACATTCCTGAGGACATCAGGTCTCTGACAAAATGCTATAGACCTGTAACGTAACCACATAGCTCCTGTCACAACTGCTGCACCAACACAGTCAGCTGGAATCAAAGTCGGCATGAAAAGGTGATATCATTTGAAATGTAGTTTCGAACATGACAGATGGCAAGCAGAGCCCAAAGCAAAAACAAACCCCCAAAGGAATTCACAAAAACAAATATCACAGACAAACGTGCATTTAAAATAAATGAAGAAACACACACAAAAAGAAAATGCCTTAAAGCAAGAATCTTGGAAGAGTTACAAAATCACCAGATAAGAAAAAAATATCAGTAGGGACAAATGTGAAATGTGGAAAGGCTGAGTTGTGTAATGCTGCTCACTCAGTCTGAAGGAGACTCCAGATGTTCCCTGTTACTCTCATGTAACTACAAGTTGTGAAATAGCTGGTGTGGCTAAGCTGAGGTTGGTCGTCACAGTGTCCCTGTCTCATACCAGCCCAGGGAAGAGAAACTATATTCGTTTCATTCCAGTGATGGATCCACTGGCATGGCAGAAGATTGAACAAATTTCACAGAGGAATAAAGTGGGGCCAGTGCTGGTGAAGATACAGAGGAACTATTAGAAGTGGCTACTGCTAGAGCCCCACTAGTCACAGAAATTAAAAATGAAGTTAGGCTCGTGTTGAAATAATCTGTGGAGTTCTCTAGAGACACTGGAAATTTAAAATTAATACAAGATTAATGTGCTTAAAACTATGATGAACTGCAGCAGACTACAATATTAGTCATAATCCATTAACTCAATTCTAATTATTTATAATGACAATGTTGTTAAACTTATCCTTCTGTGCTTTAGGATATTATCAGTGGTCTTGCCTTCCATAAAGTAGTCAACTTGGTTAATAATGTAAGTCTTATGAGGGCATATAGCAGTCACACAGCAGTGAGAAACAGCATGTATATATTGGGTGTGATCATGGCAGTATACCTTATGCTTACAGCACTTAATGAGAACCGATTGAAAATAAAGGACCTGGTTGCTGAAAGACATAGTAAGTGCCTCTTTGTCCTCATTTTTTTGTGTGTAGCCTCTTGTGAATGAGTAATCCCTCTGTCTTGGAAAAAGCCTACTGCTGAACAGACATGAAACCCACAACATGCATGGCCCATGTGCTAGGTGGCAGCAAAGGCAGGGAAAGCCACCCCACCTGTCAGCCAGACTCAATATCCTGCAGAGCTACACTTTTGTCAGCAAACTGAGCCCTTCCCATTAAAAAGAAGTATGGATGAGCACATGGGAATAACACTAATGTAAAGTAGTTAAAACATCCATTATTGTGTGAACAGCATGCTTCAGAGAGTAGTGTACTTTAGAGCTTGCTTAGCCCAAAAACATGCCAGAAAGTAGGTTTACAATCTGCCTTCACATCAAATTTAGCTGTGATTCTCTGCCTGACCATGAGTCTGAAATGCTCCCGCAGCAACAATATTATATATCAATACTTACTTTCCTGCTTTCCATCTTAGTTCATGAAATCACTGAACAAGTGCATTTTTAACCTGTGCAACATTTAGGAGAAAAAAACCCCCACCTCTCATCTCTAATCTACCTTTCCAAGTTTCTGATTGCTTACAGTAGGAAGAGACTGCTCCTTCCCATGCACACAGATCTCTAGGTGCACTATGAGCAGTATTAAGCCAAGCTTCTTACTAGCTCCTGACTAAGTAAAGTAGGAGGAAAACCCTGCTTGAATAATTTTGTCAAGACATTTGGGACTTTTGTTACCAAGTCCTTCTATTTAGTTTTTCAGATTTTTTTTTTATGTAACTATAGACATTTCTGTATTCTTTTAAGGCAGAAGAGACAAGAAGTGTTCTGAATAAGCATTTTTCAAGCCACTTGCAAATTTTTTCTCTCCTTTTGTTGTTAGGAATGTAATTAAACTGTCTTCTCTCTGAATCCCAAGGACCTGAGTTTGAGTCTCAGTGGGGACCGTCCCCATGGCAGTTAAATGCCTCCCTGCCATCCGATCCTGTCAGATCTTGGATGCTCAGCAGGGTCAGCCCCGATTAGTACTGGGTGCTGTAGACAGTCCCGAGGATTTCACTGTCACTGTCCAAGCTTGCTCGGCTGTGGCAAATGGACCTTAGGACTTAAATGGTGGAGCCAGTTCTGCGCACGCTGTGCCTCACCTAAAAAATCCACTGCGCAGGCTGGAAGTGCACACCTACGTGGGGAGAGCGCTTCCCAAGATCTTTGTTCACGAAGTCTGGCCATACAAACTGTCTGGTACCTTTGTTCAGCCTAAAAAGAAACTGCTCTGCTTCTTTCATCTAGGTTTTCATTAAAAGTCCCCCGAAGAAGGCTTTTTTCCCCACAGGTAAATAATTTGCATAAAAGTATGCAAAATAAATCACTTTTACCCCAGGCTAACTAGACCCCACTCTGGCAGCTGCCCACCCAGTTAGTGTGTTCCATGCAGGCTGTATTTGGGGAGAGGAGTAGGAAGCCATGTTAGGGGTCAGAAAAGTAGTTAAAAGTGTGTTTTTATTACTTGCCTACTGGTTTTGGAGCCTTTGGTGAGTAGTCACAGGGTTACAGGGCCTGAGAATTTAGGACTCATGAAATAAGCCCAGTAATGCTGCAGGGCTGCTGCTCCCTCCATTATGCTTTCCCAAGTTAAAATAACAAGCTATTCTGTTCAAATCCTTAGCCAAACAAGATACACAATGAAAAACAAAACCTCTGAGAATCTTATCAGTCACATATCATCCCTACTTCCAAATTCACTTACTCAAAATATATACATATATATTCTTTCCACTCTTTGAACTCATGACACTTATATAATTGTTTTGTGGGTTATTTTCCCCTCATCTCCCTTTCTTGATCACCTGAGGGAGACCAAGAAGCAGCACCTAAGAAGGAGTGGGTGCATGGCAATGTGACAGAAAGGCTGAGGTGCTGGTCTTTGTTGCATAAACTTTGGCTGCTGCTTGAGGTGGCATTGCACACACAAATGTGGCAATGAAGTCCAAGAGGGCTATTAAGGGTATTGTAGATGTTGCCAAAGACAGCAACAACTTGTGTAATAGTTTAATGATTTAGGCAGTTGCCCAGAAGGCAGAAGTAGAATAATCTGTACCTTTCCTGAAGTTTTCCCCCATGACCTGAGTCAGGACAAGACTGATGTGAGGCTCGACTTTCCCTTCCCCACTACTCCATGGGTATCACTGAATGGTGATGCTTTTAGGGCGGATAAAAACAACAAAACTTCGTCTTCTGTCTTATGACTAAGGCCCTTCTCAGGTGATGGAGGAGTTCTGGGTTTCTGCACTCCTCCAACAGTCCTGATATCAGAGCACAGAAATCCCCTTTTCCCGTGGCAGGGTCAAGCTCCTCTTGCATTTCCCTTCCTTAGGGGACCAGCTGGTGAGTGTGTGGCTCCATGTTGGAGAGCACTTTGGCTGAATGGCCAGGTAGTGGGGAGGACTTGTTGACCTCTTCCCTGGGCAAGGGCAGCTATTTTGGAGGTCTGCCTTTAGGACAGGTGTCAGAACTACAGCCACGGTGGTCAGAGCACTCTCTTCTGCTGTGCTGGGTGAGATGCCTGTCAGGTATCTCATGGTTCAATGGGAGTCTTTGCTGGGACAACACCTGTAACATTATCCAAGTCCCAGGTAAAGTCTTCTCTTGGTCCCAGAGGTAAGCTGGGAGCCACTTGCATCACTCCCATGCACAGGGATGGGAGCTCCTGTGGTGATACTGCCTAGAAGCAGAGAATAATTACCAGTGGAAAGGATCTCTGGTGATCATCTGTCCCAGACTGTTGTCCAAGCTGGGTCAGCTTTTGTCTTGTTTACTAATAATGCCAGAAGCTCAAAAGGTAGCATTCTTTTTCTGATCCACCAGGACAACAGAGTTTTAAAAAGGACTCAAGAGACATGGTAAAATGACCACAGTGTACTTTATTTAATGATTTTGGTACCTTGTGTTGCAATAAAATAAAAAAAAATCTACAAAATCCAAATATATAAAATTTTCAAGTTTTCCTTTTAAGTTTTACAAGAAAAATCAAGTTGTAACCGAGGAAATTTGTTAGTATGAAGCACTACTTTCAACTTCATTTCATCACAAATTGCAACTTACTTAACAGACCAAAAGAACTATGGTACTGTAGTACATCAAATACTTCACACACTGTGTTCTTTACTATAGCACATGTAACCTCTGCCACAGGAGGCAGGGGTCTCTAGCCAATAAAGACACTCTTCACAATCTGAACTCTAAAGGAATGTTTGTATACATGGATTCAGAATATATATATTTACAGGAAGATTTATTTTTCCTTTTTTTTTAATAACTATTTTGATTCTTCATTTCAAATAAAATACCAAATACATTTTTACAATGTTTACAAGTCAAAGCACAAGTTCTGCAATGATTATCATTCACCTCTAGTCACTGTGCTTGTACTGGGGGGATATCTACACTGTTCCATAAACACAAATGTGATCTTCCATCATTTTATTTCTGCAATGGTGACTAAGGAGTATAAGCACAGTAACAATTATTTTAGCACAATCAGTGTATAATGCAACAGTTTACAACAGAGAAGTGAGAAACTATTGGTCCATTCTGTTCAATTTGCTGTTTATCTGCCAACTGTTACGTTACTCTTTGTCACATAAATTGTGTACAAGCAAAGAGTTAAATAACACAACTTGACTAGGAACACATTTTTAAGGCAAATTAATAAGCAGCTTATGGTGGGTTTTTTTTGTTAAACTAAACCCCAACAGAACCTAAAAGTAAAATGTATGTTCTGCAACTGTCAATAATTATGTCTTAAACTGATCTCCTCTCTAAATTGATCAACATGGCTTTGAACCTGGTTATTCAAAATTGAAAGAATTCCTCCCCCCAAATCCCCAAATATAGAAAGTGCATGACTTCATATGCGCCAAAAGAAAACAAAAGGCAGCTGAGGTAGTTAGATGTAAAATGCATTTAGGAAAAGTAACTGAAAAACTAAAACCAGGACATATACAGTAAAAGCCCACACATTTGGAATTAATTTTATATTATGCAACAACTTAAAGCAGGAAATTTTATGATTTCTGAAAAAGAAAGTACTAATAGCATAGGAATGAACATAGAATATACTACTGGAATTTGAATTTCAAGTATTTGAGTGTATTTGCATGTGCATTTTTTTACAGGCTTTTATAGCATTAGGAAGTCATTTAGTTTTTATCAGGCATCCCATGAGGTCTGGTTGATCCCTGGGACTGAAGCTCCTGGAAGGCAGAAATATACTGTGAGTGTCTGAAGATGTGCCACCACGTGTGCCTGGAAGCACCACCATCTCAACTTGGGTGAACTTCTATTTACCCGTCCTCTACTGAGGTCACCTGAGAGTCACAGGACGGGGAATCCTGTGCCTACATCTCCCAGGACCCGATTGAACAGACGTCCTGGAAGCCTGCCTGGGATGTGTCCACATGTCTGGGTTCATTGGCATGTGTTCATGTGGTGGGGATCCCCCACACGATGTTGGCCACAGAGTGGGTGTGTACACACCCAGACCAGGCAGCAGCCCTGTGCCACAGCAGTCCCCAAAGAGACAATAAGCCTCCACCTTGGACCACAGGGCTACATCTCCTCTTGGGCCTTCCTGACAGTGCCCTGCATCATTGCATTTCAGCTCTCACGGGGACCTTTTCTTGTCTGGTGACAGGGACAGTGTTCTCCCTCCTGCACACAGAACAGTCTCCAAGAAAGTGTTACCTTGAGTTCACTCAAGATGAATAGGGATTTGGGCTTACATCATGGTCACAGAGCTCCAGCCATCAGCCCCTGGCACAGAGGCAGACTCGGCCTTCCCTTCCATTCCTGCCTAGGAAGAGGAGCAGGCAGCTTTCTCTAGCAAAATGCCCAACTGGATTGTGTGGATGCATGAAAAGCCTACTTGTAGGACACAGATGAATTTGGAGATGTGTTCCTGTCTTCAGTAGTAACAACCTAATAACATCCCATTACTAAATGTGCAGTGTGCTGGCTCTTCTGAGTCCTACTGTTGGGTCCCTTTGCTGATGAACACAAAATGGGTACATGCAACTTGCGATCATGAATTCTGCACTAGGAACTTGGCTTGAAGAGCATCACAGCAGGGAGCATCACAAACTGAAATAGCTGGGGTATTTGTTGGTGGTTTTCCCCTTTTTTTGTTTTGTTTATTTTTGTTTGTTTGTTTGTTTTTAATTGGCCTGTTAAAAAGTAGGGTTTGTTCTTCTGAAGTGTGCACATGCACCATCTTTCATTTTTATTTTCTAATAAACAATAGAATTTTTTTTCTTTTCTTTCCCCCTTAATGTTACCTTTCTAAGGCCCTTTTATTTTGATTATGATTTTCAAAAGTGATGTGTGATTTTGACCAACTTCATCTCTGGCAGCCCAAAATGAGGAGTCACTGATATTCATGGAGTGCTATGGTGGCAGAGCTGGTAATGGCCAATTATGTTTGCACATCCTGCACATTGTGGCCTTTTAATTTTCCCTTCTAGATCTAAATGGAAAACTGGCAGACTGGACTGTGAGATTTCTTGAAGTGGCATGACATTGCAGCTTTCCCCAAAATGTTTCTCAGGAGTTTCTTCTCAATTGCTCAGATTTTTTGAGCATGAGAGGAAGTGGGGCTGTGAGAATCTCAGTTGCTCAGAGAAGTCAAGGCTTTATAGATTTATACAAACCTAATCAGATAAAGATGCTCTGATTTTGAAGGGGGAAGAAATACTTTTCAGGTCTGATCTCATCTCACAAAGATCCTAAAAGGCACACTTCAGAAATTAGTGTAAAAATCCTTTTTTCTGCATGTGAAACAACAGTAAAGGCAATCCTTTGTTTTCCTTTATGCATATCAGTTTGCAGAGGATAAAAAACTAAGACCTGCTTCTTTGAGAACTGTACTGCACCACCTATTAAACCTGGGTCCTTAGCACTAACCTCTATAGCCTGGGCATCCAGCTCGATGTTTCAGTGTGTTGCCATTGCGAGCATTTGGCATATGTAGGCATCCTCTTCGCTGTATCATAACTTTTATTTGCCACCTTTCCTTTCAAAATACAAATCATATCTCCAAGTCTCATTACACACAGTCAACATCTGCCACAAGAAGAAGCAGTCTGCCTTCACATCACCAATTCGGTTGTGTCAGTGGAGAAACTGCAAGAGAAGAGGATCTTCTGCACCTGCCTGATCCCTTGTGCAATTGTACTGCCTCTGTTCTCTTCCTCTGTGACCCAGAACTAAAGAATGAGATGAGATTTGACAGGATCCAAATGCTAGAATCATTTACAGGGGCTTCAGTGATGAATCACGACAGGCAAGTATCATGGAGGGCCAAAGTGGCAGGCTGGGAGGGGAAACAGAAGGACTCTTGCCTGAGCTTAGGTTAGATTTCACTCTCCAACATGTCCATTTTTGTCCCTTGGAGTCCAGTGACTTAGGCTTTATAGAAAGATGTATATTCTTCTTGAAATAGAAATGTATAGCTCAAATGATAGCTTTTATTTAATAGAAAATATTGAAATATAATTAATATATTCATAAGCCATCTGAAAATTAAAAAAGACATTTTAATTCACCCTGGAATCCAGCCAGGTATCTTGGCCTCATCCAGAGACTGGAAGACCTAGAAATGCTTTAGCATTATTTCCAGTGCACTTTTTTTTTTTTAATACAAAGCCTGATACTGCTTCCTCAGACGTTCTCAATTACTTAGTCTAATCTGTACTGGGTACACAATGACTGACAGTCTCACTTGATAGCAAAGTTCAAGTGCACTGTAAAGTAGTTATTAAAAAGATTCCTTAAAAAATGAATTTTACTTAAGAGTGACATTGTGAAATTTAAAAGCAAAATGCCCATGTTCTTTCTCCTGGGACTTACTGGACTCCACCAAAGTCAAAAGAAAGTAATCCATTTTCTATGGTGGACCTTCAGAGAAGCCCTTTATGATTATAAACTGCTTGTAATCAAAGCAAATCCCAGTATAATAAACACTCCTGCCCAGAGCACTGGTGTAAGTATGACTTACTGACATGTGCACCAGGCAGAATTTTTTCATCAGTCCTTTAAGACTGTCTTCTGGGGTTTTTTTTTGCTTTGCTGTAGATTATTGAAGAAGGTTTTGTAAGGACAGCTGGTATCAAGTCTGTCTTTTGGGATCATTTACCTCATGTGAAATTGCTTAGGTGGCTCACCTGTTTTATTAATAGCCTAGAAACACTTTTGCACACATTTTCCCAAACTAAAACAAATTCACCAGACAACCTGAAAACAAACTTTGAGTTCTGTATATTAAGAGATGGAAGGTGGAAGAACACATAAATTAGTTAGCTTTGTCTGAGTATACATTTTCCAGTAATGACTGAAGAATATGCTCTTTTCAGTTACTACTGGGTTAATTAATATTGTTTGTAGGAATCCATTTGAAATGTCCAATGTGAATTAACTGACATGATCCTTGCACATTGCAAATTTCAAGAGAACAATGTATACTGAAGAAGAACAATAAAAGTTGGTTTTACTTTCTTTTTTCTCTTTTTTTTCCTTTTTTTTTTTTTTTTAATACAAGAAGATTACAGAGAGCTGCACAAAGTTTCAAAGCACTGCTGTACTCTGAAAAATTACTATAAAATCAATATGGTAAAGAACTGAGTTTATTGCATCCCAGAACGTCCCATTTCCAGTGCACTCGGCTTACAGCGAGAAGATGAATCTCCCATTTGCTAATGCCATGGGTCAAATCCAGAAGTCAAACTGGGTTTTGCATGGCTCTGCAGCATGAGAAATAACATTTGTTACGTTAACATTTGGTTAAAGAGGCAGGTGAGCAAACATGGGATAAAGGGCAGAGACAGCTGCCGCTGTTGAGATAGCCTTATACATGGAATGGCACCTGCAGGAAAATACAGTGATGCTCATTTGTTAGAATAAACATTAGCTTGTTAATAATGCACAGCTCCGAGAATAGAGAGCAAAATATCTGTCCCCTCAAGCAGAACAAATTACACAGGGGACAGTTTTTGCCCTTGAGAATCAATGGGAATTGATTTAAAGGAACTGCAGTCCTGTTAAAGAAGAACTGCAGTGGGATGGCAGATCTTTGCTTTCTAATCCAACATGATCCCCATTAGTGGCTGTTCTGTGAGTCAGAAATTCTCTCAGAAACAAAAGATACTGAATTCTAGGTTTCTGTGGGCATATACCAAGGCTTTGGAATGATGAAATAAGATCAGTTGAGCATCAAGGTATGACAACTGTCTTTAAAAAAATTCCTGCTTTGCACTTGAAAAAAATGACTTCAGTATTTGTAGTTTTGGTTTTGGTTTTCCATCTCTAACGATAGAGGTTATCCCATAGCCAGATGTTATGCACAGGAATTTTTGAGTTTTGTACTATGACATGAGAAAAGAAAGTTTCTTAGATAACCTGAGCAACCCTCTCTCATTGGTGCAGTTTGCAAATGAGACTAACAGGCACAAGAGGAAAATGGAAGGAAACTCAAGGAAAAACATCAGAACTGTATCTAGTAAACTTTGCCAGCCTTTTTAGTGAATCTCTGAAGAAAAAAGACCTATCATGACATGCTACACTTAGCATGAGGCTATGGGTAACTCCACAAGGGTTTCTACTGAAATCAGGAAGAGGTTGTTCCTGCTTCTAAACAAGGAAGAACTGATGATAATGTCTAATATAGTTGAAAGTCCTTCAGCAGTAATTTCCATGATGAGCTGAGTGGCAGAATACCTGAGTATGAACAAATGCTATGAGGGCTCACATACTCTATAGATTCACAGCTGTTCCCTAATTATAAGGCTTCTACCACATCATCCACTGATCTCCACCTTCTCTATTTTTTTGCTTCTCTACACCTTTGCACTATGCCATGTACGTGCTCCTCAGCTGTGCATGAAGAAGTTGATGTGAGGACTATTAGTACTAAAGGAACATGCACCTGAAAATCCACTATTTGCTTATGGATGTACTATGTGAGAAACTGAGAGTATGAGGAAATGCACAAGCACTTGAACAACACCAAGCATATACAGAAAAGCCCATCTTCTGAGCCTATTTTAAACCTTATATTTTGTCTGGAAGCCATCTGAGATTTATCCTCCATAAAGAAGATAATAAAATGCTCTGACCCATAATCTATTATAAAGACCTATGATTTCTAAATTTAACAATCACTGGCATAACTGCCATACAAAATCCTTGTTTCCCAGGCCTTAGTTTGAGACACCTTTGTATTTTATTGCTAATAAACAACTCCTGTCAATAGCAACAAAACTATATCTAAGAAATATCTTTCACTGTCTCCCTGTGTGTTCCAGTTAGTTTGTAGAATTTTCTCAGTCAACATCTTTCCCAGAGGAGAGTGTAATTGCACCATAAATAGCATTTTGGCATTCAGGTTTGTTGGTTTGGGTTTTGTTGGTTTGCTTGGTTTTTTTGTTTGTTTGTTTGTTTTTGCCTGTTAAAAGACTCTGCTCCTCCCTTTATCCACTGAAACAGTAGGGGCAGCTTCCACTGTGTTTCACAAACATCTCTTAATCCTGATCAGAGGAATCACCCCTTTGCTTTCATGTCTTTGATCTCTGGCTTCCCTGCTAAGGTCAACAGTGGAGATGCTTCCACAATGAAATATATGTAGGGATTACTCACTGACAAGCACACCCTGTGCCGCCTGCCTGGAGGGGGCTGTAACAGCATCCTGCTTGAAAACTCTGTCAGAAGGGGCCCAAGCCAGAGAAGCTCTTGCTGAGTGCCTTGTTGCTGTAATTGTATTCCTCCAAGTACTAGAGTCAGTTAAATTTTAAACCACCCACTCATTCCTAGTCATTTTTATAAACTGCAAGTGTACCAACCTACATTCTTTCTGATGAGGAAAGGATTTAAATGCTCTGCTGATCACAAACCTTTCATTACTCAGAGATCAGATTTAGTATAAGCAATATTGTATTATTTTTTCCCTTCTGCTTTGTGTCAAAGTAGCTAAAATGCACCTGTCTGTTGAGTATTTTCTTCACTCATTCACCCAGTACTTAGTGCAGTTACTAAATGTGGTTATGTGTTGTGTTGTGGTCATTTCTTCAGGATAAACGGTCCACAAGTAGCACAGTCATCTCAAAAATGAAATTGTACTGCTGCTGGGTAGAATAACTTTTTGGTTGATAAGATGAATAGATGACCAGAAGGAAATTTGGCCAGTTCTCCATTGATTGTAACTAGTGCTGTCTCAATCCCAGCAATCCTCTTTTAAATACAACTCCTTGTGTGTATAAAACAAATCAAATTGATAAATGTTTCATAAGATGAATGATGAAAGCTTAGCTAGGACAAATTTACTAATATTGCATTTCTTTTACATCTCTCTTTCCAGTGTGGGCACCTTGCTGAACAGAGCTAACAATGTCTTTTTTTTTTTTTTTCCTCCAAGCTGATTAATGTTTGCTCACGAGACCTTGATTACTGTATTACAAGTCACAAATTTGCAAGATTAAAAATGTCTGTTGAATTAATTAGCTGCAAATCAACCTAGGCACAGCTCGACAAGTTCCAAGCTGTTCCAATAAAGTAAAAAAGGAGAAATCGATAGCAGCCACAAATACGTGACAATATGCTGGCACTTTGTGACTATAAATAGTGGCAGCTGCCCTCTCTGTTGACAAAGGGAGATTTTTCATTGTCCACACAGTGCTGTCTAAAAGCTAAATCCTGCCCAAATTGGTGTGGCAATCTCACCAATAGCTAAAGTGTTCTAATATCTCCCGTGGGCCAGCCTGGTAACCCATGAGGAGCTGGAGCTTGGAAACAAGCTCCCTACTTTGTTTTCACTTTCAGCCAGAGTGAATTGTGCAGTGCCAGGGCCAGCAGTAACCACAGCACTTGGGGATGCTGGCTGGCAGGAAGGCTATGTGAGTCCCAAAATGGAAATGCAGGGAACAATGCGGAAAGTCATTAGTGACTATTTTTGAACTTTCCCTCTGTAGTTACTGCTGTTGTCTGATCCAGTCATGACAATTTTAGTTCTATCTGTCCATAAATCAGATCCTCTTGGAAAGATACTAGTTTTTTTCAAATGCTGTCCTTAATGCTGGATGGTGACTCAGGTCAGGAACTCAAGACATATATCTGAACTTCAGAGAAGCAAGTGCCTTCACTGGCTAGTAATCTCTTCCTCATCTTCATGAAATTTTAAATTAATTCTTATCAAATACTCTCTAAGAAACAACCTGGGACAGACAGATAATAATGCAGAACATACTGAAAAAACATCAGTAATTAAAATTTCAGAAATAGCCACTGCGTATGCATGGTTCAGTTAAATTGACAAGCGTATTGTTTTCAAATACATGCATTTGGAATTTACCTTCAGTACATAATCCTTGCAAGAGCAAATCTTTCCGTCTGACAGCATGTATGAAGAAACTGCACATGTTGGATAACAAACACTCTTTAGTGTTCAGTTAAAATGAAAGTAAACCATCCTAATTATTGCAAATTATTTAGTTAATAAACTATTGACAATGACAACTGATAGAGAAACAAATGCAACCAACAATAAATGAAAAAAAAAGTTTAATTGATCCCTTTGCCATTTTCCTATATGATTTTTCCTTAATTAAGTAAATGTGATAGGTCCTTCTTTATTTTATACAAATTTTCCCCACTCTAATCTTTCATCAAAATATTTAAGATTATGAAATATAGCATTAGACATAGTTTCTCCATAATGTTTTGTTAAAGTGCTGGCACAATACATCACAATGCTATCTCAAATAATGACTAGAATGCATTTTCCAATAATGTTCTTTTCTTTTATCACTTCACTGCCCTTGATTGCAATGCTCTTGATCTGTCTGTTTAGATTTAGAATTTAAATGAATTGTAAGATTGAATCCTAATAGAATCTCAGGACTCACTGTCATGTGTATACACACACACGCACACATATATATACACACGCGTATATGTATAAATGCATTTGATACTGTAAATTTGCTCCCAAGTATGAGATAAGATCCTACTATTTTTATTTTGATTAAAACAAACAGTTTCACGGAGAGTATTCATTATAGCATGCTCCAAACTGTGGACACTGAACCTACTTCTTGTATTCACCATAATCTGGGCCATTTGCACATAACTGTGATTCAGATGTGCCATCCAGAGAAACAATGTGCACTCCACATGCTTGGCGAGATAGCATGGAGCCTGTTTGCCCTTTGCTCAGCACAAACTGATCTTTGTTTGGCAGAGGAACTGGGTTTGCAAAGGGTATGCACCTTGGGCTCAGGAAACTATAGATAAGCTACACGTGTAGCTTTGGTGCCCATACAAAGTCTGCCTGAGGTCCAATGAAAAACCAGGTGAATGTGGTCACAGCATTAGCAGTGCATTAGCACACAGTGCATTAATAGACCTGATTCAAGGCAGCATGTAGAGATTCAGGCTTTGTCACAGTGCTAACCATTTTCATACTACATTTGGAAGGTGAGCAGAGTGATTTTGCTTCTTCCCCAGCTGTTTACTGTAGACAGTACTCTGGCTGGATGTAGGCAGTGGCATTGAACCTGTTCAACAGCTTTCAGTTTTCGACACTGAACATGTCAAAAGACTACAAGTATGTCTACACCTCACAAGATAACCTTTATGTTTTCCACAAAGAGGAAGAACAGCCTCAAAATATGAGGCAGGGAGCATTGCCCTTCTCCACAGCAGTGTGCAGCCCTATAATCTTCCCCTGAGAGAGAGTAGCTAGAGATATGAATCATTGCTAGCTGAAGAAGTAACTGTATCTGGCTCTTCCCTTGGTCTCTGCTTACTACCAACCTACTGCTGGAAAAGCAGTCATGAGTACTTCTGTGCAAAGCTCCATCTGATAGCACCCCAGAGGATCCAAATCCTTCAGGTAAGATGGGCAGAACAATACCTGCTCAGTGGATTCTAGCAGGCTTAGGTGGGAGATAGGAGCTGAGCTATCTTGTGCTATTAAGACCAAGTTGTTTCTGACCAAGTCCAGGAGCCAAATTTTAGGTGCTTGAACATCTGGCATAAAAAACATCCAGGAGCTCCTAGTTAGTGCAGTTTGGAGGATCACAGTATTAGCCTGAGGCCACCAGTGTGCCTGTGCTGACCTCTACATGTGTGCTGCAATGTACTGGGTATCTGGTCTCCGAGTGTTGTTGCTTCCATCCAGCTCATGCACATGGTTTTTCTCTCTATGGGCTTTTTGGTGCATGAGGTGGAGAAGAGAGTTCTGGACTACCACCAGGCCTTGCCCTGAGCGGACTCGTAGCACACAAAAGCGGTCTATGTCTCACCTTAGTACTGTGTTATGCCTCTGCAGGCTCTTCTAGACATTTACCTAGCAGATTTTTGATCTTGAGAAAATAACTTATCAGTGAAGTTCTGTTTTGTATTACCATTACACACTAGGTGGCTGAGTGGACACACCTATTTCATGTTAAAAACGCTGTTGTGAGGTTTAGTTCAATGCAAAAAACAACCCCAAACTCAACACTTTGTTAAAAGGATGTGGACTTTCCTATATCAGAACAGGTCTTGTGTAGAAAAGCTGCTAGTATTCCTAGGGCTGTAGCATGCCTAGAAGTAAGATCCAGAAGCAATTGCTTCCAAAGACATCTGAAGTAAGAGACTGCAATCTACAGACAGAGAAAATGTTTGCACCCGTATCTGTTACATCTTTCTTTCTATGAACATAGCATCTAGTTACATTGACAAATCTGTTATATTTTTAAGTTTATCCCAATCATTCCTGGAAATGAGATTTTTCATTGCACTTTAAAGATTCTTGGCTGTTTTTATTTTACACTGCCTTGCATATAGATGTTGAGATTTGATCATTAGTTCCCCATTTATATAAAAAATTTATTGTAAATCTCTATCAATGAATTTAGCATCAATCACTCTGCTGTAATTATACACAGGCTTCTGTCTGACCTCTCTGGCTCATGCAAATCACCCTGTAAATGTGCTGAAGAGGACTTTTTGCTCTGCACCTTGCATATCTGTCCTCTTTGCCCCAGGATTCAGAGTAGGCACATGACTTACTAATGGGTACATGAGATCCACTGCATAAGAATGAAACCCTAAGCATTCAGAGCAAAATGTAAGTACAGGAGCCAAGCTTACACATTTAGAAAAAGATCCTTTTAATGAATGTGCTGGTCAGCAACTGACTTTTGTAAGAATCACTGGAAATGACTGGTTTCAGAGAAGTTTTTCGAAGTCTAAAAAGGATCATGAAACAACAACTGTGTTAAAGTGGGTATATTCTTAAACGTTTGAACTAAAAAGGAAGGAAGAAGAAATGTTTGATATTCACGCTGAGCTAGCACTAAGTTTATAGTATGTATTTCTGGTTGAGCCAAGTGACATGGAGGTTCTTTAGAAAAAGCAAATCTCCATCTGACTTCAGTTTGGACTGAGGATGTGAAGACTTCCAGTGCTGTGGTCTGAATCCATGCAGTTGTTCGCTCAGTGCCGGAGGCCTGATTTTGTCATATTCATACCAGTGAAGAAATCTCACAAAAGTGCTGCACTGAGGTCACTAAGTAAAACAATTGGTGCTGAGGGATCCCTCACATGTTAGAACAGTTTTGTAAATGATCTGTTGATCACTGACACTATTCTTTGTCTCTCCTATAAGGAAGTCTGCTCATACCAGATGTGAGAAATCATCTCAGAAATGGATTGCTCAGCAATTTGCAGCTAAATGAAAATAATGACAGAATTTGTTTCAAAAAATCTCTACATGTGAACTGCAGTAATCTGTTGTGGCTTTTTTTTTTTTTTTAATTCCCACATTTGAAAGACTCTGTTCTCATTTTGCATTTTATCTCTTTTATCAGAATAAAGAGGAATTGATTCAATGCCATAATGAAACGACATACTTCTATAAACAATCAAGGGAGGACTTCATAACTTAATGTCTCTGGTATATAAATGGTTTTCTGCTGAGAGCACGGGCTTCATGCGAGCTAGCGTAAATGCTACAATTAGCAAAATTATATGGCTTATTGTGTATTTAGACAATTCTTCCAACGTTCTCCATTGTTATACTACAGAATTAGTAATTGTGGTGTTGGACTTGTAAATTCATGGACACATGTTGTGATTATTTTCATCACAGACACCTTGTGGCGACTCAACCTAAATAAGCTTGTTTAGATAGATGTACAGATGAAATTTGCTTCCACCATGCACAGGAGCAAGAGGCAGCAGCAGGACCCGAGGAATCTGCTGAAGTCTTTTCCTTGGCATTGTGCAGGCAGTGCAGGGGGGGCAAAGTAAATCTCGGCATCTAAGTCACTCCAGAATGCACGATTTCAGGGATGGAGCAGAGAAAGGGCAGTGGCTTTGGGAGCTGAATCACTGGCAGAGCCAGCTAAAACTCAGTACAGCACCACTTGTAAGGCTCTTCAGGAGTTATATGATCAAATCACAAAGACTTAAAAATTGCTTGTGTTCTAAAAAACCCAGCAGACTGGTTGTGAATATCTGCTAGCCAATAAAAAGTAAATGAACATATTGCATGATTGGGAGTCCCTTTCCAAATAAAGCAGCACTTGTACTTTTAGTACCACTTATGAATTGCTGTTTTGGGGAAATAATGATGTATTGGCTAGACCATCATACGTTTTAAACTAATAAGGGTTTAATAGCTATTCACCACGTATTAAAAATTACAACTCAAATAAAATTGTAATTTACCTTCTCTGCTGAAGTTTACAAAATCAGGCAGATGAGGCCTAGCATCGAATTTTGGAAGGAAAATTTTCTCCAATGTCATAAAAATTAATTAATAGAGAATTTGTTGATTTCTCAATGACAATGTTCATATGCCATCAAGCCCATATAGCCTAAGAAACAGAAACATTGTTCTAGTACAAAAAACATATTTAAATTGACATAACCAAAATCGGATTTTTTTCCCCCATTATTAAATATGCAGGAAAAAAAATGTATTGCACATATTTGCAAAGAACTTTTTTCAGAAGAATTATCTAATTACAGAACAAATAACTTTTAAAATAAGACCATAATTCTATCTTACACTTTTTTAATGTTTTCTGAATGACCATGGGTATAAATTACCTCTTCCTTATCTAATTAGAGTAGTGAATAGTAGTTGAATTGTCTTTTCTGTAACAGACTAGTCCAGACTCTCAAAACTTTAGGACCAAATCTTTAATCAGATAAGTTACCATTACGTCTGCTGGCAAATTTTTTTTGGTTCATTAGAACAATGTATTTATAATTCTTACTTCTGAAAAAGAGATCTGATTGCTTTTCCTTATCAGAATGTAAATAGGAAAATATGAATATTTTGTGTTCATGTATTTTGGAATGAAATTTAAAAGGCCTGATTTTTTCATTATTTCAAAAGCAGAATTTAATTTTCTTAATTTTTTTTTTGCTATTGCTGTTTTAATTGAACTTTATTGATTTGAAAACTATCTGTGGTAAAAAGAATAGTGCATATTATTAACTGTTCATAAGGCCATCATGGAATTTCAACATGGACTATGTTTAATCTTGGCAATTTCTATAAAAAATTCTTACAGATTTTAATGTGACTATTCACAGCAATGCAAATTATGAAACTGCAATGTAGTCATCTGAGTGTTAAGATTCAAATGGCCACCCTGTTCTCAGTGCAAGTATCACTGATGTTATGAACATAGCAGAGTAAGATTTTGGAGATCAAATTTTGATTTAGTGTATGATGATTTCTCTCCTTCCTCAAACAGCTGGATTGAATTCTGAGGACAAGGTGTATATATGTAGTGCTGCACACACACACACACACACACACACACACACACACACACACACACATATATATATATATATATATTTACACATACATATATATGTGTATATGTCACTCTGCACTCAGACCCTGCAGCAGTAGTTTGCTTAAGATAAACATTTTTACAAACATTATTTAAAAAAAAAATTAAAAGTGCTGGAAGAGTAAAGCAAGTAAATGCTAGGCATGAAAAATCACATGGATAAATAACACCTCTGTGTCCTTCCTTCCAAAACCAAACAAGAGCAAATCAAACAACCTGATCCGTAACCATCTTCAGAGACCTTGCAAAGCAAGCACTGGCGCAGAGCATAACTCTTTAAATTCTCTATGAAGCAACACTTCTTCAATTCTGTAAGCCCTGGCCGAAAGGCTCACAGCTCTGAGGAAGAGCAAGAGGATGAGAGGCACATCAGAAGAGGACAAGCCTCGCTGACAGCTGTGAAGCTGCCCCTCTCCCCAGGAGGTACTGGAGGGTGGGTGAGCTTGCGAACGCTGCCCACTGTCCCTCACTCAGGCTTAAATTTCTGAGCCGTTTAAGCAGCAGCAAACACATCCAACTGTCTCCAAAAGAAACCCTCACATCTTGGATCATGAAGCTTAAATTGTCTTGTTTGTAAAGAAAACCAGCAACTTGTATGAACTAGTGTTTGATTCTGGAGTGAAGGCTCTGCTGAATTTAACAGAGGACAAGGGACTTGCTCCAAAAATCTTTTTGTAGCAGTTCTTGCAGTGGTATATTTATACACAACGCATGAGTGCTTTTCTCTGAATAATCAGCTATATCTCCATGGAGTGAAAGGCAATCACTTTGTACAAAGCTTCAGGTTTGGACTATCAAAGAATGGTTTTATTAAAAAAAATATTATAGAGGCAGTTGGCCACTGCTTAATTTTGAAAATACCTAAGAAACCCTTGGAGCATGGGTGTTTTCTGATCTGTGTAAAGTTCCCTCTGCCTTGCAGATTCCTGCCCTTCCACAGATTTTTTTGTTTTGAGGAACTTGCCACAGCAAAGAACAACAGGTATCCAACATTTCACTAATAAAAAAAAGTCAACATTAAAAATGGCTAATTGAATGCATACAAATAAACATAGTCTGTGTAACCTTGGCCATTTCATAGTACAAATATTCATAATAGGAAAGACTGAAATTAACCCAGCAGCATATACAACAGTGACTACACTGGATATATCTGACAGTGAAGATTACAATACCAATAATCAGGTCTTCTCCATTCTGACAATGCCATTTACAACAATAACTCTTCAGTTCTGCTTCACTCTCCTAAAACGGATGGAAATAGTTATAGCAAATTTTTCTCCTATGAAATCACTTGGTGTCTTTACAAGCCATTTACATTTGAAGCAGGATCCACATATAGAGTATTCTAAAAGTACCCATGTAGGCTTTCATATGGCATTACACTGCAAAACAAATCCATAATGTGTGAAAACCAGGTTTATATCAACCTGAAAAAGCCATTTGATAAAATTCATGGACCAATTCTTAAAATCTAAGCTATAAAGAGAATGAAATGTATTAAAAGAGTTGAGGTTTATAAAAAGTAACCTTTTATACCATATTTTTACTTTACAAAAATATTGAAATAATCCATGAGTTTTTCACTCTGCACCAGATTTAAAAAAAATACTATCAAATTTTGACTTGCACCTTTAATGCATTTGAAAGCACCATCAGGGGATACTTTTAACATAAAGGATAATACCATCGACTAGATTTAGGGAGGTATTCAAAACCCAAAAGCTTGCAGCAAAAGCACTCTATTAGAAGAGATTCAACATAACTTTTAGACACATCTGGACGCAAGTCTTGAACAGGCAGAAGAGGCTCTTCCACGTAACTTGCTTATATTATACTTCGGTGAATATACTTACTAAGAGGTGGCTGAAAGCCTTTAAAAGACATCACTTTCACCTTGGGTGGGAAAAATCAGAGCTGTCTCTACATGTTGAGAACTTGGTTGGTCTTTCCTGCTTCTTTTTCTGGTAGGGCTTGTGCCACTTGTTATCTGTCCCTCAGGCAATATCAACCTTGCAGTTATACAATGTTTGGCACTAGAAAGGTATGGCATGTCACAGTCTCTTGTCACCCCTGCATACATTCACACACTGAATCATGCATTCTCAGTCCTGAAACAGAGACATTTCAGTGTGTTCATCTCTTTGTAGTTTCTTCTGAAATGTTTGAATGGGGTCCTCCAAAAAGATTAGAATATGAAAACTATACTTCCCTGTTCTTTCTCTTTTTTTTTTTTTTTTTTTTTTGCAAATTGAACACTGAATCATGATTATCATTTAATGTATATTACTACGTATTAGAGCTCCTTATTTCTCCTGAAAACCAGAAATGAGCTGCATAGGATTTCTGTTGAAGGTAATATCAAGAAGTTAAATTGCATTAAAAAAAAGACTTTGAAATTCCACAGAAAACAAACAGTTCGGTTAGTATTAATTCTTATGACCTAATTAATCAAAATATAGCTCATTTTCCACTGACAGCCTTACAAACATGACGATGTATCTATTTCATTAAGAACTATTTTGCAAACCTATTCCAACCTGAATGGTTGATTTATGGGAGTGCTGAAGACTACTATGCTCCTATTTTTTCCCTCAGAAAACAGTTTTCATTACAGCAACACTGTGTGCTACAGTTTTGTTATTTTTGTAAAGGTGTGTTTTCATTTGTTTTTGCCATTGATTGTGGAAATGTTAATCTTTAATTTCTAAAATAAAACGCACTACTGGCTAAAGTTGAAAGCTCTGGTTTGATTGTAAGTACTCTGCAGTCAGAGTTTCATAGCAGCAAGGGGTTGTGAGTGAGTTTCCCCAGCTGAAGTAACTGATCTGTACGTGTGGGTCAGGGTTTGGGTTTTTTCAGGCTTTCAGATGCTGCTGCTGTATCAATGTCCTGCAGACAGACTGCACACAGTGGATCAAATGATAATCATGATGATAGCCAGACTAAGAACATTATAGCTTGCTGCTCTACTTGTAGTACACAGTTTAGTTATTCCTACAGCCCTACTGTCAACCCTTAATTTGGACTGTAACATTGGAGCTTCTTCAAGCCGTGTTTTTGCTTTGTTTACAGTGTGGTTTCATATTCCAAGCGCTCCTGGATAAGGGCATCATCTTTATACTGTAGCCGTGGAGGAGCAGGGGAACATTCAAATGCTAAGATGGCCTTCCTCAGGCTTCTGTCCAACACGTGTCTTTCCCATGCTGGGTACCTGTTCCTGAACAGATCAATTTTAATGACAGACTCCTCAATCCTTGGTGGCCGGGATGAAGGTGTGGATGGCGCAGTGGGTCTCACCTGAAACACAGGCACACATCCATCCCTCTCGGCATACTTTTGATCCCGCTCACTCGTGACACTGCGGTTGTTGGAGATGGACCTTAGTGTGCTTGTGGCCACTTCTGGGGGGAGGGTGAAGGCAGCGGCAGGGTCCTCACAAGCACAGCTTGGCGACTGCCCAAACCTTGGTCCATTGGGGTGAAAGAAGGCATAGTACATTAGCATAAAAACAATGCCTGTTAAAAAGCTGCTGAACACTACACACAGTGCGGGTATGGCAAATGCATCAGAGATTGGAGGGGCCTTGTACAGATACCAGAGAACACTCAAGGCGGTGTTTTCTAAAAGGATGACAAAATAGTAAATGAAAAGCCTACAGCGTGTCCTTCCTTCCTTGACATTGAACCAGCTGAATATATAGATTATCCCAACAACCATGTCGAAAACTATCTCCTCCCATTTCGTGATGCAAAACTCTGTCTCGCAGTGTACGATCCAGAAGGTCATGATGCACCAATGCAGCACGATGAAGATCCCAAAGTACAGCTGGAAAACTGAGGCAAACAGAGCAAAAGTAATGACCCTTGCTGCAATTGTGAAGAAGTGCCAGCAAAACTGGATTATAACAGCCATATAACTGATGGGTTTCTTGTCATCACGAGAGTCACGGAGGGCCTTTTGGTAGGAAGCCAAAGCCCAAGCCAGGGATACGAGAGATGCTGCAGCAGTAAGACCTAGGAGGAAAGAGGAAATGCAGTTAAGGCATAATTAGGATGTCAGCACTTGGCTGAAACCAGTGAGATCCTTTCTGCTTTAAACATGCTCTCCACCACTGACATAATAAAACCTCTTTCTTCTCCTTTAGCTTAGAGAAATGGACTCCTACTGCTGAGATTTCCTTGCCCTTTCAATGCTGGATACACACAAACAAGAGCAGCTATCAAACCACACTCTGAACGACTTCTCTAGCAATTATATCTTTGAAACAAATTAATAAATTCACAACTTTGAGCAAGTCGGGAATAGGTGTTTCTGTCAGCTCTGTGATTTAAGGGAACCTACTGTGGTTGTTGCTTTCAAGAAAGAATATGATTTTTCTGATTTTGATAAGTCATTAAGGAAGCCTAATATAAAGGAACCAAGTCTTTCTAATTAAAATGCCAGCATCATACACATATAAAATAAATCAATAACAATGTGAGCATAAATCTACATTTTAAAAATACATTTATGCAACTCTTGTTACATCAAAATTTAAACCAACTGCTTTACTCTTGCTGAGGGAAAAAAATGCCCATTTTGATATTTCCACCACTGCTAAACAGAATTTTAATAAGCTGAAAATGTCAAAACTTATTTTCTTCCAGATGGAAATTAAATTTATTTTAGAAATGTTTGAATAGTCTACTGAATTAAAATTCTAAGCAAAGATGCTCCTAAAGTAGGGTATTATGATTTAATATAGCCATATAGCTATTCTATCTCCCATATATCACAGAATTGCCTATTTACAAGGACCTAAACTATAATACTTTGGTAAAACCTGAAAATTATTTAAAGAATTCAAGGAAATTATTTCTCCTAAGATTTCAAACATTAGCTCTGTGAAAATAGAAAAAATACAAAAACATTACAACAATTATTTTTAAAAAAGATCTTTCTATATTTATTTTAAATGTGTATTATTCTTTTCTCCTCGAGGGACTTGAGTCATGTCTATTGCTAAACTTAAAAAAACCAAAATGTGAGCCTGAAACTGAATCTAATTTTTAAACTAATCTGTTACTTCCATACACTACCAGAAAAATACCTTACATTCCCATTTCAGAATTTGTATAGTTCAGCATAATTATTCAAATACTTAATACTTACATAGCATTCTGTTAGAAAAGAATAATAATTCTTCTTTACTAGAAGATCAATTTTTATTTACTTACAACTCATATCAAACTGCTTTGAATGGAAATGGGAATTGCAATTGAAATGCAAAATTCCAGCCTTTCAAGTGTATTTATTATTTAAATAAAATTACAATAAATGTTGTATACAGAGGAAAAATATATCAAATGTTTTATACTTAAAACTGGTTTATTTCCATTTATTACCACTACACACAGCTAATGAATGAATTCATAAGTCTCCGCATTCCAGACTGAGAGTTTTTTCATAGACCATTTAAAGATAATGATGGTTCAGCTTAATCTATTTCTAAGCAGTTCCTCAACTTTGAACTAGTTGAAGTAAATCAAACTGATGTGAAGAAAACATTTCTTTTGTCTGCTGTTAAAAGATGTTTAATCATTTCAACAACTGTGGTTCTGAATGCCTAGCCCGTATTACTATCCCACCCCACTCTCCCCCGCCCCCCCATTCAATAGCTTTCTTTAGAACTTAAGCATCAAGAATATATCGCTGAACTATTATAAATTTTATTAAATTTTTTAAATACTGAATGGTAAATTTAAGCCTAAACACATATTGCTATCTACTTGAGGAAAAAAAAAAGGCTTATTTTAAAACAGAAAAACGTAGGTTGTGGAAATACTACCTGACTCTGAAGGAATAATAGTCTATGGAATCAATGCACCCATCTTTAACATACTAAGATTTTGCTCAGTAAGTAGTATAGAGAGATTCGTTTCAGGAAGGATTGTGTATGTCAGTGTTTCTCCCTTATGCGAATCATGTTGTGAGCTCCATGAATCCATGAATTTAAAACCCCTTTGTTTTAAAAATAAAAATAATAACAAACAAACAGCAGAAATGTAGATCAAACTTAGGATTCCAGGGAGAATATTTAATAAAACTTCACAATTTTTCTTCCCACGCAGACGCTTGGAGGTCAAAACACCAGCGTTACTGCCAGAATCCTCCTTCATGGAGAAAATAAACTATCAGCAATGAAGACAGGAAGGAGACATGATATAAATTACTATTTTCATTTCTGACCTGTATATGTGCTTTTTTCAAACTGGGCTGCCCTTCTCTGTCCATTATCTCTAAAGACAACGCTAGGAGCTGAAAATGTAAGTTCTTGCTTTCCTGTAGGAATGTTTTAAGTATTGAAAAAACACAGTTCCTTTCTCTTATGAAATTAAAAGTTCAGAAAGGTAGATGAATAGGATAAAGGGTAAAAGAATCTTTCCATACTAATGAGCCACTCTGAACAAGAACTCAAAAATAGCATTATCAGCACAGGAAAAAATAATGTGAGAGAGAAATCCATATATTTTCTTTGCAAATCTAACTTTAATGACCACACTCACTCCCTCAGAGGTTTGTAGAGATATCATCAGTTTTGCATTAGGAAGCGTAAAATCATTCAATAATGCACACAGGATATAATGTTAAATTCATAGGAATTTCCAGAGTTCTAATGCTAATTAATTCATAGTCATTGTCTGGGACAGAAAGAAGCAAGTACAATAGCAAGGTAATTCTGTTATTTAAATAGTTATTAATAGGGAATCATCCTTTGCTTTTACAGAACAAACTCAGGAATACTGGCATACAGGAGAGAAAAGGAGACAAGGGAATGTACAAAAGGGGAGAACTGTCAGTTAATGTATTAGGTATCTGCCGTTGTGCTATTGGCAATGGTGTTAGGGATATAGAATTAACATAAGGTTAAACACTTCATGGGCTCCATCCAATTTTCTTTATTGATGAGACTAAGCACTAAAGAATTATTAAAAGTAAATTAATAACGAGAACTATAATGTAAAAGTGATGCAAATGGAAGTTTGCTAATAAATGTCACTGTATAAATAACTCACTGTGAACGGTCAGAAATAAAGTGAATTATTGTAGCACTGAATGGATAATTCATTAATTAGAATGTATTGATGCATTTGCTGACTATGTGTTCATCTAAAACTCTTTATCCCCATTTCAAAAGAGGAACTAAAATAAATTTCTATTACTATCAAAACAAAAGTTTAACAATGCAGGTTATTTAACTTCTGCAGTCAGAAAGGCTTATTTGCCACCCAGCAATGAACAGAAATTGGATGTGATCTCTGGAGCCACCATTCATGAAGAAGAAGAACCAGTTTTCCCTGTTGCTCAGCCACAGCCTCAGCGCACATTTTGGGCACTGCTGCAGCTTTCTGCTGTATTTGACAGTCTTGTATTATGACAGTCTTGTATTTAGGGTCTTGATCTTGGAAATTAAGATTAAATAACCATTAAGTATACACAAGAAATTATATGCTCCTCTGTTACAGATTGCTAAAAGAACAGGAAAGCAGGAATTATCTAAAATGGCCTTAGGAATCATGAAAGCATATTTCTGTTTCTTCCTTTTCTAAAGCTGAACCTTCAAATATTTTTCCACAGTATATGATTTGGTGTCTAAAGTTCTGCCCTTGAGAGGAAAGAAATAAAGGCTTTGCACAGGCAAAGCATCACTTCACAATTTTCATCAGGCAAGTGATGCTTTTGTCTGTTTCAAAAATAGACACCTGAAATAGTCTAAATAGCAACAAGTGGGAGTGTATGTACCCCCTTTTGGCCTTTGCAGCTTAGCCCATCAACAACAGTCACAACAGTGAGAAAATAATGAATTGTATCAGGACAGCTTTCTGTCAGGAATGAGTTATGTTTAAAGTGAAAAATACAATTTAACCTCTTTTATTCTGTTAATAGTTTGCATTACTTAATTGTATTATTTGTATAAAGGAATGTGAAATTTTTAACTACAAATGAGTTTCAGATATTCTTAAGATAGCACACTTTCTGTGTGATAAACAAAGAAAACTGCCTTGACTGAATTATAATTTTAATTTTTCCCTCTGGAAATTATTAATTTCTCCATATATGAGATGCACTTGCATTTTATAGAGCATGGCATATCTGTACCGATACTTTAAATACAATACATCTGGCATAATAAATTGCAATGAGCTACAGCTTATTAAAGACAAGACAAAAACCCCACTAACATGATTTTCACAAATGAAAGCAAACATACATGAGGGAGAAGAGAATGTATACAGAGAAGAATACATTTACAAATGTAAGAGTTCAGGGAAGCAGGCGAGCTCAAATAACTACAGGAGAGGCAATGAAATTCTTCTCAACAGTATTTGTGAAATCTGACTGAAATGTTTTGTTCGTGGGTAATCCAAACAGAATTGCTCACAACACATAAAGGCTTTCTATATTACAGCTCTGCATGGCAATTCACAACTTAATTGTATCCTGCTAACACTGCTGCCTTTGCATTATATCCCACAACACTGTAGACTGGGGTGCAGTTGAAAAAAATACAGGTATCATTCTCACAGTAATTTTATTTACTCCTGATTTGTATTTGAGAGACTAAAGGCATAATCAGGTCCATAAATTATTTTTTTCTAATCACATCAGTTCATAAATCCTATATAGCATAAGTACAGAACAGCTCAAGTCAGCTGGAAACCCTACAAATGAATGAACTGATCAAGTGCTCCTTGACATTCAATCTGATTTCAGAAATCAAACTCCTGCCAACATGTCTGTCTCTGCTTCATCCTTTCCTTTAAACTTGTACTCCTCTCACGATTTGCAGGAGCAAACTCATCTAAAAGCAGCAATACCAAATGCAGCAGGACATCTGGGCATGACAACATTGTCTGGGATCTGAGACTGTGAAACATTATTTTAAGAAAGCCTATTTTACCAGTTTCCTACTCAGCTGAGGAGGTGATGTTAGATGCATCCAAGCTTCCAGGTGCTTCTCTGAACCAATGCCAAGGTTCTCTAATATTCAAGTCTGAGTCCTGTAGGAAACAGCATATCATGACTGCACCCTCTAGCTTCAGAAAATGTCTTCTTATATTTACACAGCTTTTGCCAGGCTGCTCTGCAAGTACAGCCACAAGCTAGAGATTCACGTAAAGGCAGCCTTGCAGGCAGCTTGACAATAGTCTGTAGGTTTCTGCACCAATTATTTTATTCCCATACACAGCAGAGAAAGGTATGGCACAGTGTACATACTGTGCTTACATATATGGTTTAGTACACAGGACGCTTTGAATGCTTAAGGGCAGCTTTTGATCACATCAAGGACCGTGTGTCCAGGTCATCAGCATGTGTTTCATGCTCATGAGTCTCACTCCCTGACCAATACTCTGAGATGAAACCTAAAGCTGAATCTTACTTTTTAAATGCTTTCTTGTTATCTAAAGGGATAACAATATAAACTTTTGCCCTCCCGTGGGTTATTTCCCCATAAGTAAGTTGCCAAGATAATCCTATTACTCTCCTACGTCAGCAAGTTTGTCATATATTAGCTGTCCTAAATCAAGATCAAAGGCTTTCTGTTCAATTGAAATAAACTGTCTGAGGTCAGAAAAGGACTTTTTTTCTTCTTTTTAAGTGCCAGTAGATCTGATTGTGTCTAGATAGAAATGGCACCCTACTGCAAATTCCACTTGTGTAGTTTTACACTCAGACTGCTACCCACTATCATGGGATTGTCAATGGCTGAGGATGAGTTTCCAGTAGTTCACAATTCCAGTTTTTACCACAGGCTGCATTTGCAGCCAAGTCTTTTCACAGCAAGATAGATGGTTTCATCAGCTTGGCAATATTCAGCTTAACTTTCACCCACTGTGCACTGAGGCGGGGTAATACACATAAGGGGTGGCAGGAATTCTTCCTTGTTGAACTTTAAGTCAGAGTTATGCCTGATGTTACTTCTCCTATGTGTTATGTAATGCTCATAGAACATGCTAGCATATATAGGAATAATTTTTCCCATGGTTCATCTCAGCTTCTTTCTACAGACACTTCTGGAGAGACAACTCCCAGCTGTTTCTTTAATTTGGCTCTCAAAAACTATTGATGCTTGCCCTGGAAGTCTAGAAACATTCTATGTATCTATGTTTCTTTCAACTTTACTCATGTTACCTACTCCTAATTTTTTACCAGCAATGGTTTGGACTCTGTGTAGACAACACAAGTCAACTGACAAGAATTTGGCTTATTGCATGTATCTTCAGCAGATTCTTAGGGTCTGTACAAGACACCTTCCTAATGATTTATGTCTTGCTGCACTCAAGGTCATACCCACCTCAGAAAATCTGTTAGACGTAGTGTTGAGAAGCTTCTGCTGAGCAGCAATCCTGTATTTAAAGTAATCCTTTAAATACATGAATCATGGTCATAATTTTATTTCAAGATAACATCAAGAACAGTTTCCCTTTGCCTCACCCCTAATTTCAAACCAATTCTTTTACCCAAATTTTGTTGTATTTCAGGAGTTCTCTTAGAAACTATGAATAAAATCAACACAGATAAAGAGAGGCAACTTGCTAAGCAGGGCCAACAAGAACCATGAAATTTTGCCTGCTAGGAATCTAAACTTAGCCTTCTGTACTTTCGCAGCTAGACTCCCTGTCTGTTAGGCAATTTGGTATCTTTTATTTTAGTGAAGTATGTGCAGCACAAACATATCCACTGACTCTAGGCTAATTTCCATGGTTTCTACATTTCTTCTTAGGCTTTCAATGCCTATAGGTTGCTGCAAGTAGCTTACAGAAATCAAAGGATTATCTGGAGAATGCAGCAACCTCAAGGAGAACAAAACCCCTGCCATTAGTTCTTGAGAAGAAACATCATGAAAACCTAATGCTAAGCTAAATATAGGGCACCGTCTATGGGAGAAAGCTCCACCTGCACTGTTCTGTCCAATGTGCTGCATATATGGACATCTTCCATAAAGTCAATGGCAGCAGCAGTAGCACTTCTCCCTGCCACCCAACAGGAGAAAGAGAAAAATACGCAGTTTGCTAGACACATAAAACATCCTGTTAAAACATAAGTTTTGAGGAAACGCTTTTCTGTTGATCTTCATTTCTGTGATTTTGCCCATCCTCTTCTCTTGAAATTTGCTTAGGTAGCTTCTGGATAAATTTTATCCTGGTATATTTCACTGATTTGTAGACACCAGCCACACAGATTTACAGTCCATGGCCACTTACAAGATCAGCTGGAACTGTTTTTTTAGAAATGCTTTGTGAAAATATTCAAGTGAAAAAAGCCTGAGAGATGTACACTGTAAATGCTGTTTAGATGATTTCAGTCCTCTATGAAAACACTCTTTATTTTTAATTAAGGAATATGCAATTAAAAAGAAACAACATTGTACTTAGTCTACAAGAGTGTACCACCATGAATAGAGAGAAAATTAGTATTATTATTTGTTTCTTTTGCAAAGTCACTGTGTCACTAGTCCCAAGGTCTGTATACCATCCTGCCAGATCCTGGTGGCTGGCTTGGGTCTGCTGAGAGTGTGGCCTGAACCCACACAAATTAAATATGGCAAGAAAGTAAAACTTTGGAATAACAACTCTCGAGCAACAACGCAAAACTAGAACTGAAATGGTACAAATTTGGAAATAAATCTGTCAAAGTGAAAACATGGTGGTGCTAGAAACAGTATTGCTTTCCTAATCAATTCTCCATAAAACAGTTGTCTAACCTACTGGGTGTCAATGCTGAGGTGCTGGCAGGGGCACACATGGGGGAGCCTCCATGAGGAGAGGCCAGGGCCTGCCCTGTCCCAGACACAGATAGTTCCAGCCAGTTTCCAGCCAGCTCCAAAAGTGAGCCACCACAGGACACAGCTGAGCCCATCAGGCATGATGGTGATGCTTCTGGGAAAAATGCTTAAGAAAGCGCAAGGAAGCCTGATAGGCAGAGGAGGGAAAAAAGGAAGGATGATAGAACAGCAGTGTAAGTGCAAGGGTGAGAGAAGAAAGAGGAGGACAAGGTACTTGAGGCACCTGTGGGAGAGAACCATGGTGGGGAAGATAATTTCCCACTGCCTGTGAAGGACCATAATGGAGAAGACATACACCCTACAGCCCATAGATATTTCTTGGAGGAAACTGAGCCCACACAGGACCAGGTTTGTCTTGAACAAACTATATCTTTTAGGAGGGATCCCATGCTGGAGCAGAAGAAACATATGAGCAGAAAGGAGCCAGGAGAGATAAACTGTTATGGACTGACTGAATTTTCCCATTCCCCATCACCCTGTGCCACATGGGATGGGGAGGCAGAAGGGTCAGGAATGAAAGAGTGAAGTTGATGCTGGTAAAAAGGGGATACAGGGGGAAGATCTTGTTTTAATTTGTCTGTGTTTCTCACTATGTCTCACTCCACATCTGTTTTCACTGGCAATAAATTAAATTCATTTTCCACAAGCTGAGTCTGTTTTTCCTGTGAAGGTAACTGCTAAGGGATCTCCCTGTCTTTATCCCATCCACAAGGTTTTCTATTCTCTTTTCTCACCCTTCCCTGTTGAGGAAGGGGAGTACGTGAGCAGCTGGGTGGGTGTCTGACTGCAATTCACATTCAACTCATCACATCTAATCACCTGACAGCAATATATTTTTGCAAGAACAAACCATACATATGGTCATGGCTTGAGGGGCCAGGCTGTATCTGTTGCTTCCAGGACCACTTAATAAAAATATTTTTTCCTTGCAAGGGATAAATGGAATACACCTCAAACTTCTGTAAACCCTCCTTCCTCTGAAGGTTGTCTTGCTACTTGCCAGCACCCTACAAAGCAGTACTGGCTGCCTCAAAAACGGATGTTGAAGAATGTCAAAGCTGTTACATTATTTCCTGAGATTTAATGAGAGGACGTGGGAGCAGAATGTACCCAGGAGAATTGGAAAGTTACTACAAATACAGTATTTCTATGCCTGTAGAGAAAAGTACAAATTCTGAAAAAGGAAGTACGTAACAAATTCTTTTTGTTTGAGTTTAACATAGTCACAACAAATTTACTATCTTATTTTTTTTACAGTGAAAAATGCAAAAAATTTGACAGTTCAGTAATGTGTTTCGTAGATAAAGTGAAATAGCACAGTAGCAATTAGTGTACAGTACAAGCCACAGGGCATTGCCTCGTGAACACTGAATGAATCCCATACTTGAGTTCAAGCAAGTGATTAAGAATTCAAAAGTTTCAAACATTCTTTCAAAGGATATTTACCTTGATTTTTAAAATGCACATTTTTTTCAGTCTGACTTTATCTGCCTTTGGTTTTCAGCCACTGATTTGACTGAATTTCTGTGGAGTTCAAATGACTTCAGCATAGTATTTCATGGACTTACAGAATTTTAAAATTGAAGGTTTCCAGGACATCAGTTTTGTGCTTGGAAGCCCCCAGTACCCTTGAAAGTGTATAATGTCAGGGCATCCTTAGAGATATGTCTTTTTTCCCTTTCCCTTTCCCTTTTCCTTTTCCTTTCCCTTCCCTCCTCTCCTTTCTGATCTCTCCTTCTCTTCTCAATATGCAATGATATTATAGAGACCAGGGTATAATCTACAAAGGCTTGATGGATAGTGGTATTTCTAAGTAGCTATTTTTAAATTAATACAACATTTTTGTGTCCAGTTATCTAAACACTGGAAGAGAACAAGATGTTTGAATTTCCATTAATAAAATGCCAACAGCATGGACAAAGTAACTTTAAAATAAACTTTAAATAGCTGAAGACAGTTTTTCTAAGCCTGCAATGAGCTGGTGAAAGATATATATTTTTACTACTAACCAAGTTTTCGGATGCGTTTTCCACCAGCATCCCGCAAGCAAAACAGCTTGAAATGATCATACTGGCTGCAATGTGGTGGAACATATCAGAAATAGTGTCTGGCAAATTCACATTATCTCCTCTAAGTTTTTTTTCAAGAGATAATGAGTATCATAAAATAAAAATAGCAGTATCACCCTGGTTTAAGAAATGTCTGCTGAGCATTTGGAAGAGGAAGGGCTAAATCAATATTTCAAATGCACAGGAGATTTTTTTTTTAAAAGAGATTGCACTAGCAGTGGCCAGCAGCCAACACAGAGAAGACTAGAATCCAAGATGCATTTTGACATGAAAAATATCCCAAATACCTTATACTAAGTTTTATTACAAATCAATAGCATGGGGCCAGGTCACTGGCAATAAAATACTGACTCCATGCAAAAAAATAGCATGGGGACATTACTCCCCTTAAATCTCTGTAAGTCATAATTTTAGGATTGGCTTTCAGTGGTTCATAGGCGCATACTGGCTTTTTGAAAGGGGATAAATTTCAGCCCTCATTAAGCAACTGATATTTCTCCCACTTGCATATTAAACTCAGTCTGAAGTTAGCACCTTATTTGACACATTATGTCTAAGAAATATTTCATATATCTAGCTTTTTTGTTTGTTTGGTTTTGTTTTTTGTGTTTGTCTTTTAAGCTTCTCTAAACTTTTCATCTATGAAGAGATGCTGAGGATAATGCCTGATACGGTGCTCTGGGGCAAAATGCAATTATCATCACTCTGAAAAGGAAATCAATTTAGTATTTGTTCAATCCCTCCTAGCAAAGGGAAAACTGGAGCTGTTAGCTCTGTCTGGTACATGATGCTGTAGAAGTTTCCTTTGGATCAAACTGAAATATTATAGTCCTCACTCTTTGCTATGCTTCTTTGACTGTGAAAAAGTTCGAGTATATTTTCACAATAATTCATTAACTAGACTTATTTTGTTAGTGGAAAAGCAGTCACTAATTTCTTCTTCCCTGTCCCAAAAGAAAATCTATATTTTCACCTACTGTGCCAATAATGTAAATTGAAGCAATATTCAGTGTATTCTGGAGGTGAATCCTGCTTCCAGTTCTTGCTCAGCTTTGGATTATTTTAGATCTCATATTTATGTCTTTGTACTCAGTATTGGTTACAAGGTTATTCTTTATCGGTAAGGAAGCTCTACAGCTCTCTATGTATTTCTGATACAGCTAGAATATATTCTTGATATACATGGGTAAATATTACATGTCTGTGTACATTTTGCATGTATGGTATATTTAAAGTTATATACTACATGTAGACAGATAAACTGGTATAATTGGAAGCCACCAAGCAAAATAATGGCTCAATATTTCCTCTGAAATGCTTTTCCAATATTTATCTATGACTTGTGCTAAAAACTTGCACCTTGTTTCAAGTTTAAATTAATCTAATTTCTATTTCTACTGCTTATCTAGAAGACTGAAAAGTTCCCCTTGTTCCTGTCATTAAACACTTTTTTAAAAAATGTATAAGTATCCATAGAGAGTGATTGAATTACTTCTTCAACCTTTTCCCAATATTCTGGGCTCAGCAGTTCCTAAAAGACTTATATCCCAATGGTTGATGGATGGCCTCTGGCACCATTTTTTCGCTCTCCTTTGAATTTTCTTCAGTAGCTCCATCCTCCAGGAAGTGTGAGTCAGACAACAGGGCATAGGCTTTTAACAGTGGTCTTATTGTGGTGTTCACAGTGGCATGATCACTTCAGTGTGTCTACTGTGTAATTGTTTCCTCCTCATCTATGGATCAATATAAGGTTCAAAGCCACAACTTGACACTGAAATCTCACAAAAAAAGCTCTTCTAACTACTGGGTGCTATGTTATCTTCTGAATTACTGATTTTTAAGACAGGGATTTCCCCATCCTATACTTATAGTCTATGTTTCTGATTGTCAAATACACTTCTCTGTATTAAAACATAATTAGTTGGTTGTGATCATTTTGACCAAATTATTCAGGCCAACCTGTAATGGTAGCTATCCTAAGCACTACTAACTACTCTCACACCTCTGTATATAGCCTAGAAAAACTTAACCAGTCACTGGAAACCCAAGCAACAAATACTATGTATCATCATCCATAAGGCTATCAAACAAAGTAAGAGCAAGGACAGGTATTTAAATAGGTGCTGCTAAGCACTTCCTTACTCATTCTTTCCTGATTTTCATATCCATCTAGATGACAGATTTTAGTGCACTTTACATGAGCTCTACGTATTCATACTTCAAGATCTTATGTGAGTTTAAGTCCCATAAACTTAAAAAAAATTTATACATTTTTCATTATAGTTGCTGTTGTCATTCTAACTTGTAAGCTTGTCAATGAATGATAACAGATCTGAGTAACAAGACCTGATATTCAGTTAAAAAAAAAAAAAGTTTGCATAATTCTATTATCTATTTTTTAATTCTTTGTTACCTGACTACACTGTTGACATTTCTATTATTTTATACAGAGTTAAAGTCAGGCTAATCTATACTTATTTTGAGTCCTGCAAATATTTTCTTTTATAATTTTTAGATTTGTTTCTGTATGCATCTGCACATCAGTCTGTTTCATGATAATTGTTAAGAATGACCAACTGATTTCAACAGAATTTGACACAGAATCAGATGTCTCAAAGCTACTAAGTTCTGTGAAGTTCAGGGAAAACAGTAGCTAGAGAAAGGCCCAAAGAAGTATTCCCACTTAAAGTAAAGCAGACTTCAAGCATTTCAATTTTATGCCTGAATTTTAGGCATTTTTATGCCTTCAGGCATTTTTATTACAACAGTTAGGGACCAATTAAGAAGTGAATAAATATGTTCCTGGCTGCTGGCAAATCCACACAGATGTAACTTTGAGCTAATCCCAGCAGATACTGCCTCTTAGCCATCCAAACCCAAAGTCATGAGAGGGAACTTGGAATAAGGCAGGGAGTGAACAGTATATTGTGGCAACCCAGGGGATCTGAGAAAAAACTGGATATATTTTCAGGGCAATGGTTAAGGGCAGGAAATGAGGCTTCATTATTTTTGCTGCTTGAAGAACCTGTACTAATAGGTACTCTGCTTTTCTGGAACTCATCTACTTCTTCAATATTCCGTTAAAAAACGATGTTTCAGTGTCTATATACATCCACAGCTGGAGATGGTGTAGCTGAGGCTGGACATAGAACATGGAGGGCCCTGCAAATGGAACTCAAAGACTCAGATTATGTTTTAGAGATCACTTAGCATTACTTAAACAGATATTGGTTTTACACTGGTATGACTTTAAATCAGGTTCTCTGCAGACACAAAGAGGGAAGTGACAGCCAGCTGCATACCTAGTATTTATTTGATTTATTGGTTTTTTGATACTGTATGACAGCAGATTAATAAGGATTTTTCTGACTCTGAAGTTGATCAAGAAGTTATCAATTCACAACACTGGAACATTTTAACAAACAGAATAACTATAATAAAGCATTCAATCTACAACAGTAAGATAACTAGACATTTGCATATAAAAAATCCAGTCTTTTCTCAACAACAGCAGCAGTAGATATGACTGATAAAAGCACAGAGGCAGCAGCTCTAAACCTACTGGTTAATATACTAGACAAGCAAAATGCTTCTACTCTGGTCCATTTTATTAATTTTGATTTGGAGAGGAAACAGGATAATGTGTGTACGCAAATGGAGGAAGGTGATGTTAAGCTATTTCCCTTCAACTTTGGAAGTTGTTTGGATGTGCAGAGGGAAATGACTCTTCATTCAGCCTGCAGAAATAAAGCTTATCTCTGCTGCTACCACATTTAGATAACCCGTCCCTCTCAGTCAATTATAAACATAGCTACTGTTTAGAAAACAGAGCTCATAGAAAGCCCTCTGAGCCATGCCACAAATACACTGCCAAGGAGTCAAAACCAACACCAAGACAAAATAATATCACATTTTGAAATTTGAAAAGTAATATGAAAATACACTTCAAAGAGCTCAGATTCCTAGTTACAGAAAAAAACCAAAAAGTGCCATTACCTATTTTAATAAATGATCTTCCACAGAGAGATGAAATAAATAGGCAAATTATTCTTTTTTTAATAATTGCAGTTCTTATTGTAAATGCAAAATAACTTTCCCCAAACACTCAGGCACTGGTGGGAAAAAATATTTCACAATAATCAGAACTCCATTCAGTATGCACATAGATTGTCTCTATATCTCTACAAGTCTTAATGTCAGGATACCAAAGTGAGTTATATTTTGAGTTACGAGAATTTAATTTGAATTCTTAACATGCCTGGTTATACCCTAATGAATTTAACATTTTTTTTTAATTGCTATTACTGACTTTTTAGGAGCACTGTATTGTGGGCACTGACACCAGCCTAGGAATAAATGCAATACTCTTGCAATAACCTAGAATACTTAAATTATTAATTTTTTTTTTTTTTACTCTTAACATGATTTGGGAGGTAGGAGACAGAGAGATTTTATTTTGATTATGATTAGAACAGTATATGAGTACAAAGTTATTTAGATATTTTCCTTATTCTGTTGTTGAAAGTAATGTGTCATGGGGCAAGAGTATGAGTCAATGTATGTTTTCTCACTACTTCTTTTTCCTCTTAAAAAATAGCCATAAACCATAGCTTAAACATCTTGTCCATTTCAGTTCTGCATATTTTCCTTCCACTGTTTCTGTCCCTAAAAGACTCAGCATTACCTCCCTCCCAAACGTTCCCTGAGACGCCTTCCTTGTCACTTCATCTGCAAGGTTTTCAACCACTTTTTCCCAATGCTCCTTATATTTCTTACTTTTTCACAGGTTTCCCAGCTCCAGTTTTCTGAAGAGGTGCTCCAAACCCTTAGCCCTCCACCTCCCTTCCCATGCCCATCTCATCTGGGATCTCCACAGTCCCCATACCCATCACAGCACTGGGACAAGGTGCCCAGGCCTCTGCATTTAGATACAACCCCTGGATGACTGGAGCATTGAGATCACAGCTGTCTGGTTCAGGAATGTGTTGTGGTCCACCATAAAACCAGAGAGCTACATCTCATGCTTACTTCTCTCGGCAGAAGCATCTTGTACCTGCAACCCACTGCTCTGGTTTCCAGCCTATATGTAGTCACACAGAGGTCATACCTATTTGTTGTTCTTCAGGCTTTCCCCCCAGGGCCAGGTCATCTGTTTTACTTAAATAGCTAGTTCTTTTCAAGATCCTGTTAAACAACTGAGTAAATTATTTTTTTTTAATATTAAAAAGATCCTTCTACATAAATGAATTCCACAGGAAACTAATATTCTTCTCAATTTTAAAGAAAGCTTTAGTTTTGTTACCTGCTTCATATTTTAATATGAGATGTCATATTGAGGACAAAGGTCTGCTTGTGTAACTATCAAATCAGCAAGGGTATTCACTTCTTCCTGCTTTTTCCAAAGCAGCCTTCATTACCTAGGGCATTTCAATTCACCTTCTTCTGTTCTGACTATTTGCTGAATTATTTCATCAGAATAAAACCTGCCCTGTGTCTCTATACATTTTTATTGCCTCTCTTTCTCATAATGAGGTGAGAAGAATCTGAATACAATAGTCAAGCAATCAGGTAAAGTTCTGTAGAAGGCAGGAATTTATTCGTAATTATTTGCTGTCACATTATATTTCTGTCTGCATGAAAATAATTACTGCTATTCACAGAGTATCTAGATCCATAAATTCATAATTTAACATTAAAATAGATAAAGTCATAGGCATGATCTCAACACACTATTTTCAGTGCAAAGAGTTCATAAACTGCATATCTCAGAGGCTTATGGGAAATCCGAGTGACATTCATACAAAAAACACTGTCTGACAATATTCAATTAGTAAAATACATTATTTCTGTCCCCAGTATAAGATTCCCTCTCCTTTATCCATGCTGAAAAGGTGACAAAATTTTTCCTTATGCCTCCATTGTATTTCTGCAAGCTCTTCAAGCTGAGCAACATATTAACTCCCAGAATGTGCGTATTCTGTGAACTGGACATTTAACAATGCTTTGCAGATCTAACACCTTTTCTCAAAATATTTTAGTATTCTCTGTAGTCATTGCATTATTCTTAAAATAGCTCATGAAGAATGTCAGTATGACATCCATTTTCCTGATGCGTGAAGGGAGAAAGGAATTGAATGATTTGCCTGAAATATCAATGTACAAAGCCTTTTCAAGAGGAGGAACCCAGGAGTTTTAGAGCAGAGTCTATTATCCTAGCCACAAAGAACATGCCTTCAATGGCACCACAGTACCACTTTGCAGCAGACTCCTAGGCTAAATTTTCAACCAATGAATTCGCTGTCTGCACTGGTGCTGTGCTTATCAGTGGACTTGAGCACCGCTGCCCATGAGCCAGCACTACACTCTGGGCCTGCACTGTAAACATTCACTCATCAGCATCAGGTTGGATCTTTGGAAACATGCTTCCTGAATGACCAGGTTACCAAAAATATGAACAACATCTTGTATATTTTGGAAGCCAGTTGAGTCCCACTCAATCTATCAAAAACAACTGGGCTTTGAAAATAGGTCAAAGTATCAAGGAGTGCCTTCAACACTACTGGACAGTGACAGGGATTTCATTCTTACAAGCACTTGGCTACAATTCAGAATTATCACAATTTCCGTTTCTCAAGAGCTATGTAAATAAAGCTGTCTTACCAACCTAGCGGCTTTCTACATCCTAGATCAAGGAGTTCTTAGTTTATCTTCTAAGTGAAGGTAAAGTTCTGTGCCTGTGCTCACCCAAGACAGTGTTTAACCACTGTCTTTCAAGCATGCTGAGAAAGCCTGCCACAATGACATTTTCCTGGAGTTTTTTCAACCTTAGATGCCATTCACAAGATTGTCAAAGTGGTGATAGATTTCGTTCAAGACTTCACATTCTTGCAAACAAAATTCTAATGGGTTTCATGATAATTCACTGGCAGTAACTGTTAGGTGAACTAATTCATCTTAAATTAGTTTTATAGAGGTGTAAAATTTCAATAGTTTTTCTCATCTGAAAGAGACTTGAGGATCAGGTATTTATGAACATAAATTCTACGGGTCATTAGCAGAATTTGGTTCACTAAACCCTTATGGGTCTTTTTAAACTATAATCTCTGAGATGCTTAGTACCATTATTAAATCAAATGCTATGACTTGAATTTATTATTTCTGGCCTGCACCAGGGATGGGGCAACCCTGGATGTACATACAGACTGGGGAAAAAGATGCTAGGAAGCAGTGCCATGGAAAGGGACCTGGGGATCCTGGTCAATGGCAAGCTGAATCTGAGTCAGCAGTGCCCTGGCAGCCAGGATGGCCAACCCTGCCCTGGGGGGCATCAGACAAAGCATCACCAGCCAATTGATGGAGGGGATTGTCCCGCTCTGCTCTGCACTGGGGTGGCCTTACCTTGGATATTGTGTGCAGTTTGAGGCACTGCAATATAAGAAAAATATGAAGCTGTTAGAGAGTGTCCAAAGGGAGGCAATGAAGGTGGTGAAGGGCCTTGAGGGGAAGCCGTGTGAGGAGCAACTGAGGTCACTTGGTCTATTCAGCCTGGAGTATAGGAGACTGAGGGGAGACCTCATTGCAATTACAGCTTCCTCATGAGGGGAAGAGGAGGGGCAGGCATTGATCTCTTCTCTGTGGTGACCAGTGGCAGGACCTGAGAGAATGGCCTGAAGTTGTGTTAGAGAAAGTTTAGGTTGGATATTAGAACAAGATTCTTCACCCAGAGGATGACTGGGTACTGGAACAGGCCCCCAGGGAAGTGGTCACAGCAGCAAGCCTGACAGAGTTCAAGAGGAGTTGGGATGATACTCTCAGGCACGTGGTCTGACTCTTGGGGGTGGTCCTGTGCAGGGCTAAGGGTTGGACTTGATGATCCTTGTAGGTCCCTCTCAACTCAGCATATTATGTGATTCTGTGATTCCAGCACAGTCATGTCTGGCACTTCAGTACATGCTGCCATAAGGTATATATTCTGCTGCTCAAATAGCAACTTAATAGCAGCACTGCCTAAATAAGGATATTGGCTTAAATACGTATTTTCTGAAATATTCAAGATTAATGGTGGCAAACATTTGTCACTTGTCTTAAAAAACTTCTTTTGTATCTTTGGAAAACAAGCAGCAGTTTTATTGGCATATTTGCAAGTAGAACATTAACAAATTTCTCCAACTCTACAAAAGCCAATGTGTATTAGGTATCGCCAACCTGAACTGAATTATTTCTAGATGGTAATAATGTCCTCAAAACAGAAGCCTAAAATGTAAGCACTTCAGCTCACATAATGAATGCCAGGCTATCCTACAATTATTACTCTTCACAGTGTATAATTACAGAAATGGAAGAATATTCCGGGCTTGCAGTTTCTCTATTCTTGGACTGTTTGGTAAACTTGACTGGCAGCTTCTCTGTTAATTTTTTTTTAACCAGCAGGGAATCAAGTCATGCAGCACCTTTGAGTGACGGCTAAAGAAAACTAATAAGCACACTGCATTTTAAAAATGCAGACACCGTTCAGAAAAAGAAATTGAAGTAGCCAATTTGTATAATAAATGATTTTATAAGGCACGCATGATAACAGAACTGAGGAAAAATAGTATGCCAATCCAGATGGGCTGCACACAGCAGACATTCACAGGATGTCTTTACATCTTGAAAGGCAAACACCACATACCTTAGCTAAAATGCCTATCAATTAAATAAATTGTTAATATAATTAGTTTGCTCATTTTTGATTTCCTAGGATGAAATTAATGAAAGAATCCTGTGCACTTTTGAAGACAAACACTTACATAATCACACACACTTGTCATAGGAAATGTAGGTCCTGGGCCCCCAGAGCAGGATAGTGGAGCAAGGGAGTTTATCAATATGTTAAGCTGGTATAAATTAAAGCAGCTTGAAGGTGGCTGTCATTTGCCTTTGCTGTCAACAGTTTTAAAGGATTATTGATTCAGCTGATGAGCTTTGGAGGAGTGTAGCCATGTCGCCTTTCACAAGGCCATGGTCTCTGCACAGGAGGGAACAGCTACTTGCCTTCCCCAGGGCACGAGGAGATCGTTGCATGCTGGAAAGTTCTACAGTCCCTGGCTGCAAATTAAGGGCTGCTCTGTGGTGGGAGTAGCCGCCTGTGTTTGTGAAGTAGGTCAGACAAGCAATGCAAGGCCCTTTCCTCAGTTACAAAGCATCAGAGCCCTAGAAAACCGCCTAGGCTAAATGTTTGAGAGAGAAGAGGGTGATGGAGGGAGAGAGGAAGGAAAGTGGAGCAAAGGTTTAATGCATTGTAATCAACTAGAAGACACCTGTGATTCTTTCTATGAGAAAAAAATAGGGCTCACCAGAACTGCTCTTCAGCAGAGGCACAGAGTCATACAGAAGGGAAAGGGTACTGCAAAGAAGCACAAAGACCTATTTCTTAATACAATTCTCTCTTGTGCTGACTGTACTTGACAACATTTTGCCTTAGGGATAAAACTTTACTTTTGTTTGTTGATCTGTGATACAAGAAGGTGCAAAGGCAACACATAACTCATAGGATTTGAATCATGTTAAATCCATCATAAGAAATTTGTGAAATATCCTGGTTTTAGTTTCAAAATCAACTTAAGCTTCAGCAGTAATTAGGTGATTTAACTTCCCCCCTCCTCCCCCTGATGTCAGTGAGAATCAGATATTAAAGCACTTCAGATGAAATCCTATGGGCCAAGATCTCCACATTTAAAAATAATATTGATATTAAGTTTGCTGTAAGACTCCTACTACAGCTCAAAATAAACCCTTATGTTGAATCCTCAGTGCCAGTTCCAATTCAGTTATAGCTTTGGAAATGTAACCTGAGGGCACATTGACCCAGTCCCTTGCTGAGAACATGTTCACTGCCTGTCTGGGAAAATTATGCTTTCCCCAAGACTTGAACTATATTTTCAGTGGTAGTATTCTGCTAACTATTACAAGCTCAGTCTTCCTGTGCTGTTTCCAGGGTTCTATCCAGCTAATATACCTGTGGATCTTTTTCTTTGGTCAATCATGCATCTCTGAACTTTATTTGCTTCTATGCTGATGCTGAAGCTCCTATTTAAATAATAGAAATCAACGAAAAATCCAAGATAAGGCAAAATCACCATTAGAACAGCCTTCCAGGAGGGAAAACACATCATCACTGAAAAGCCAATATATTGGTAGAGCAAGAGTCCTTTGACAAATTGCTAATTCCTTGCAGCAGATCATGGTGTTCTCTAAACCCTGCAAAGTGAGTGTGAACAAATGTGTGGATCCTTTCCTGCTACTGAAGCCCTGAGCACAGTCACACAGGAACTTACTCTGTGTATCATCGAGTGCACAAGCGCTGCACATCAACTTGCCATAGGTGTAGACAGGCAAACCCAGCTACCTTCAGATCCAGGCCAGTGCAAAGAGGGACTCATTCACAGTGTGTGCAAAGTACAGCATAGGTATCATTCTGGCATACAGGGTCATTTTGCCAAAAACCAGAGCACAATCTCCCATCTGATCAGATGCATTACTGGCACAGACACAGGGTATAGAAAAACTTAAGTAGGCATGCCCACCTTTTCTGCTGAGTTAACTTAATGCAAAGGATCAGAAGCAGCAGCAGTATAAGAAACTGCTTCACTAATGTTTGTCCAGCTGAAACATCAAATAGCAATCCCAGAAACTGGTTCAAAATCCTACCCATGATTCTGACAGAGATTAAAATAGTTTTTCTCCCTTGCAGTTCTTGATTATCTTCTTTAATCCAAAGGCACACTGTGCCATAAGTTTGTTACTGTAAAAATTTTGGTTTTCCTCAGAAAAAATTTCAGATGTTGAAGATACTTCAGGAATTTTCATACTTCAGATTAATTGTCAAATCCTACAAGATATCATTTCAGCTTTTCTGTGGTAAATATAGGCTTGTGATCAGCAGACTGTCAACTGCATTTAATTAGAAGTCAGTGTTTCTAGAAACACATCTAAAGGCTATGCTTAGAGGTTGTACCACAATACTGCAGTGATGCAAAAACTGGTCACATATGGAGGTAAACAGTTTTGAAAGGTTAACCCTCCTCAGTTGTGATATGCTCTGACATCCTGTGGATGCCAACTGGCTGAAGACAACACCAGAGGAAGAGCTGTGGGTATATCAGAAAAGAAGACAGCTGCTTATTTCGATGAAAATTTACAGCTTAAGATGCTAGGATGGAAAATCTGCAGGGTATTGTAGGAAGGTCAATGATATGGGTGTTAAGACCTGAAAAGTCACAACTGACTTAGTCCAGAGTAAGTTTTATGCCTGAGATAATGAATATTTATTCTAAATAATCAATTATTTATATTAGATAGCATGTAAATACATTCATTATAAATATGTTTTAAATACAACATTAGTTAAACACTAGTACAGTCACCCTAGATAAGCATGCAAAGATCCTCAAAAAGATTTTCAAGGTCTAATTTAGTGCAGATTTAAAAATAAACATGTCACATACTCATCTGTCATGAGAAATTTCCGAAGCAAATATGAGCTTGGTGTCAGTAAATCCAAATTGTGACACACTCCTCTTCCAGCTAATAGAGCCTACACTATCAAACTACCCTCTCAGTTAAAGACCCCTCAATATTTATGATGAAGCCTCAAACATCCCTCTTAAGCATTATTATATCTCTATTCCGATTTAATACATTAAAAACTGAGACAAACATAGACTCCTTTAAGAAATGTAGCTTATTTAAGCAGATTTTTTTGAAACTTTGGGCACTGATGAACCATCAGTTCACCTCATTCTCTCCATGTTAGGTTAGGTATTTTTAGAAATGAAATGCAATCTGACTCAAGTCTTTGTGCTTGATATAAGATATCTAGGTAAAATTTAATGGATGGGGTTATACAGACAGCTGGACCTTAATTTCTATGAAACTGTGACTATGCCAACCAACATAACAACCTCTGGGAAAAGCTGCAAGATTAATCCATCTTCCCATGTCTCAGGTCTCTGCTTTTCTAAAGGGTTCTGTTTTCTCTTGCTAAGAAGAACAGATAATTCCATGATCAAGATTATACAGAAAGCATCATACTTTTTTCCTTAAGCTCATCAATAAGTCTTCAAATACATGCAGTGCTCTAATATTTCCAACAGTATATTCCATGGAGATAAAAAGATAAGAATGAAATGAACAAAACCCACCACCCAGTAGATAAGGCATAACTGATAATATCTGTCACATGTAGCCCAAGGTTAAGATACACAACTTTGTTAATCTCCAGTGACTTAAAGAAAAGTTTTAGGACATTGTTAGTATGTCCTTATTCATATCAGGTAGAATTGTCCTGTTCCCACAGTAACAGCCCTTCTCAGGGTCATTGTAAGGATCCCAGGATCTGTTCTTAACAACACTTCATTTGTTTGAGAATATGCGATATTCTTTTTTAAGGAAATGTGTTGTGATGCTCACAAAAGTACAATTCAGCGAGACAAACAACCTGTCTGTTGTATGTTAACTTTCTGTAGAACAAGATTGTTTGAAACTCTTGATACATAAATAGCGATAGCATCTGATCATTAAAGATACTGATTTAAAAAAACACACTGCCCCTCCCAAAAAAACCAAAAAACCCCCCCCAAAAAACCCCAAAGTCCTTCAGTCAAGTTCAAATCCACACACTTCTTTTTTTTCTCATAGAGTGTTTTTGTAAACAGTCCAAAAAATACTAAAGTTCTTTTCAAAAAGGAACCTTGAAAAAAAAATTCACCCTTAAGGGTTACTGAAAAATGAGAAAGTAAATTGAAAAGAAAAAGTTTCTGCCTTGTGCAGGCTAAACCAGAAGAACCAGGGAATTCCATTCAGACAAATGCAGGCTTACCAGTGAAGCCAAGTCCCCTCCAATGTCTTCTGTTTAGAGCAGCCCATAAGGTGTATGGTCCTGTGTCACAGGGTATGGCTGAGGCTGTGCAGCTCTGCAGCACCATTTCCCTGTGTCCATGTCCTCCCACCCTTCACCTAATCCTTCTGTGAGGCTGTGCTGGTTCTACCTGGGGTAGAGTCAATTTTCCTCACAGTGGCTGGTATGTGGCTGTGTTTTCGATTTGTGCTGAACACAGGATTGATAATATAGAGATGTTTTTGTTCTTGCTGAACAAGGCTTGCCCAGAGTCAAGGCCTTTTCTGCTTTTTGTACTGCCGCACTGGTGAGGAAGCTGGGGATGTGGAAACTGGGAGGCAACACAGCCAGGACAGCTGACCCAAATTGACCAAAGGGATATTCCGTATGATATTGACATCGTGCTCAGTATATAAAGCTGGGGGAATAAGGAGGAACGGGGGGAACATTTGGAGTGATGCCATCTTCCCTAGTAATGATTATGCTTGATGGGACCCTACTCTCCTGGGGATGGCGGAACACCTGCCTGCCCATGGGATGCAGTGAATTAATTCCTTGATTTGCTTTGCTTGTGTATGTGGCCTTTTCTTTCCCTACTAAACTGTAGCTGTCTCAACCCATGAGTTTCCAGCTTTTACTCTTCCAGTTCTCCCCCCAGCCCTTCTGGGGTCAGGAGTGAGAGACAGCATGGGGCTTGCTTGATGGCTGGAGTTAAACCAGGACAGGCTATGCTGGCTCTCCTGGCTTCATGAGTGACTGACTCCACGATGGTGTTGAGGGAGCATCCTCAAAGATAATGGTCCTGACAGGACAATTGTTAAGGTTAGGGCAAGTTTCAGATGGCTGATGTAATTTCTGCAGGACTCCATGCCATCCTTAAGGCAGAGGAATTAGGGTGGTGGAAATCTAGGCCTTGCCCTTGAGAGGTGATAGGCATTGATGAGTCCTACAGGGATGTTTGCTTATTTAATTGATAGGAGTATTAGAAAAGGCATGATATTTAGATGGCTGATTCAACAGACAAAGACTATCTTGTTATAATTCCTACTTTGTTCAAGTATTTTTAAAGTACCTGATTACCTGCAAAGAACAGTAGTGATGAGTAATTATATTTTATTATTAGACTAGAAGAAGAAAAAACAGCCTCATCTATAAGTATCTATGAAGAAAAATTAATAAGATAGAGTTGCCACACAGGCTCAGGCAAAGGTGCAAGAAGCCTCGTATCTCTGGTGATGGCCAGATCAGTCACCTAGGGAAAAGTACACAAACAAGACAGCTGTACTATTCTCTTTCCCCAGATGTGAATTTCTGTTCCAGCTACCTTCAATGCTCTTTCCCTTCCATGACCACTCTCAGCTTTGCTTTTGACTTGTCTAACATTTATCACCCAGAGCATCCTCACACCTTAAATATACCCTCTATGAAAAACGTATCTGTTTATTGATTCTTAATGTATCATCTGCTAAATTCCCTCCTTAGTCATCAGGCAACATACCAAATGAAACTGCAAACCACTGACTACTACTCACTGCACTCACAAATTCTTATTTCATATAGATAATACAAGCTTTTAGATTTCAGAAAAGGCTGAAAACACAACCCATATGTGTTCAATGTCTTCAATGTACTAACACATCTACTTTTGTTCTCCAGAGAAGAAAAGAGGAGCTGCCATTAAGACAAAGAGACTGCAGAGTTGAATCAGGCACTGTATGATTGACTCATCCCTGGTGGAGGGTGGACAAAAGCCAATGCTCGGGTTTTTCTACTGTGCAGTGGGCTGTTCCAGTCAGAAGGACGAGGGAGAAAATTACACAGCTTTTCAGTAAACTCCCTATGGATGAGACAAAACTAAAATTTTTGCCTACAATTTTTTTCTATGTATTTACCAATCTTTAATTTTATACACTGTAAAGAACAATGAAATAGTTAAGGAAGTGATCTCAGTTCAATTAACTGCCACTAAACACCTGACAGCACACTCAAAGGATATATTTCATATTGCTCAGCACCATTTATTCAGAACTTCTGCAAACACAGATACACATCACTTTCTTCATCTGGTGTTTTAATTTACTTCATAACTATAGGAATTAGGAACTTTAGGTATAATTAAACTGAGATTCTGGAGAACAACATATTAGCCTCAAACAATAACCAGTTGCCTTTTAACTCATCTGAACTGAGCTTCTGGTAGAAGCAGCAGAGGCTTTAGTGTGGGATTTTTCTTACTTAATTCTCAGTTTCTGAGACTGTACAATTCTCACAACACACACCAATATGTCAGACACATCCTGTTGAAGAGGGAAGAAACTGGAAGAGAATTGGATCAATTAAAGTCAGCAGACCCTTATGTATTTCTTACAGACAGAAGAAAAAAAAGGATAAAATGGAAGCCTGCAACATATCAGTCACTTAGTGTTGCTCAGTATCTCTGTTTATGAGCCAAAGAAGTTTGAGGCATCAGGCCTGATAATGTCATTTATAGAAAGAATCAAAGAATTTAAGAAAAACATTAAAAAACCCACTTAAATTGAACATGTACTTTTGCAACAGGCTTGCATAGAAAACAAAAATAAGCCGTTAAACCTGCTTACCTGAACTTCATTGCTAGATTATGTTTTTTAGTTCCCTCCAGAAAAGAAGAACAGAGAACTGAAGTCTGCTTGTAAGAGGAGCAATTATGTTGAATTGGTGGTCAAATCCACAGAATATGTACAGGGTCTGCTGCACTCAAAGTCCCTAAATGCTGCTTACAATTGTCATAGGATCCATTTTAGCAAGTAGGCAATTTTTAAAAAGTGTTGGCCCTAGAGCTGTTATGGTATTGTATTTTGAACCAGCAGTTCCAATTAACTTTGGAAAGTATTAGTGACGTACTTTAGCCTTGAGGGCCATGCAAACAGTTTTTCTTTTCCTGTAGCAGTTTCATGCATGTATACCTATGGGTTGTATAAAAATTTTCCCCACTGGTTCACAGAGGTGCTATGTAGGTGTATGTCCTAGGGACTGAATCTGTTACTGTGTTCTTGGCAATGAAGGCCACTTTGTGTCTTTTCCAGAACTTCATCACAAGGAGCATTCTGCAAGAAGAGCAATGTGCACTGTAGTATACACTACCAGATGAAAATACATACAGAAAAAATATATATTCAGTATTGTGCACTGTTACAGCACATAGAAATAAGCACTAAAAATGTACTTTAATCCAGTAAGTCTTATCTGTAACTCGGGTTAAAAAATAGAATTTTCAGTGTGGAAGAATATGTGTTTTAATTTTCATTGTATGGAGTTTGAATGGTTTGCTATTTGAATAGAATAAAATGCTTACCTTAGTTATGGCAGACCCTTGCTCAACACACCAATTTTCTTCTTATATAGAAATACATTTCTTCAGCAGGAGAAATGGCGTATTTCTGATCTACTTGCACTGCTTGAATGATGCAGTAGATGACACAGTGGAAGTTTTCTCTTTCTTTAAGGCAACCAAGTGTGGCAATCAGAGCCTTTGTACTAAGAGAGGTTTAGATTCTTTATCAGACAAGTCCTGACCCATGTCAATATAATTTCACTGAAGATATCTTGTAGAAAGGCTAGTTTTTCTGCTTTCCTGTTTGCCTGTAATTGATGGCTGAGCCAACTCTGATTCACGGGTCATAAATGTCTTTTGGTCAGTTGATAGAACATGTTTCTATCAAAAACATATGTAGGATTCATTGCTTATTGTGAAGAATTATTAATTATTGCATAATTTAGATTCCTAGCACAAATAAGCTTCTACCCCATGGTCTGAGTGTTTTCATGTCATTTAATTTGACAATGAGTCCCCCACCCAACAATAAATGCTGCCACCTCTATAAAAACCTTATGCTAAAGATGAACTTTCCAGAGAGTTTATAAGATAATTAATACAGGCCTTAATGGATCACATAAGAGAGACAGAACTTCATGATGAAGAGCATTTGGCCAAATACATGTACTCATACCAATGGAGTTGCAGGACTTCAGCAAATACAGTAAGAAATGGGTTGCACCAAATTACTCAACTTAGAAGTGACAACAGCTGTTCTGGCGTGTTACTTGAAAGAGAGAACCTGGAAAAGTCTTGCTTCCTGAGTTATTTTGGTATCTGTGCCTGCTGTGCGGTGTGCAAGAAGGTGAGAGACTGAACTCTGCAATGAGAGTAAGAGATTAGAGATTGTACTTAAGTGGCCTAAAAGTCGAAGAAAATGTAGTTGGTTATAGGTACCCAGAGAAGAAGGAGGCTACTATATACACCTGTGATACAAATCATGTCATCCTTGTTTGCTAATCTCAGTAGGATCCCTTGCTATCTCTACTAGCTTGTCTCCATTTATCACCTTTCAGTCTGGATTGATTGATACTTGCCTCCTACAGAACACCACACAGCTGTGAGCACGTTACATCTACTCCTAATCCATACGAAAAAGACCTCATGACCGGAGAGCAATTACCTACAGCTACTTATTAGGTCCTGCCAGAGGATAAAAACAGAACAACGTAAGGACCATATAACCCACCCTGTTAGACCTGTAACATCTTTCATAATGAGAGTTCATAGCTTCTCAAAGCTCTAGAAAGATCAGAGTTCATAACTTGTTCCGTCTGCTGCCAGAAATGGGTGAATAGGTCATGCAACTTCTTTTCTGCATTCAAATTCCAGTCAGACTGGTATACTTTCACTACTGTTTTGAGGAATAGTATATAACTGAGATATTTTATTTACAAAATAACTAAATGAGGAAAACCCAGCTAGTGACCCCTAGGAGTAGTCTTCTAAGCCAGTTTGTCTGTGAGGAGCAAAATAAATTATTCTTGATGTTGTGAACTGCCAATGCACGTGATAGTTTCTCTGACTATTCACCTGCAAGTCTATGAGAAAGAATAAAAGGCAGTAATGAGATGTGAAAATGTTCAAGATAACATTGTTACTGCCTACTACTGAAGCAACAGTGATAGAAAAACTCTTCTCAATTGCCATTGTAATAATTCACCAAGAATATGACTTCAATAAACACATAAACCTTGTAGTGCTGCTTCATGGCCAGTGAACTTGAAATTTTCAGAATTAACTAAATTGCAGAAAAAAAAGCATCATCTCAGAGAAAATTCTGCCTCTGGTTCCCCAAAATACAACACATTGCTTGGTAGGAGAAGCATTAGAGTGCATCTGGATTGTAAACATTGTTCATTGGGAATACTATATGGAAATTGAAGCTCATATTAATCTCAGTGTCCCATCTACAAGCATCAAAGATATATTAATGAGAAAAACACTACTGTAGTGGCAAGTTGTATTATTTTTTTCTCTGGTATGGATTAATACACTCTTGTAGGCCTGGCAAATTTTAACTGCCTTATTAGTTAAGAATAGCTAAATGCAAGGAATAATTAAGCATTCAATAATTTGGGTTTTTTCCCACATAAATGGTGGTTGAATTTCTAATTCTGGTGTTTCTTTAATTCACAAACTCCCAAGTGTTCTTTGGGTACCAGGTAAATATTTAAAAGAAGTAATACAGAGTTTATATGATGTGTATGATCTCTGATACAGTTGCTTAATTAAACAGTAGAGTTTACACAGTCACAGCCCAAGGCACAAAGCTCTGTTTGTTTTAGATCCTGGCTATGAGACAGCCGTCAGGGTATGGACAAAGTGCTCTTAAATTAACAGCTACCTTTTATTAGTTGACAGGCGTATCTATGGTAAGGTATATTAGGAAGAGACCCTAGAGTGAGAAAATTCACTTTGCTTTTTAGTGAGCAGAACTAGAAAAAAATTCACTTAAGGGTTTTTTGCTATATTTGTGCATGGGTCCTGTTTACATTCCTGTGCTGGGTATAGTTTCTGAAGAAAGTGTAAGCTTGTGCGTTTTATAATGGCAAAGTTTTATACAGTATCTATCCCTGAAGTGCTATGCAGTGGAAGTGTTAATACTGCCAAAAGAATATCCATGCTGGCTAAAAACTTGAAAGATTAAACTGGGGACCTCTATAGAGAAAAATAATAATAAAAAAAAAAGTAAAAAAATGAACACATTAAAACTAGAGCTTAAAAATACAGATTTGCTAGGCAGCATGCAAGAAACTAGGCACAGGTATAAGACGACCTACTACATACTCCCTAAAGGCATGCACAACATATTATTGATCCAAGTCTCAGCCAAAACACATTAATACCAGTAAGACTGATATTTTTATTGCAAAGTCTTTCAGGATCTTTGGCCCTCATGTAAGAACACTTACATGTTCCAATTAAATATGAAATATAAATATTAATAAAATTATTTATATTTGCCAGTGAAAGCTGACATCATAACTGTAAGTAAATTTTACTGACAGTGATTTATTCACAGTCTACTAGAGATTAGATCTTTCTCCTAGCCTCTGAGGATTTTATAAGCTATGTAGGGCCAAACTAGGCCAGATCTAGAAGCAATTTAAAGGTGCTATGGAAATTTAGATACTCTAGTTGAATGCCTCAATGCTAAAGGTTTGATCTTACTTTTACCCAAGTACTTCAATTAAGCTGAAATATGAATCTACACAGAGACTTCAAAAGGACTTTTCCTAACTTATGAAAGTTAAGTAAAAAAATACTTGAAAAGTAAGCATGATCTTTCTCCTAAGATATTAAACGGTTCTCCTAACATTACATAGTTAGAATATTATTCAGTGTAACTTCAAACAAATGACTTCAGGCTCCTCTAGAAAGCCTAGTTACAAATACAGTTGTTTTATGGAAGCAACTGGGGGTACAGTGGACACACAACAAATTTTGGTGCATAAGCATGATGAATACTTGATTAGTAACTGTGACAATTAGCCATTTTTTTGTTTGGCATAAACAGAAGACAGCACAACATGGTCTTCTCTTGTGTTCACACCCTGGTCCAGTTTTCTGCAGGCCACTACAATACCGGGGCAACACGCTGAGTGGCTAGTGCAAGCTTTGGTCCCTCATCCAGAACCAGAAAGCCCCTTTAATATTAAGATTCCATACTAAGGTCATGTCAGGTGTTAAACTGGTGTAAATGGGTATTGCACTTTAGCTCAGGCAATAAGGCCATAGAGGTCAGTCATTTTACCATGCTTGTGTGTGAGCACTAACTAGCTCTCCTTCCTCTCGTTCCTGTATACTTTGCCCACTGTGGGTTAGCAGCACCATTGCATAGGAAACTCTTTTCTTGGCTCTAGAAAGGTAATAAGAGAAGTTGTCTTGATTTTCTCAGCCCCTGCTGATGCTAACACAGTTATATAATGCACTACTTAGGCGCTGTATGGATGTGAAACAGTTCAAATGCACCTGTTGAAAGCTGATCAGATAAACACGTCATGAATTGCCTCATCACTGCCATCACAGCTGTTAAGAGGACTTATACATCAGATGGAATGCACGGAATTTCTAAATGAAATAAAATCTCTCTAGTGCATTTTTAAAAGGAATGTCAGACTCATTTCTAAGAGCATCTTTATGATATTGCTGATAATACTGTGATCAACCAGGCTTTTTATAGACAGACTCAATAGTTTGCAGTCACACAAGGATCACTACAGATTTTAAGACTTTCTGATAAAAACTTAGCTGAGGAATTAATTTCTGCCAAGTTACTCATCTAAGGATATGTAATTTACACTTGTTTTAAGGTAACAGTCATCTGCATATATAAAACATTTAAAATATTGATTTCTTGATACTGTCCACAGCCTGAGAAATTTTTATGTTATGATTATTTTTACCAAGCTACAGCATTAGAAAGGTTACTAGTGGTCTTCTTATGTCAAAAGGTCTTGTCTTTCCTTTCGTGTCCTGTCTTGCACTACTCTTAAAAATACCATTTTGAAGAATGAAGAAGGAGCTTATTTAAAACTCACAGATATCCAAGGTTACAAAACCCTTTCAAAGATAAGATCTTCAAAAAAAGTAGCGTGTTCACATTTAACAGAAAATGAAAAATTAGAGTGAACAGAAAGATACTTCAGATCTGAATTTTAAACCTAGTAAACATGGATTATTTTCATTGTCAGTAAATCTCAGCCCGAGTGAGAGAGCTATCTAAGGAAAAACAGCCACATCATAGCCAGATAATCATCAGTTCTGTTATTCTCCCAATTTAGAAACACATTAAAGAGCCATGTAGAAACCAACTTTAGAGATATTCTAGGTGTTGTAGACATTGCTGACTCAGAAATTAGGGATCCTGGATTTTAGACTTTGTGCTGGATGAAAATGGGATCTTCATTTTATTTAGCTGAAATCATCTTCCCTTAATGTAAAATGAGATAAGAAGAAAAAGCTATGCATAGTTACTGTGGATAAAAAGCAAATATATAAAGATATCATTCTTAAAATGAAGCAGGTGAAGATACTTTTGTAGATTCTGATGACTCCAATCACAATGAATCAGGAGACTTGCCTGGGTGTAGAGGCTTATAAGGACTCTGAATTAAGTAGTCTAGTCTCCTTCCATTAGATGTGTATCCAAAATAGTAAATAATACTTGAATTTGAAGAAGCTGCTGGACAATCATTTCAGTTTAGCCAGTACCTCAGCTGACACACAATAACAGACTGCAAAGCTCATGCTATTGTCAAAAACATTAGGGGCTGCATATGTATTTAAGATGAAAAGTGTTTAGACTAGGGAGGGAAGCATCCTTTCAAAGAAGGAAATTAGGTCTGTTAGAAGCTACTTAGAAAACACAGCTCACACTATATTGATAACTTCACCCACAGTCACTAAAGACTCAGTCTCTGTGATGCTGCAGTGTAATTCCCAGTGCCGAGAAGAATGATTCGCTCTTGGCTTAGGTAAGGTACAAAACAAGGTGAGGTAGATGCTTAAGGAGCAATCCCTAACAGCCTGAATCCTGGTTGAACCATTTGGAAAAGCTGAAGAAAGAGCTAAATTAGAAAACCTTCCAGGCTTAGGAAGAGACTGGTGTTTGCACCCAGATGAGGCTGAGATGGGTCCATGCAGCTAGGACAGCAAGCACTGGGAGACTGTTGCACCAAGGGCAATATGGTTGGTTTCAAGGGTTTTTTCTTTTTGCTTTGGTGAATGGGCCATGTGGAGCAAGATACCCACACTGTGCCTTACAAATTGTTTTAATTGTCAAAGTGCAGTGCAAAATAAGTAATCCTTGCTGAGCTTCTGTGAAGTACATTCAGTTGCTTGGTCACTACTGAGATGAGTGCACTGTGCAGGTTTAGATAAGGAAATTTACTGTCTTAATTTTATCTCGGGTGCAAACAAGGTAGGGAGGGTGTTAGGAAACAAGCATGAGGTCTTGCTGTGACTCAGAGGCTGAGACTACACTGAAAATTGGTCATTTTGGAGCAATTATGCTTAATTCCTTGCATTATTCTATTCCATAGCTGATTCAGGTCATTCAAAATGGGAGTAAAGTAAAAAGAGAACACAGTAAAATGTTTGGATTCAGATTTTAAATGGCTAAGCTCAGTGAATACAAATCATTACCCATTAAGACTAAAATAAAGGCAGACTTCTGTTCAGACCAGACCTAAGACTAGTCTTCAAGAAGCACAAAAATACATACTTTTATCAAAGTTGCTGATTAACTACCTGTTAAAGCTTGCTTTTCTGTTAATGATTAACTCATACTGTAAATTATGTATGAGTTTTGAATTGAAAACCACTTTTTTTGTGTATCTGTGAAGAGGCTAGAGGAAAAAATGTAGTACATGCAGTTCTCTCAGCATCTTCTTTACCCACTCAAGATTTTGCTAAAGTAGAGTCTAAAAGAGAAATACAGTTTTGAAAGATCAATACAGTAATCTACAAAGAACTGACCAATAACACATGGAATGCTGGGGTGAAATTTTTATTTTTTTGTTCAATTTATTTATATTTTCCAAACTTGTGTTTTTAATGGCTGAAGGTCTTGTCCCACATACTTTTTCCTCAGTAGCAACACTGGCTTAAAAAGTCCTTATCTTCTGTCTCTCCTAATTCCCCCATGTACCTTAACCTTCACCTCATCTTCAGCAATATCTGTATTATGAAGGAAGTTTTTGAGAGAAACAGGAGTTTAAAAAACTTGAACACTTAAGTTATGCAGATTTGAGGCTAATGCCATAAGCAGCTGCAAGAGCACAAGTGTGAGTGATCAGCTTCAGAAGCGGACAGGAATTAACAGGTTGTTTGGAAACTTATCTTGTGGTTACAGGCTGAATTTGAATGACAAGTTTATGAACGCAGCAGTTGTTAGGAGCATTTAAGATACATAAAAATTTGTGTGTAACTTTCTATGTTTAGGTGTGCAAATGAATAGTTTACATGCAAATTAGATTACATATTGTTTACACACTGACTGTGGATTTCTTTAAAAACTATGCCTTAAGCATGGTTCTTTGCTGAAAAGTTGCTATAAGAACAGTATTGTTAGAAGAATATGGGGCAGGGTTTGTTTCTTTCAAATCCAGCCTACCTAATGTACGAATTAAAGGTGTGCTGCTTTTGCTGCGAGTAATGTAAATTCAGGATATTCTTAAAAGTGCCATTGCTGTCTTCCTTCAGCAACTATGAGAACTGTGCACCTGAAATTTAGGGCTAAATCCTGGTTCACAGAAAGGTGTCTTGGTGCTCTTTTGGCTATGTAAGGAGCAAAAACTTCCCTAGGACTGACATGCTGCTGACTGACAGAGAACTGTGACCATAGTACTCCAGCATGCACCGAGTTTCAGGGCCTAGTTGACACAAGGGAAGAATAGGAAGCAGTAACCTATCTTCCCCTGCACTGCTGGACATTTTTAGAGGTGTTTGAAGACTGAGACAGAAATCATCAATGACTTAGATGATGCACAAGCTGAAACAGCAGCACCCTTCACAGGTTTGTTAGAGGCTCGAGGACCATATGGGTAAAGGCTGGTGTGGTGCTTAAGCATTGTGTTCTGCTTTGCACAGCTTAAACTGGTTGGCCATGAATGACAGCTGCATGAAACTGCAATTGTTTTCGTAAACCAGGACTGATGGTTTATAGTCAGACTCCCACTGTGTCACTCTGACTCCTCTAGAATATTTTTTTTGAAGAAGGAAATAGACCATCTTTGACATACAATGAAGGAACTTCACTATGTAACTTCAAAGCTTTAAATCTTCTGAAAATTAACATAAGAATTAGAAAATGTTAGTTGTTTCTAAGCATACACAGAAAACCTAGTACAGTTAAAAAAAATCAGAATATGTATGCTTGGTTACTTTACATTCAAAAATAACCATTTGAGCCTAAATTGACAAAAAAATAGGGGGAGGAAAGAAACAATTCAAGCAGCACAAAGAATTAGGTTGGCTGTGATTATTGTGGGGGTTACTATTTTCTTTCTTCAGAGGAAGGATTGAGATCAGCTGTAAGTTGTGTCATTATCTGCAACTCTTTTAACAGCAGTACGGTGAAAAGCTGCCAAAGCATTTAAAATTAATTCAAACAGGCTAAGAGGAGTATGTCAAACTGACTTCTTTACCTGCAAATTACAAAATTATCTATAGTTAAAATTAGTTTCTAACCATCTTTGAGAGGGAGGAGATGAGCTTCTAACACTACTGTATGCTGTGATGAAGCTGTGATGTAGGCTGTCCCTATCAGCAGGACTTGTAAAGTCAGTTGGTCTTGGTAGAGCTGTTGAGGTGTATATATGGTGCATATGTGATAACCAATGCAAAATGAAGGAGGTGATAATAATGTAACTGTAAACTATGAATAGCAGGTTATTATCAGGAGAAAAACCCCAAACACCTAGATACTGAAATATGTTCTAATTTCTCTTCAGAAATCAGCATATCATAGCCTACTTAACTCTTGCATATAGTAAAATTAATTTTTGACTTATTACCACTTGCTAGAAATGCCAATAAAATTTTCCTTGGCAAATTTTGTTTCAGCCACATCTATCTTCTGCTTACTGTCCTTCAGCACAGGGACCATTACAGTCAATTACATCGTTATCTGACTCAAACACGTGGACAGCTTAGTCAGTGACTTTAATTACTTCTCACGAAAGCCATGTTGGACAGTCTGTGAAACTTTTTCTTTGACTCCTAGGACATTGCAAAGGACAAATGATTTTTGCATTTCGTTCATCAAACATGACAGGAAATAGTTTAGTTATCTCAAGTCAAGTTCTACCAAAAAAATGTATGTATACCTAGATTGTCAATGGGCACGCATCCCTTGAGATCTGACAAGCATTGTAAACCTTTAGCTTCATGGATAGTTTTCAAAAACAATAGGCAAAAATTCACATCTTCACTGGCAGTCTGAAATCAATGTATTAACAGAACCCTTTTCATAAATTAGTCACTTCATAGTGCAAAGATGTTTTCCAGTTGTCTCCACTGGACTGAAGAGTCACAGCATCCTGTGCTTACACGCTAACCAATTTCACTCTGCTTTAGCCTTGCCAGAACTACTGAATGAGGCATATGACTTTTCAGACTGAGTAGGAATTTTGGTCCCAGTGGTAACTGCCAAGACAGCACTTTGCAGCTGTTTTCTAGCTTGTTCTAGAAATCTGAACCATCACAACAACAAAAAACCCTCAAACTGTTTGTAGGTTGTTTTGAATGTGGAATGAACTTAATAACAGTTAAGTACTTCTTATTGTTACTAAAGTCCATGGACATGTGGATATACAGATAAACAGGATGCAATTACTGGATGTTCATATTATCAAGGATATATGCATCAGAAGGATGTTGCATTATTAGTTTGGAAAGTGGAGCAGATACCTACAGCAGATGCAGCTCAAAAAACTACTAAAAATAATTGCCCCATGGGTACATAATTAAAACTTTTTAACCAAGAACACTTACTTCCACAGAAGAAGGTGTACTGCAAATGTCATTGATTTCTGTTTGATAGCTACAGTTGCCAGTCCATGCACCTGAAGTTGGCATTTGAGCCAATGTTTGAATAAAAATAATTATGGCCTCAGACAGAATAAAATTCTATGACATTATAATCTAAATACTGTTACCTCTAGAGCAAACAAAACTGCAGCTGTTCATTTCATGAAATCAGATTTAGACACATGCGATCAGGGTGAGAACTGCTCGGAGATATGACAGCTCTCTGATTGCAAAAGGGGCGATTACTCCTACAGGGTTTCTAGAATCAATGAGGGACCTGTGTCACATAGTCAAACTCGTGTTCAGAGCAGCATCAACACTGAATACAAGACAGGTTATTCAGGTCTGGACAATCTGTTCCATGATTAATTCTCTTCTTGATGAATTTTGTTCCCTCTTACATACAGTCAGAACATCTCCTGTGTCAATCTATGATCATGGGTTCTCATATCCCTGTGTGCAACACAAAGAAGAACCTGCCAAGAGGAGGGAGCAATATTTCCTACAAGTTTGCCTTAAGTATCTCCCCTACCGGCAACTGTCAGAAATAAATTATTGGACTAGCAGAACTTTGATTACCATCAAGTGCTGTACCTCATGTTCTGGTGACAGAAACTGCACTGCTTTTCTATATAGACCACTAAATAAATAATTACTAGTTTTTAACACTTCTGCTCAACAATGTCTTATGTATGGAAACATGCAGCAAAAACAGGCTCCAATCTACAGAGAATGAAAAAGATGTTTGTCACTAAAATCCTTGCATGTAGTCTAGAAAACTGAATTAATTTTCTTGATAAAACAGCATAAGGGAAACATTATTTAACAACAGAAGCTGGTAAAATATGAAGCAGTAATAGAAAACAGTATTGAGAAGGAGCATGCAAAAAAAACATGTAGGTGGCAAATGTGCATTTCTTAGCAAATATGTCACTATGACTCTGAACTGTAAAGTATTGTCTCCCACTGCTCTAGCACTTTCACACTTCTGTTATATACATAAATATGCAAGAAGAAGAAATGGCAAGTGGAACTATAGAGGTTGGGATGCATGATTACAACCACCCCCACTCTGGGAGGCACCCAGGCATTGCTGAAAGAAACAGGTTCAGACCTGAAGGAGTGCAGTCTGGAGGTGATGTTGAAGCTGTTGAAACTAGTGACCTGACTGGTTTGTTAACATGAGTTAGAAGGACGTGTGCTATAATGTGTTTGGGTAATGCAATAGAGTGCTATCACATACACAAGAAGACTCTTTCAATGGCACTTACTCAAGCAGTATTGTTATCAGGGATTAAAGTGGGCTGGTATTGAGTTTATGATCTGAGCACACTCTCTTGATTTCTTCACACAGAGTTCACATAGGCTAGCAGAGTGAACTCAAATGTACCATTTAAATATGTCATATTAATTTTTGAGTTTATGTTGCATATAGAGGCACATGAGGCACTGGGATTTCTCTACTCAAGTGTAAAGAGAAAGTACTGCACTGCCTTCTGTCCACTAGTCTTTTGTAACCACTCATTTATACTTGGAGTTTTTAGCCTTGAAATTTTAGGCCTTCCACTTGGAGTTAGTGCTGCAAAACCTGCTACTTCTTTAAGGGAAACAATTTGCTTTAGGATAAGTTTATAGGGGGAAACAGTACTTTTTATGATAAAAACTTCACTTATATCCTTAGAGCACCATGGTTACATTATTATTTGAAATTTATTTAGACAAGAGAAAAGTGGATTGCATGCCATTCTTCGAACTGTGAGATCCTCATTGGCTCTGTCAACCCATACACCAGCAGTCTTCAACTGACAGATTCAAAAGAAAGAGATCTGAAGTAAATATTATGCAAAAACATGTTGCTGAAACATTTCTTCAAATTAAAGATGAATTCCACTCCCAAGTCTTTGTTTCTTATAAATACAAGGTAACTTGTAAATACATGTTAGAAACATAAAGTAAGCATGGCAGATCTTTTGCTCTTTTTTAATTTCTTAACTTTTAAAACTTTTTAAACTTGATTTATAAAACACATAGTGATTGGGACATAAGTGCCCATATCTTTGGGCTATTATAAAAAAGTGTAATCATTAAGGCACTGCAACTAGGATATGGGAAATTTGCATAGATTCCACAATTGTGCTGTGGAATTAATTTTGTACTTTGGACAAGTGTTAAAAAACCCTAATATCTTTTCCTCCAAAGTTTGTCTGTTTACATACAAATTTCACATGAGAAGAGACAATAACCTAACAAATGAAGGCAGAGTACAACATGGACCATGAGAACATGAAAATCCTACTCTCTTTACCATAACTGCATGAACTAAACTGGCAAGAGACAAATTAATTGCTGAAAATATGTCAATTTTCCCCTGAATAAACAAATATTTTTTCTAGGAAGCTGCAGGAAACTTTTACAAGGTCCTAGACAAGCAGGCTTCATATGCATTTGTGTGTGATACAAGGGATTTCAAGTTTTAGCACTTAGTATATGCCACTGGTTTATGCATTTAGTGGTGGCACTTAAACTGGTTTAAGCAGTTACCACCCTTCCTGCCCTGAACTGGTTCCCACCTCCACACCTCTCCCACCGTTGTCATGGCCCATGTGAAATCATGTCTCAGCAGCAAACTGGATCACAGGTGTCATTCCGCCAAAACGGTTTCTGTCCGTGTTACTGTTCAGCAGAACCAATTCTGCACAAACAGTGAGAGTTAGATGGTTGGGCCCAAGGTGTGGTGCTTAATGGGTTATACTCTGCCTGGAGACTGGTGAGAGGCAGAGCATCACTGGGGTCTGTCCTGGGACCTTTACACCTTAATCAATAACCTGGAGTATGCACTATTGTGCACTCATCAGATGAGCAGATGACACCAAATTCAGTTCAATATGTTCAAAAGCAGGGCTGCTTCCTGGACAAGGCTGGAGAAGCAGGCCAACAATAAACTTAGGCAATTTAGTAAGAACTGCATAGTCCTGCCCCTGCAAAGGAATAATGGCTGGGAGCAATGTAGACTAGGGACAGACTGGTGGGATAGTAGCTCCAATGAAAAGGTCCTGGGGGCCATGGCAGACAGTAAGCGGCATACAAGCATCACATTCCCTGGTTGGATGGCATCCTGAGTAGTATCCTTAGAAGCACAGCCTGTAGCTTGAAGGAACTGATGACCACATTCATACAGCACTCATTAGGGCACATGCATACACTGCATCCAGTTTTGGGCCCCCACTATAAAGAATGTGTTAATCAACTGGAGTGAGGTCAGCAGAAGGTCACTGAGATGGTCAGGGGCTGGAGTTCTGGCCCTGTGAGAAGATGCTGCAGGAGCAGGGCTTGTTCAGCCTGGAAAACCTATGAAATCATCAGTAAGATGGAGCCAGGTTCTTCACAGATGTACAAGTTGGGAAGATGATGGCAATTGGCTTAAGCAGAGATTCAAACTGAACAGAAAAGTCCATGAGGACAGTGAGGCAGTGGCACAGGGCCCACAGCGGTTTTACAGTTCCCATCTTCAGCAATGGTCGAGATCTTATGGAATAAGGTCCTGAGCAACCTGGTGTGACCATACTGCTGCTCCTACCTTTAGCAGAGGTCACTTCCAGCCTCAATGACTCTGTGATTCACACCAAAATCAGGGAATGTTTGAACTGGCTCTTCTATGGACCAAATATATATGAAAGTGTGCTATTTATCTGCAGGATCAAGCAGTTGGGGCATATTATATCAGCTAGGGAATCACAGTGTTTTAACCACTTAAAAACACATAAGAAAGGAATACTGTGGTGTCACATTCTAACAACTACTGTGTAAGCAAGACAAAGAACTTCACTACCAGAGATGGTGTTTATTACTTTCTCTCTCTATAGTCTATATTTTTGTGTATTTATATCTGTGAGTATGCAAAGATATCATAGCTTGAGAGGTTTACCCCATGCAAAAATTCCCCTGAATAGAATGTTTGTTACTGTGTTGTGTACGTTTCTTAGCTGCCTCAATGATGCAAAGAGTTAAATGTTTTAAGAAGCATTTAGAAGGCCAGAACTGGTTATAAGGGTGTGGAGAGGTTCAGATTATGCAGCACTGATTATATGAAATCAGACAGTCAATGAAGTTGATCTCTACTGACACACTGATACTGAGTGACTTCAGTACTACATGTGCATAAGACTATTTTGGATATATTAGGAAATAATTGGCCTGTTGTGCTTGTGTGCATTGTACTTCAAGAGATAAAATCCAGGATTTGAGAGGTGAATTAGTGTTTTTCCTTTCACATTTTATTGTAAGGCAGGCATGAGTGATCCTTACCTTTTCAGATGAAGAAACAGATGTACTGAGATTTAATGGCTTGCCCAGGATCACATATTAAATCTGTGATGGAATCACAAAGAAAACCCATGTATTAAGGGCACCATGTCCTGTGCCTTTCTAAGCTTATCTTTCATCATCTTTTACTGTTAAATAAGAAGGTTACTGGGCCATAGAAACTGTTTTTTTCACCTGCCTGTGAACCAACAATTACAACCTACTTTTGGACCAGTGTTATTCCTTAACAGTGTTAGTTCTATCTCTATACAAACACGAGTATCAGCTTCACCTTGGTAGGCAGTGTTTGCAATTAGAATGGCTTCACTGTGAGAGATGCTGATATCTATCTCATATCATCTCATAATTCAGCATTGTATGAACAGAAAGAGAACTTGGGAAGGGGAGAACAAGAAAGACAGCAGAGAAAGAAAGGGAAGACCATAGAGAATGCAAAAGGCCAATGGAAAGGAATATGGACACAGGAAAGTGTCCATATGAAGGGGAAAAGATGAAGGAGTAGAGGAAGAGGAGAGACACAGAAAGCAGAAGTATAAGATGGCAAAGAAGGAAAACAAGTAGGAAAGCAGAAAAATTATATAAAACAGAAAGCATAGCAAGAGGAGAGATGAGGGAACAGGGAGAGATCACACAGGAGTACTAGAAGATGGTGTCTGATTATAGGTATTAACTAAAAAAATATTTAACAGAACTAACTCAACTAACTTTGTTTCAATGTATAATTCAATTGATTATGATGGAATAAAAAAGAAAAATGCCTTTAAAGTTATAACCATAATTTCCAAGTTGTAATAGAAAAATTAAAATATGAAAAGGAAAGATTCATATTAACAGTCACACCGGGGCATACAAAGTTCAGCCTGATCTGCATAGTAGACTTTCTGGAGGCAAACTTATGCTTAGTCTACCAAAATGTGGAAAATTTATCATATGGTTCACTACATCTCCTAAAGCAAATCCATAACAAAATACACCCAAAATACTGTACTGCATGATAGCATGGGAAGTCCATCTTGGACAAGATTTAAGGTACTTTTTTTTGCCAGGCTCTTGCAAAGCACCTTTGAACTTCATTCTGTGATAGATACAGCAACTTTCACCACATGCACCACCATAAAAGCAGCTATTACTATCTTTTATTTAGTTAACTTAAACTGTCATAATTTCTTTTTAAGATGCCATAACTCATTGGGAGCTTAAAACATTAATCACTTGATTTTTTTTTGTTCAATTTAACAGAGCAGTTGGAACATTAATAACAATAAAGAAAGAAATCTGAGATTTACTATGTTCAAGCCTAAGAAAATTAATTTAGAGAATGTGTTATCAAGCAAAATGTAACATCCTGTAGAGATACTTCTGTATTCAGCTGGAAGTATTTGTATTAAAAGAAGATTCAAATCTACTTGGCAGAAATTTTTAAAATAGACATATTGAGACAACCAGATACTGTTACACTACAGTATGAATAAATACCAGCTTAAAATCTGGCAAATTGCAGAAATTTGTCAATCAAGAAAAAAAAAAGTGGATGTTTAATTTAATGGAGAAAAATAACTTACATAATTATATCTTCCTTTTTGCTGCAGATATACTGTGCTCATTTTCTCTCTGTCATTTTTGGAGAGTAAAGCTAGTTCAGCCTGCCTTTCTATGAAAGTCTCTTACATCCTTTCAATAAAGTAACAAGGGTGAAAAATCACATCTTTATCCATGTTCAGACAGTGGGCGGACCTTTGCCTTAGGTTTAGTATTTCTTAGATACATACTCCATCTCTTAACTTTTCCCATTTGGAGATATTGACTACTTTCACTCTTCTGGGTGAAGTACTCTCTTTCTTCTTACAAGGGCACAGATATTGATTCTCATCAAGCTTTAATTTAAAGAGAACAATATAATGGAAACATTATGTACACACTTGTCTGCTCTCAGCTGCACAATTCATCATAATCCCAAAACACTTAAATACATGTTTTCAACTAAGAAAGACCCTTCTGGGCAAATTACAAGTTTGGGGTTTTTGGAGGTTTGCTCTACAGGACATGGGAGATATGAAACAGAACTGAAATAAAAATGACATTAAAGAAAAATCCTAAGTACATAAGTCTCCTAGAAACTTTGCTGTCACTACTTTTCAAAGGTGACCCAACATAAGTCTCTAAAGGGGGTCACATGGCTACCAAAGGACAGGAACTTCATCCAGTTGATCCTTGTGCCTGCTGTGTGGTGGGAAGGCATGGTATGTGGAAAACTGTCATTTCTGGAGAACAAAAACCAAAAATCAAAGTCATAGGAAACCTGAGAAATCCAGTAGTGAGGCATTGCTCCAAGGCTGACATTCAACTTGTGGCAATACATTCCTCATCAGCTTAAGGTTCATCAAGAAGAAATAAGTGAAGCTATCATACATGATCAGGTACAAAATGCTTCTGTGCCCCACACTCACCTCACCCGGCTTCTGCAAAGGCCAGGAACAACCCAACCCACCTCTGTGCACTCGGTCTTCAATTGACAACGATTCTCTGTGTTTAGAAGGGCATGTCTGAAAGGTGAATTATTCCTATACTCCACATCTTGCTTCCTCGATTTCCTGGTCTGCTGGGAATAATTCTGATTTTGACTGGGACAATTTAGGAAGAATAAATGTGAAATGAGGTATTAAGTATCATGCTTCCTAGTCCCCCAAAACAAATCAGAATTATTTTACTTTTTAACCATGCTGCTAAAACATTCCAGCCGGGTTTAGAGCTGCTTCTTCCAGTCTGCTCAGCAGCAGGGGCCTGCCTAAGAGGCAGGGGGGCTCTGGCAGGTACCCTGTGCCAGGCTCACTCCTACAGCTGCTGGCAGACAAGTCAGGGTTGCTGACAACAAACTCACATCACCATCACCAGGGCTAATGAAGTGAGGTCAAACTCATTATCCGTGGTGTTGTTACAACAGTTCTTAGGAAAAACATGTGAAACTCAGGTGATGGCTCTCTTGTGAGTGGTCTGTGGCAAGACAAGAAGATTAGAAACCACTGATACTCCCAGATTAGTCCTAGGAATGTTTTTAGTTTGGTTAACCCTCTTCTACCCTCACCTAGTTTTAAAAGGACCACTTGTTGATATCAGGAAAAAGATACTATCACTGACGGTTCAAGTAGGAGACTGGTAGGGTGACTAAAGAAGGTAAAGTGGTTTCAGAGATCAATGTACTAACATTTCCAGTCTTGAAATAAATTTGACAAAAGGACAATACCTGTTTTGAAAACCAAGTTAGCATTTTCAAAAGCAGTACTGGCCTGGACTGACTTTAAACACTTAAAAATGTATCCACTGAGAACACTTTGGCTTAAGACAAATACAAAAGAACAAATCACTGTTCCTTGGTTTTGGTCTGATTTTTCAAAAGTTGCCACACTATGCATACTATTTTCAATTCATCAACTGTTTAAACATTATTTCACAGCTAGGGTACACTGAATTAAAAATTTTCAGTTTAGAAATTGCAGACATCCACAGCCTGCACCATCTTCCCTTATAAAGGTGGGCAAAGATGGCTGTCATTTTGAATACAGCTGTGTATGTCAGCAGGAAACTCAATGTGCATGTCTGGTGAATCACAGGATCTGATAAAAATAGATTTATATAGTCATTGTTACAATTAATCGTATGTGTGTATCTATAGATATATATAAACTATTTAGATTGAAAATTTTCAGTAGATATAAACATACTGCTTTGCATGCACTCCAACACAGCACACCTGATATTCACAGAGCAAAAGAGTCACACCAGTTAATAGCCCAAATGTAAAACCCACTTACTGCTGTATGGCTGATGAGACCACCGAAAATCAAATGTTTCTGGTTTTAGGTGAGAGGCTACAGCCTGCTGACATGGCTGGTGGGTAAGGGTGGAAGAGTACACACAGACATGCTACTTCCCAGCAGGAATGACCCGACCCCGGCCCTGCTGCTGCCCCCACCATGTGCCTCATCAATCCCACTACCAAGGAAGCAGGTGAGGAGGACTTTTTCCATCTTCTTGTCCTTCTCCTGGGCTCAGGCTCCCTCTCCTGGCCTTTGGTACCACTCACCCTTGTCCCATTATCCCTTTTTAATCCTGTCCCATGTGATTAAATGTGCCTTCAATGCCCCTGTTCCCCACAGAAACCTGGGGTCAGCCTCCTGGGGCTCCATCCCAGCACATACTTGTGTCAATATTTCCCATATTTCTTCTTTAGCACAAAGCTATCTAACACAGGTGTCACCAGACAAGGTGACAATTCACAGCAAGGGGGTCTGATGGGATGTCACATCTCGGACATTCCTCTTATGAGGTGCTTCTCTGGTTATTATGGTGATGAGAGAAGCTGCCAACCTTACCTATAGGTACTTGCTGGCAAAATATCCCAGCTGACAGCATGGCCAGCTCCTCTGGTTTTATCATGAGTTGTATTTTAATTTGCCAAATCTTAGAGTCAAACAATATTTCTATTTCAGTCTTGCAAAATTTCCCATTTTCAGAATAATCCTGGCTAAGATGTGGGCACTGCTGGTGTTGCATGCTGCTGCCCTGGTGAAATGAGCATGTGTTCCCATCGTTTCCAGGGAGACAGAAAGAAAGGCCTTAGAGAATGTGGCTTACACAAACAACTGTGGAGAAGATGGGACTGATGATGTCAAGGAGCAAGAAAATGGACAGCGAGAATGGTGATGGATACAAGGCAATAAGAAGTAGAAGTAAAAGTGCAGGAACATGTCCAGACTGGTGAATAAAATGGGCCAAGAGCTGTTGTCTGGCCCTCAGGACAATGTCATTTGCATCCCTATAGTTATAATCTTCTTTCTACTTCATCTCCCCAAAACTGCAAACCCAGACAAGCAGGTGTCATCCAGACTGCCCTCTGGAAGCGGATCCTGGGACTGTGCTAATTCCCCAGATAGCCTAGGCATTGCCTGGGAGAGTAGTGGCTGCTTGAAGGGGCACTGTATACCAACATCCACCACTTTCTGGCTTTGCTTCATGTCCTTTAGTACATATAGATAGATATATGGACAATGTGACAACTGGGAAAAGAACAGGGAAACACAGGCCACAAACAGAGGTGAAGGGTCCCAGAAGTCAGGACCAGTGGAGAAGCAGGAAAAAAGAATCATTTGGAGAGATTTCTGTACAGGCTGTGGAATGGAGTAAGGTAGCAAGGCACAGCCCCACTTAAGCAAAGGAAAACTGAGCAGCCTCAAAGCAATGGACAGGGAAGTCACTTACATTCATAGTGGTTGACTTATTTTTGAAGTTTGAACCTGAGATGACCACGGACAAATTTGAAGTTGTCAGCTTCGCTCTAAAAGTGAAGTTATAGCACAATAAGCAGAAAGAATGTCATTAAAAACTCCTCATGAGCCAATCTCATTACCTTTTTTTTTTAAGAAACACATTCTTCCTTAACACCTCTCTTTGGCACTGGTAAAAGCATCAAGAAGAAACAAATTGCTCGTCTCATTAGCCTGATACTATCAGTGAGCAGTGTGTATGACTGTGTGTGGCACAGTTCAAAACCATTATTCATTGATAACTGACATAGTTATCAGATCCAAAAAGCAGAATTTATATGCTACAAAGCATTTAAAGTTAATGTAAAATTTCTTAGAACCTTCTGTGCTCCTGCCTACTTCCACTGGTCTTCCTCTTTTCACCGAGGTTACTGAGATCAGAAATGAAGGCTAATGAACTTTTCCATCCTAGAGTGTAACTCCAGAGTCATTGTTACCAAGAGCCATTAGAGACTGTGGAAGAGGCAGTAACAATCCTTTCCGTTCTCAGATCAGTGAAAGGGAGAGTACTCAATCTGGTTGGGATGGAGGTGCTCTCTTCATATCAGCCCGTATGTCACTGTCGTTTGGAATTGTGGTTAAAAAGAATGTTGATAACACTCCGATGTTTTGGCTGTTGCCGAACAGTGCTTGCATAGAACCAAGGCTTCCTCTTTTTCCTGTTCTGTTCCTCCTCTCTCCCCAGCCCCAGTGAGCAGGTTGACGGGGAACAAGACGCTGGAAGGGGACACAACCAGGACAGCTGACCTGAACCGGCCAAAGGGATAGTCCTTATAGTCCCTATGGTGTCATGTTCAGCAACAAAAACCTTGGGAGACGAAGAAGGAAGTTGGGGGTTTTGGCTTTCAGGGTGATCATTGCTCAGGGACTGAGGGCACTGATGAGGTTTTGAAAGCTGATGATTGCCTTTGCATCACTAGCATAGGTTTTTAGCCCTTTCCTTCACTTATTAAGCTGTCTTTATCTCAACTGTCAGGAGGTTTCTTCATTTTACCCCTCCTATTCTCTTCCCTGTACTCCTGGAGGAGGCAGAAGGAGTAAGTAAATGGTTGTGTGGGTGCTTGGCTGCTGGCCAAGATCAACCCACAACACTAGGATTTTATCCCAGCCTCATAAAACTTTTACCAAAGTGTAAAGAATGAATGTTTTTCTGTCATGCAGAAACTCATAGAAACACACAAAATATCTATGTAATATATTATTCTGTAAATAGAAAGGAAAAATATTTAGAGGGATGATTTAATGGTCAGCTTGCTTACTAATTTTAACATTGAAGTATACCTTTAACCAAAGTTGCCTTCAATTATATCCCAAAATTTAAAACTGTAGAAAACCTCAGAAAAGCTGTATTTCCTAACCAACCTTTTACCTTTGTGATTGTAACATTAATCAACATAGCCAACTTATTTTGAAGATTGCATAGAAAAATCTTGCACTGACTCATCTGAAATAATTTTTTTTTCAACAGAGACAAAAAACTTGAATACCTAAAGGCAGAGATAAATTTTCACTCCAGTTCCTACTTGTTGTAAAGACACAGACATAAAGGAGAGAAAATGAATGTCCTTCCTTATCTGAAAATTCTACTTCTCAGAATGAGCATATTTATTGGACTGGACATAGTATCTTTATCTTTTAATAATCATTGTGAAATTAAGTTTGTACATACTATACTTTTGCTCCATTTTGTTTTAAATTTAAAGAAATTCTACTAATATTATTTTCTGCTTCTGAAATCCTGTTCTGGCAATGACTCCTGGAATGAGGCTAGGGTGCTGCCCAGTACAGAACACTGGTTGTCCATGATGTGGCAGAAAAAACAGACATCTGCAAATCATGTTCCAGACAGTGGATTAGGAAAGGTAAAAGAACTTTAGAAAAGAAAATTAATTTCTCTATTACTGCAATGTAAGGTAGTTATGAGCTATGATTGTTTTTTTTCTTAAACAAGCTGTAATGGCTTGTTTAAGAAACATATCACACATTTTCCAATTCAGGAAAAATTTCATGGGAAAAATGTAAAGAAATATCATATTACACAGATTTCCATACATTATATTATAGTAATTATAACAGTAAATACTTTTCTGAAGCTTCCTTTTTCAATGCCAAAATTAGCTATTAAAATAATTGATGATGGTCATCTGCATGGAAGCAGTTTTTAATGTAATGCTTTCTTTTGGATGTGCCTTTCCACAGAGTTTTTCTCCCTAACATGCAAAGTCCTCGTGGTGGCACTGGACACAGATACATCTGCTCATCCATCACTGGCCCAGCAGTCTTGCTGCTTTCTGCCCATGGTGTTAGTTGATCTGACCTCCATCTCCCAGGGGTCATTGGGCTGGAGCAAGAACATGTTGTTGTTAAACAGAGAGGGAAGTCTTTTTGAAGCATGGTTTGCAAAGCCAGATCCCACAGCCATAAAAGTAAGCAGTTTCCTCTTTTGTAGAAGGACCTGTCTACATCCTCCTTTCTGACTCAAAGGTACAGGAGCAAGGGCTGTCTTGGCAAAGATCTCCTGTCTTTCTCTTTTAACCCAAAATTCTTCCCTTTCCCCACTTGCTGGTTCTTTTTTTATGAAGAGTTTATGTAGACCTATGGAAATCTTATAAGGTTTTCTGCATAAGGGATTTTTATAAATAGAAGGCTTGAGAGAGGATCTTATTAATATAAATAAATAATTCAAAATCTGTCTGAACATGGTCCAGGGCTGTCAATGATGGCCCTGCTTTGAGTAAGAGGGTTTGACTAAATGATACCTAGAGCTCTCTTCCACTTTCATCTAGTCTGTGATTTTGTGATTTGCCATTTGTTTCTTCTCCTAACCATTTTTTGAAGGAATATTGGACCTTGGTTTTTATTTAGTTTTGCAGCCAGCTATCTAAGGCACACAAACCTTCAAACATGGATTTACAAACCCCATAAGAGATTCATACATGTTTCTGAGTATCTAGAGTTGATGTTTCTCTGCTTGGTTCTGGACCCTTTTCTCCTCTCCTTGATGGTGCACTGTACCATAATATTACAATACATCCTAGCAAACTAGAATTGGCACAATCCCTTTCTTGGTGTGACCTGTGTCAAGTCATTTCTTTTCAAGCCTCAGGAAGTGTTTTAACTCTGTATGACTGGTACCAGTAGGGATCATCTACCACCTTGTAAAGGGTAGATCCAGTGGTACAGTGTAGCTGGCTTGTGCCTGGGTCCAATGAATGAAATGAAGGTCTTTGGCCAGCAGTGCTCCAGCCTCCTATCAGTGTTAAGATGTATTTTCAGTTGTCTTTGTAATATGGTGCCTGGTCCCAAGAGAGCTGGGTCTGCTGCAGTTGAACAGCTGAACTACTTGATGTTGTACTGAACAGGTCTCTCTCTGTGCACAGTCTGTCTTCCTCTCATCAGCCTCCAACTTTCCAGGCCTTTCAGCTTGGAAGCCTCTCCACTATACTGCACAAAACCTTAAAAAATCTCCTTAAGGGTTTCTTTTTCCTTTCTGTCATTTGCTTCACTGTCACCAGGACAGCTTAAAGCTAATCTTTAGTATTCCTATCCCATTGATCTCCTAATTTCCAGCCATGAATAACTCTTGCTGTTGCTTTCTGTTGATAGATACCTGCCATATGCTGGTTCTAAAAAACAAATAATTTGCTGATGCTTTAGTCTTTTCTTGATTTAGTAATCTAATTGTTTTACTTTCTCCTAATGGATAAATTTCTGACCGTCCCCATGGATGATTCCAGTCCATACTGTCCAGTCCCTGTTCCAGACTTGGTTTTTCTCATCCCTGAGCATAATCTGCAGCTTCTCAATGCTTTGTGTATCACATTCAAACATGATCACCCTGTCCCTTTTATCTTTTTTAAGCTTGTCCAGTCACCTAATACTTCAGTCTACACACCATCAGTGACACACCCCTGTTTTCCCATGTTTAGTGCACAGAAATAGCTGCCAACTTGTCTTTTCTGTACTACCAGCATCATCCTCTACAGTTATAACAGACAGCCCAGCAAAAGGTGACAGAGGGCACCAGGCAGTTTATCTCTTGCAAAATGATTAGAAAGGTGCATCCCTGCTCACTGTTTTAGGTAGATGACATCTCATGAAGCATTTCCTTGTTCTTCTCCCCTCCTGAATGCAGGGCAGCAGGGCTTCAAACAGAAGGTGCAGAGGAGTGCCTTGTGTTAGACTGACAGCTGCCTTACACTGTGACACTCACACAAGTAGGACAAAGGGAAATTGAGGAACACAAAGAGAAGAGTGGATGCTTGTTTCAAAGCCATGCTGCCAGCTAGAGGAATGTTGTAGAACTAGCTTCGTATTTGTGACCCAGCTGTTGATGTAGCAACAAGCACTGTCTAGTTCACAGGTGTCTGGATGGGGATGATGTCTTAAGCTTTGCTTACAAAATCAAAAGTGTTTGTGTTACCAAGGTATGATTAAGGGAAATCTAAGGCTGTTGAGGTTGAATAAATAAATGTAAATCTGGGAGAGGTGCCCTTGTGCCAGTACTTCATGCCACAGTGGGAGGTACTCCATGGCACTTGATCTTGCACTGACCTCTTCAACTCTTGCAGTGTTGAGTCTCTAAGTGGCTCTTCACTTTTGTTCCTTTATCCTGATCCTATTAAGCTGTGATCAAGCAGTCTGCCTTGCTAGCCAGCAGCAGCCACCAGAAAAGAGGGCAGATGGTAATATAGTTTGCAGTCTTTTTCAGTAAAGCCATTGTAATTATTACTTATACTAACTGCAAACCCCAAATACTCTGCTCCCTACTCCAATGAACTTACCATCTTATTGAGGACAAAACCTGTCACATCCTCCTCATAACTGTCATCATGATTATGTCAACTACTGCCTCTCTGCTTCACCTAAAATACAGCTCCTCATTGTCCATCAGCCCACATCTTCTTTTTGCTCTTTTGTAGTCTCTCTGGTGTCTTTCACTTACAGCAAGAACTTCAATTAAATATGTGGATTCATAACAAAACTATCCTCTTTTTTGTTCTCCTCTTTTTTGTGCTTCCTCACATCTCCATGCGATAGGTAAGGCAGATGACAATCTATGAAACTGTTTATTATATCCGGTGGTAGCAAACAGACTGTTTTTCTGCTCTTTCCATTTTTTTTTTTATGTTTCTATTTTGACTTCCACATGTTTAAACTCACTATGTGTTACTGTTTTCAGTATATGTAGGATGGCACATGGCACATTTGGCAAGCTTGCCAAATAGTTATAAATTCTATCTCAATACAAAGTACTAACTAAAGAGAAGTAAAGAAATAATTTCTATATATTCTTATATGTATCTTGACAGAATTCTGCTTTCTTAAAACTTATTTGGCTTTCTGGTACTTTTCTATAAAGACTGTTATGGTACACCCTCTGATTCCAGTTTCTCATCTTTATGTTCTCAAAGTCACACTTTGAATTTCTGCTTCAAAAGACAAGATATCATGAAAGAAACACTGTTAAAATTGTAGCTGTAGTAGACACTTGTGAGAAGAAAACAGGATGCTTTCATGTATTACCCTACTTGACACAATTTTCTGTTCTGCTCTGAATTCATACAGTTTCAATCAAACTAGAGAACTAGAATTTTGATTTAACAGCATTAAGCACTCCAAATTTCCTGAAAAAGTCTGAACAATAGTGATCTTTTAGCTGAACACTGCTTGAGTGTGAAAAGCAAAGGGTATTTGAGCTTGAGTTTGTTATGCAACCAGGAGCAAGAGCAGGCAACTTGAATGTTAAAGTGAACAATTTGCATTGTAGTGGAACCATTTTGTTGCTGAATATTGTAGTGTTCCCACATACCACTGCTCTTTCCATTACTGGGAGCTTCATTTCTCATTGCTTTGCACCTCTTGAAGTGGTTTATGTCTGTGTAAAGTGGGTATTTAAAAGATACTATTTTGGTTTAATGATATTTCATACCTATTTTGTGTGGGATGCACAGAACAGATTTTATGTCACTCCAGTTGTCCATTACTGTAGACATCATGATCTCTTAACTGACTAAATCAGTCATATTTTCAGGCATAAAACCATACTCATTTCAGGAACCAGTGCCTTGCTGTATTAAATTGCCATTTTTAAAGTAGTTGACTTGCTTGACTCTTGCACCCTCATCTTCTCTTCCCCATATTAACATCATAAAGGCAACATAAAGATGTTTAAATATGCCAGATGGAACCTCTGGGGCTGAGGGAATACCCTGCCAGTGTACTAGATCACTTACTCTCAGCTTGTTATATGGAAACTGGAGATTCCTATATTCTAAAATGCAAACATGGCAGACACCAGCTATTTCCTGAGGTAGTTATTAAGGAAGATAGAAAATACAGGATATATCAGACCTCAGTTCACAAAGTCATTAACTCAATGAATGCATTTTCATTTTTACAGTGTCTGGACCATTAGATGACAGGACAAGATTAACAGAAGAAAAGGGGGAGGGGGGGGGCGGGGCGAAGAAAAAGACAACTTTAATCAGAGCTTTGTGAAGTGTGCTAATTATCTACAGGGAAGAAGATGCTACACTGAAAGACTGTGGTTTAAATTCCCTTTTCTGAGACTCTGGAGCTTGCATTTGTTCCAAGTCAACAGTGTGTTGGATAGGGACTCTGGGGTAAACCTAGAGTGGATGTGTTTTGTGATCAGTGGACTGTGTAATGAAATACTGATGCAATATATTTCCCTTTTTCTGCAGGGGAGTCCCTCTGGGATTGGATATAGCTACATTTGATATTATTAAGAATTTAAAACTGGTAATAAATGTGTGCATATCTGTTCTAAACAACAGGTATGAATTTTGATGCACTGAGTATTTATTATGTGTGGAGTTATTTATTTTTTTTCCAAGATAAATAACAAATGTGCCTTGCTATGCTTTCTTTTGGCAGCTTGGAACTGTTTTATATGCACACCATGTATTAGCAGCCCCAGAAAGAAAGCTGAAGAAGCCAGTAGGATGAGTGAAGTAGCGTGACAACTGCAAGCCTGCAGGACTAGTCCCTTGCTAGAGCTTCCTGCTCTTTCTTTTTTGTTTCCAACTGCTTTCAGCTTCCCTTTCACCCCTCTGTACTGTGGGTCTCTGGTAGTATATTTACTGCCACAGATGGAAGGGGTGAATTTTGACCTGAATTCCCATTTGTTTTGGTTTTTTTTTCCAGCTTCATAAACTCTAGAGTATATGCCCAGTGGCATCTATTCAACCCCCAGCCATCCTGAAGAACAACCAAAGCACTTCCATGCCTCTCCTGCAAGATCAAGCCTAATGTTCCTCAGCAACTCCCTCAAGAAGATGCTTAAAACGCCAAAATCTATGCTTTGAACTGCTAGAGTTATTCTCTCCCTCCTTCATGCTCTTCAGAGCAAACAGCTACAATCGCACTCAGAAGCTGTACAACCACGGCGACCCCTTCCTCGCACAGCGGATGCCCGTGGTTCCAGCGCCCCGCGGGTGATGCAGGCGGAGCACTATTCCCTCCAAAGGGCAGCCCCTAAGAGTACAGTCTGCGGGATGCTCACGGCTGCGTGCCCCGGGGCCGGTCCCGGTGCGGTGCGGGCTCGCACTAGGTGGCACTGCGGTGCTGCTGCGGGACCGCGCACCGACAGCACCCCCGCCCGCTCTCCCGAAAGTTTCCCTGAATGGAGCCTAAGCAAGCTATGAAGGCTTTTCCGTGCATTTTGACACCGACAGAAAACCGTGATCTGCCAGCAGAACAGTCCCGTTTCCTCTCTCTACCGCGAATGAAGCACCGAGAAGGATTTTTCTGGGCTGCTCCTTCCAGCAGGCACGAGGAGACTGCTGGTTTCTCTCACACAAAAATCTACGTGGCCTGAAGGAGTGAGAAATCACATCTCACAGCTCACTTTCCTTAATTTTGAATTGTAGCACTGAGCTATGCCAATGTATTTAGGAGATCCTTGTGCTCACAAATATTTCGCAGCTTTCAAACTTCCCCAAAATAGATCTGACCTGTCATGGAGACCTTGTTCTAGCCTCTGCAGAATTTTCCATTTCAGACTGAACATGCACACACAGCAGCTGAAAAACAGCAGCATTCCTGATTTACTGGGGAAAAGCTGAAATATCTTGATTCCACACACAACTGATCTAGCTGGACACAAATTGCTCATTACAGATTTTGTCAGAAAAGCTGCATGAAAGACTGGCTGGAAACAGATGAAATTCCATTTTAATTGCAGAGGAATGACCTTTGGCTAAAGTGGGGCACAGAGATTCTAGGTAAACAGCAGTGTTAGAAGCAATACTGGTCTTTTCACATTCCACTTCCCAAAAGTGAAGAAATAAATATGCTGCATTAGTGAGGCTTTGAGCCTGCATTTCTGAGGGTAGCATTAAAACCTTGGATGAATTATAAATTAATACACTGTTCAAGCATTAGAAAAATATATGGGGTTAATTGCAAACATGACCTGATATCCTTTGCCTAAAAGAAGTACTCAGCTTAATGAAACTCTTGAAGATCCTTGTTGTGATAATGATGAAGTACAGTGAGTAAACAGTTCAATAGTAGAGGTGGATCATATTCTGACTGAGTACAATTTAATTTCTGTTGACCTATTTGGCAAATGCCATGATTCTATGATTGCAAATCCATACCATACAGGAAATTTAACTGCCATTATGGTCATTTTTGGGGATGTTCCACCTATTATGAGTCTTTTAAGGGATTTAAAGCATTGCTCCTGAAAAACCTTCTAATATTAGGATGATGACTTAATATTTACACACACACAAGTGCAGATACATTTGTCTTTGTGAGCCTCTGTTGGAAACATGTCTGTAATATAAATCTGACTTTTTAAGGAGTTAGTCAGGATAGAGACATTCTGAGATAATGTAGGAGGGACAAAATGTCTTTGGAAATCATATGGTCATTTGCTAAAAGTGAGTTGACAGGGAGTTTCTGGAAGGAATGGTTGCAGTTGTGATAGGAAAACAGTGCTGGGTTTCCCCACCACAAGGCAGACTTCAGCAGATCCTAGCAAGGTCTTGACGTTTCCTGAACTCTACTTATTTGTGAGAGCTCGCAACTGTTAGAACAAGTTTTTAAATAAGCTCTCACTATGGAGTCATCTCAGCAATGGCTAAAGGAAGCAATCCTGGTCAACCTTTACAAATGTATTCCTCTCTACAGCTTTTGTATAATTGTCATCCAAATCAATATCTGAGTAATTGAAATTCTCCAAGACCAAAGTCGTGACCTTCTGACTGCCCTCTTTCTTGATCTACTTTCTCTAACTCTGTAGCAGAGGATAGCAACATCCAGAGTCAGATGATCGGCTTTGTTGTGCTAAATCCTAACCAGTCTACCAAAATATATCTCCTCCGTACAAGCTCAATAGCATCTTTTCATATTCTGCTTCTGAAATCTAGTTATTATTTTACACATTAAAAATAGTCTATATATGGGTGTTTCTACATGTAAGACAAAATTGCACATTTTTAGCATAAATTGAACACTTTTTAAGGTTCAATAGCTGGTTTTTTATAATTATGAGAAAAATAAATTCCTGTTGCCACCCATCCACTCTCAGCTCTTACCTGGTTTTGCTTCTCCCAGGAGTGAAATCCTGGCCAGAATGTGGGTGATTATAACCTCCAAGTTAACTGAATGACTCTAAGGTTTTCCAAGTAAGCATTTTTATACTATTCCCAAGGTATTTAGATGCAATTTTATTTTAAAAGCCTGATTTCAGTAGCTGCAGTAATTGTTTTTCTTTTTCATGTAATACAATAGAAAGTTTTGAACTCTGTAGTTTATTAACAGATTGTCATGAAACTATTAGAAAATCAAGGGTTTCTGTAAGCATATTATTTTCAAATGTTCAAGACTGTAGTTTACAGGAGAAAAGTATTCTCAGTCCCAAGAACCTGAGACTTAAAACTTCAATCTTGTAATGTAGGCCAGATCTCTGACTCCACCTGGATCCTCAGTGGAATCAGCAGGTCTATATGGTGTAGGAATCTATACAAAATCCCATTTCCAGACTCAGTATACACTCATGATGAAACAGTAAAAAGATGCTATTAGACACTGGTGGCTTGCAAGGACTAGAGGAATATAGCAGTAATAAACATTTTGGCACATATTTTAAATTCTGTTTCCTTGGAGTTTTTTTAAACCAGAAACTTAGTAATTTCTTTTCTTTAAACTTATGTGTCTTTTTTAAGGTATTTTACGTGGTAGCATTTGGAATGATTTTCATGCAGTAGGAAAGAACTGAGAATAAAGCATGTTACTGCTAAAAAAAGATGATGCATCAGATCTAGTTCTAGAAGAACACATAGGACTGTGCCAGGCTCTGTATATTAAACATAGTCTTGGATTTCTGTATTGCAATAGGACAGCTCTAGAGATATCATAACATAGGACTGATTCATATTCAACAATCTACTCTTTCATATAAGAAACATTTTGTTTAGATTTTTTTAAGATATGAAATAATTAGTTTTGTACAAATTTTACCTTAGAATTTTGTTGTTTGCACTTGATTAGTTATTTTTTCATAAGCTATTCATACATCTTTAGTGTTGAAAAGTTTCCACTGGGTTTGGGGAGTTAAGCAGATTGATAGTCATCAGAACTTTTTTCAATGCCAGTCTTAAACATGCTTTTTTTGCCTCTTTAATTTATTCTTGCTTGTTGAAAAATCTGATCTTTTGATTAATCAGTTTGAAGTTGCTGAAGTAAGAAAAGTTAGGCCTTTCCTTTCAGAATTAATTAAGGTGTTTTCCATTATTTGTGTCACTTGCATAATCTCTCACGGTAACAACAAAACCAGTCAGACAGGATCCAGGCTCATTGGCACCATGTACTTTCAAATTAATGATTATTTCTATGCAATATACTTCAGAAACAACTTCAGAGCTCAGGCCTCCTCAGCTCTATCAGCCTTCTTTTTATTTGATTTGAAATCACTCTAAATGTAAGAAATCACGCTAGCTGCTAGATACTAACTGTTAATTGCTCCTGCAGATAATGAGCACCCTGAGGGGCAAAGAAAGGTTACAAGGCCTATAGAGGCACATCAGAAATGCATAATTTATGCTTCTTATAGCAGTTAATGTTTCTGTGTGCACAGTCTATCTTAAGATGTTCAGCCTCCAGTTTTTCAGGCATTTCATTTTTTGGCTGGTTCACCATTGAACAAACTAGTGAAACCTCCCAAAATCTCCTTAGGGCTTTTCCCTCCTAAGTCCTCTTCTGTCATATGCCTCAATTATTTGTTGGTGAAGGATTTTTCATTTCTCTGTTCTTTGTTCCTCTCCTCACTTCCTCACTTGCAGTCCAAAAAAAGGTGCCAAGTGGTGAAAAGTGTTTAAAATAATTAACTTGGCATCTTGCACAGCTTGATTGCAAAGCAGGAATTATTAGCACAAATGAGCAATGCCTGTAGGGCCTTTGATATAATTGTTGTTTTGTTTATACTGATGAAGTAGAATGTTTGTATTTTGTTATTCGGTTGCTGTTAAGATCTTTGAGATGGTAAAGTTACATCAACAGTATATGTGAGGCATTTATAATTATTATAGAAAGAACTGCAAAGTGTAGTGCAAGACCTGCATATGCCATGTTTGCCTGTGAAAACCTGCTAAGCCAGGCTCTAAGAATGGGCCAGGCTCTAAGAATGTTTCCTTATATGTGACTCTTTGTTAAAGTGCAATACAGCACTTGCAGTCAAGTGGTTTTGGCTGGCCTCCCTCCTTACCTCCTTTACCCCAACAGTTCTCTGAAGCAGCTGACAGAGGCTGGCAGTGCCTGTGTTGGTCTGCTCAAACGATCTTGCTGACGAAATCTCATGTATCTTCTGATTCGCTGAATTCAGACTGTGTCTGCCAGTATGAATTAGGCAACCCGGTTTTATGAGGATAAACCCAAGGTATCATATTGGAGCGTTTTCTGTACAAGGCTGCAAGGCTGATCTTGTGGCAGGTGGAACAAGCTGTTCCTTCCTCAGAGAGCAGCACTCTGTCATTTTTGAGGGCAGACTACATATGGTAACTCACTGTATGACCTGTAGCAGTATTAAGTCACAAACATTTGCACTGTTTCTCATTGCTGCAGGTTTGACACACAACTGCTATGGTTCAACTGTGAGTTTTTGAAGTGCAGCATCTTATCTTGATACTCGACCAACCTGTAGCTTGTTCCTGGGTGCTAATGCAAGAAAACCTCTCTGGTGAAGGAATGAAAAATTTCTCAGATTCTGTAGCAATGCAAACTCCTGGCATGTGCATTGAGCCATGTGAAATCTCTCTCCACAAATTTTTCAAGCTGATATCTTGCAGCGAAAGGTGTAGAAAAAGTGAATGTGTGTCCATCTCCCTGGATTTTAGCCATGCTAAAGTCAGATACTGAAACTAAATTAATTACCTGAGCTCCATTTCTGTTCCAGGGAAAGAGTGAGCATATCTTTAGGGTAGGTCATCTCACCTGTTTAGATGCCCTTCAGGAAAGAAAGAATGTCCTTCAGGTACCTCTCTTTCTTACCTGGCTATAAAAGTAGCTTAAACAGAACATCTAACTTTTAAACAGAACTATAGATTAATTCCACCCTTAGCATGCAGTTTCCTCAGTATCATCATCACAGTCCAGTGAGGTAATTAAATACATGCTCAGCTTTCTACAGTTGAATAACTGTAATCACAGGGACTGGTTTAAGTATCTTGTTATACCAGGACTGGCTGGTTTCTTGAACTGAAAACTTAACACTCTGCGTGGCTGCCTCTGTTAGACTCAAGGCTTCTTGTTCATGACACTAATTCTCTTCAGCTTTCTTGAGCAGTAGTGTCAGTATTTTAGAGGGCAAATGAAAAAAAAATCCAAAACAACTGTCCTATGTATTTTCAAAAGAAGTACATGGCATCATTTACTGCCTCACTCTGTGCTGCATGTCTGACTAGCAGTTTGAATTATTTCTGTTTTCCTTTGCCTAAACCTTTTAAATTATTTATTCTATGCTGTTATTTACTGAGACTGTTTTATCTAACTCTGTTAAATGTTTGGGGACACAGGTGGTATGAAATGCTCCACACATAATAAAGACTCATTGTCCAGGCAGGTCCCATGGCAGTTGATGGTAGAGATTACAGTATTGGGTCATAAATTGTATCAGTATTGTGTAAGCAGGGTATTGTTGACACTTCATATTCACAAGTTAAAAAAAGATACAAAAAAACCTTGCCAGTTTTTTGAGCAGCTTCCAATGATTTCTTCACATAGGAATTCCAGTGATTTCTTCATGTGAGAACCTAGATACATCTACCAAATGTCTCCATTTGGTGTAACGTTGATTTCTGGAAAACTTTTTCTCTACAACTGGCTGAAGAATATGTAGTTTTTTTCTCTCTTGTTGACCTAACTATACATGTTGCACAAAACTCTGATGACAAGAAGAATTGGATATTCAGAGGAGTATCAATAGGAATGTGTGGATCAAAAATTCACTGAGATCAATGGAAAATAAAGCCCCCATCCAAGCAGAGAGCAGAAAGGAGAATATTGCTAAAACAAGCTCATTTGAGATAGCTTGAATTCTGGCAGAAAACAAAAAAAAAAAGCCAAAACAAATGTCAGCTCATTAAATATACAAATCAGAAGAACCTGAGCCAGATGATCAGTGGCGTTTGAGAGCATTGATCTATTCCACCAGAATCCATCTAAAATAATCACTCACAGTAACCCTGTGACAGTGGATGATGTCTGAGAATCATCACTGAAAGTCTCTGAGCTGAAATGAACCTGAACCTGAGCCAAAACCAGAGCAAACAATTGTCTATCAAGAACCAGAGGTGAACCTGAAGTGCTGGTGTGAAATCTTTGTAGAATTCTCTTGTGTCCTCTCTCCTCTGTCTCAGACACCCATGACAGAGTCCCAGTATCCCAGGGTTGGCTTAAACAGCTCCAGTGTGGAGGGGTCAGCTGGAGGTGTGGGTGGGATTCCTGTGGGCAGTGCTGAGGAGGGATGAAGGCTATGCTTGTGCAGGTTCCTGTGGGGTTGGGTGCCATTCTGGGTGCTGCAATTCTTCTAAGGAAGCAATCTTGTCTGGAAGAAAAGATAGGGGCCATGTTCTTTTCTTCGGCATAACGTTGAGGAAGGACTCAGATCCACAATGCTTCACAATGGTTTTGAGTGAAGGTTGCACAGGGATGAGAATGAAAATGCAAATTCAAGTTTGGCAGGTCAGTTACATGCTTGCGCTTTGCTGGTCAGTACCTTTATCTGTTGCTTTTTTCTTCCCTGATCAGAACAGCACATTTCTGTTATTTTAGATCTAGTTTTTTAGTATCCTGGGGTTATTGCACTTAATGGCAGGAAGAAGGTATAATTTTAGCATATTTTAATTTTTATGCCATGTTCTCTCAGTCTGCCTCATCTCCTTTTGTTCTTGTTCTCTTAAGCAGAAAGGCAACAGAAATCAGGCACTGAGGAAAATGAACACTGCTCCCTGACAACAAAATCTAGAGCCAACTGTTGCAGTCAGTTTTAATTTGCATTCTCTGGTGAAACCCTGAAGCTTGCTGGGACATGGAAGCACACAGGCTAGAGCAATTTATGATCGTGCACGTAGCTATTGCCTTTTTTTTTTTTTTTTTTTTTTTTTTATTTATTTTTGATTGCAATTGTTTAAAGGAAATGTTAGAGAGATGTAGACTTCTGCCAAATGCATATAGCTTTTAGGATGTTCGGATGCAGGGTGAATTCTCAATCCTGTGTGAGGAGCAGAGGGCATATTTCTCATGCTCCTGCTGTGGAACAATACAAATTTAGCGTCAGTCTACGTAGAAATTGTGAATCTCAGTTTTAAGTCCCTCCATACATAAATACATGGACCACTCTGCGCAGTTTGCCTATTCTTGCCTTACTTTGGACACAGTTTATGACCTATTGCTAATTTTTGTTGACTATTGTTTTACATTTTGTAGTTTCATTAGTTTCTTTGTGTTCCATAGCAGGAGAGTGAGTTTGATGACCCAAATACATCCCTTCTCATCTGGCACCTGACATTCCTTTAACTGTTGGGAGAGGCCATGGTAAAAACACAGTGTGAGTTGTACCATGACAGTTTTTGTAATGGTTTTACAGGGCTGAACATAAATTATTGTATTCAAAGACTCTCAGCAGCTAAAGCATCTGTTTTTGACAAGAGAAATATTCATGGAAAGCATTACCTCCCTTTTCTTCAAAATTTATGACATTATCTTTAAAACTAGTGTCTTCCGCAAATTACAGTGAGGGAAAGTGTGTTTGGGAGGGGCAATGGAGGGGAGGACGAACAGGAGGAGGAGGAAATGGGACTTGTCACTGTGGATTAATGAGCCAGAGAATGAATGTTTAGGCAGCAGTGCTTAACTGGAATAAGCATCAAATAGTCACTGTGAAAAACTAATAAACATTTTAGCACTCACCAGTGAGGTGCTAATGAATTTTTATGTGTGCTTTTGTGTCCATATGGGGGAAGCAATCAAAATCTAAATATTAGTTAGTTAATTAATACTATCCTTAAGGAAAGGTTTTGTTCCTCTTGGCCATCTTATCAGGTAGCAAGAATGTAGACTCACTTATAAGTAAGTTCACAGTCTGATGGGCATAAGATACTTGAATAAAAGAGCAAAAATAGAAAAAAAAATCTAATTGTGCTCCAGACAACTCTATTTATTTAAAGAAATGTATATATTCAAAATTAGGTAATGATTTTATAGTGCTTATTAAGGGAATCAAGAAAGGATTATAAATTGTAAAATATCTTGTGACAGGATTATTATTTTTTACATGACTACAAGTCATTAATGATTTCACAGGATATCATAAAAAGATGTACAATTATTTTCATGGCTTTCAACATTATATGATTTCAGTTTTTAATGCATTAAGCTCTCATTTGGATCAACAGGTATTTAGAGAATTCCTCTGTAGCCCCAATGTATTTACAAACACATAACTGCAAGCATTTTTTTTAATTTACACATGCTTATCTATTTGGAAAGTAGATTGCCTATTTACGTGCTTAACTATGGATCTCTTTTCCTAACTTTAGATACCCAGTTTTCAAAGTGTTTCTCCAGTAACAGGTTGTTGGTGTGTTAAAGGAAGGAACCAAAATAGCATCCTCAAGATGTGATCTAAAAGCCTGGTGTTCTCTTCGCTACATTCCAGCTTTTCTCAGACTTCAGATCTTTATCTTCTCTCCTTCCACACTTAGTGAGGTTTTCTATCCAGTTCTTGGGACAAATAATTTGGTATCCAGGAACCATCTTTCCATAGCCTTCCTGGCAGGGCTTAAATTTTATTTAATAGCAGCTGTGGCTCATAAGTAGAAAAATATGTGAAAGTCTCTAACTGAAATTATTTCTTAGTTGAAGGCTTTGTTCTCCAAATTACTCATGTTGAGATATTTGTCTAACTATCTTCTACAATATCTTTCAATCTTACTTTTCACTTCTGTATATGCAGTGATCTGTCTCTTCCATTTTAAGGCTACATAAAGAATGCTTTAGTTGGAATAAAGTCTGGAAATTGATTCACAGTATGTACAGATACCAAGACTGTCAAAACAGAAGATATTTTTAAAGTGTCCGATCTTCCTAATTTGTTCTGCAGAGCCAGTTTAAATATTTCTGAATGTATACTCTGACATACTTGGTCTTGACGACTATTCCCTATTGATGAAACCTCGAATAGGAGAAAAAAAAAAGCCCGTAATGCAGAAGAGTTCCCCAAGTGTAGTAACAGATGAACATAAAACATGTCAGTTGCAATGGACTTACTACTTCATTTGTGTTGCTGGTAATAACCAGACCAAGACACTTCACTGAAAGGTATAAGAAATTCTACAATAAATAGTTTGGGAATAGCCTGCCATGAAGAAAAAGGGATTTTCTACCTCAGGAAACAGAACTCTGAAAGATATGATAACTGGACTATAAGCATTTGCTGTTAGAATGCTGAATAATGATAATATTATTCATAATAGTAATAATAATGTTCTTCAATCCTTACCTTTACTGATCGAGCTCAGTGATACTTGACAACAAAGGAATACCTTATAAAGGCTAATACTTTAAAGATAGCATGTCCTTAACACACAATTCGGACTTTGCCACTGTTCATCTTTGTTGTCCTTTAGCTTTCATGTTAGGTAAAGTATGGCTAATGTGCTTTCCTGGAGATCATTTGCAGCTCTGTACATTTTATCCAGCTGATCTTTTCAGAAGAGCTTTTTTTTTTTCCAAAGCTTTGCTCATTCTCATTGCCTCACTTGTATCTCAACTTCAGAAAGAAAAACAGGACCCTGTCTTTCTTGAAGCAGATTTTGCTAGCCTCTTACATTTAAGTTTTCTCATACTGGGAAGCCTTTCATAAAGAGATGAACTGGTACCCCTTTTTAGATTGTTCTGGGTCTTGGCCCATGTCCTTGTTCAAGCCTCAGCTAAAAGTGAATTTTTACAGCTGCTTTAAGTAATTGAGAATCGAAATTTAGAAGTGAAATGCTGACACCACCTTCCCCATTACAGCATTTAGCTGCTTCTCTCATGCTGCAATCAGCCCTGTATTGTAACTGTCTGTGTTGGAGCCTCTCTGATCTAAACATTTGTTAGCTCAAAATATCAATTCAATTGCAACGCATTATGCTCTTCTCAGAAAACCCATCTGTCTCCAAAGGCTGCTGCCACATGATGTGCTGCTGCTGTGAAGCCAAAGGCCTGTTTCTGCCCTTGTTTGCACTGCTCTGCATCTCAAGGAACAGCATTGAAGTAGTTGAAAGTGAAGCACCCCAGAACAGGTGTGAGGAATGAGTCAGACAGGTGTATGGCTACATCATGTGTTCTTCCCAGCTTGTTTTCCCAATTTTGCTGCTATCTTCCTTCATTAACAGGGAAGTGAAAAAAAGCAACCATCAAAACAGAGAACATCTTTGGATTTTTTTCTCAAGCAAATGATTGTAACCCCATTTCTTTCCTGCTGAATCAACATTCAAGGTGCTTTCAGGTATTTCTGAGACACCTCCTTAAAACAAAACTGACTCCATAGGAGTGGAAAGGAAAATCATGCTTTTTAAAGGAAATGCCAAGAAAAAAAGATATTAAATATTCAACACCTAGAAGAATCACTTTTTATTGCAAATGATTTTAGTGTCTACTACACTTGTAGGTAAAAATACCTAATTGAAAACCTCTAGCTGAGAGTCCTGGTCTTGTGGCGTGAGAGAGATGTCCTGGCACTACAGTGGTCTGAAGAAAAGAGATGGGAAGTCATTTTCAGTTTGCTGTTGCACTGGACTCATGTTGCACATTTTCTGCCTTCTGCTGAGCAAAACCAGCAAAGAGCCCAGTTACTGAGGAAAGCAGTTATGTTTTGTGGATAATTATGTAAGGATGACAAGCTGCTATGAGCATCCAGAGAGTAAATGCTACGATGCCATTTAGGGTCAGGATCAAGAAGATCACCAAAGTTCAATTTTTTTATGGCTTTGGGCCATCTTACTTATTAAGCTTCATTACCAAGAGTGACTAACCTCAGAGTTCAAAATGAGCTCTGAATGCCTTTCTGTGGCATGGGAGGCCTGGGAAAGATCCAATTTAACTAGATGGTGCATGAACAGCTCTTTCCTATTTATCCATCCACCTGTCCAGTGATAATGAACCACTCAATACATTTATCCACAGAGCAGGAAAGAGAATGAGAGCACTGAAGGCACTCATTAAAACCTGAAAAGAGCCTGAAGTTGTGTAAGCCTTCAGAGGGCTTTGATGCCAGGGTGGCAGCAGATGGCTGAAGGAGGGGTACACCCCACCATTCGCTTGCCCCTGTGATGGGGACGACAGCACAGCTCACGAATCAGCCCCTGAGCTACTGCAGATTTTAGCACAGCATAAAGCAGGAAGCTGAGATAGGACTTAGTTTATTTAATTTTGCAGACTGAAAACTGCGGTGAATCAGGAGGTTTTTCATGAATCATTCTGTTGTCCCCATCGCCGGGGACATGGTAGCAGCTTTGCGCAGAGGCAGCAGCTTTGCGCACATACAGCAGCTGGCAGAAGGGGCTTGCTGATGGTGATCTCTGCTACATGTGAGTCCTGAAGCTCCCATGCCCCTGGGGTCCAGCACCTGCAGGATGGTCCAGACCAGTCCCTGGGCTGCTCTCTGAGCCTGTCACAGGTCTCCTGTGTCCTCTCAGTTTTGCTGGGTGGGTGCTCCAGGAAGGTGCCGCTGCCAGAGCTTCTGCACAACTCTGTGACAGTCCCAGATGGCTGCTGGGGGGTTGACAGGGAGCACTATTTGTGGCGCTGCCAGGAAAGCTACACGGAGGGAGGATTAAGTTCACATTTTTGACTCAATTATGTGAGAATGGAAGAGTTCCTCTGCACCTTAAAAAGTCCACAGACTGGGAAACAGCATGCAGAGGCAGTGTCTATTAGCTGTAAGGGCCTGGGATCAATAGTGATTCAGTAGCCTCATATCAAGAGATTCTTCCTGCCCAGGCTATTTTAACTCCCTAGAGCACACTGGCCACCCATGCACAAACGATATGCTGAAAGAACCAATCAAAGATAAAATTAGAAATTCTCTCTTCAGCTGTAGCACAAAAGCCATTAATGCTTTGTTTTTAAACTGCATTCATTGTACATAGAGAGCAGAATATAGTTTACCACTTTGTTAATTGACATGCTGCGAGAAATAACACCCACAGGAAAAATAAAAATATTTTAAATTAATTTTCATTATCATTTAGTTAGGGAAACCAAAAACTAATAAAATTCATTGCATAGGTTTGTATCCCCCACTAGGTTAAGTAGAATGTTATGCTTAACATGAAACAGAGATCTTTAATACCTTTTTGTAAAACAGTGCACTTATAAATCCCAGCCCAGTGAATAGATTTTATTCACTAAAACAGTTCCACTGTGCCCAGTGAGAAAGTGCCCACAGGTGTGGCCCTGCTATGCCAGACTGGGCCTTTTGCTTGAGTCTCACTGCAGCACTTGTTGTTCAATGATACTTGCAAAATACTGAGCACAAAGCAAGAATGAAATGGGTTTTGTTTATAGTTGCAGTTTGATATCTAGTGTACATCCAACATAAAAACACTAATATGTACAATGTGTTATAGATACTAACTCCCATAGAAATTTCCTAATTTGCCATATATCGTGTATACAACTAAACTTGGACTTCTTGCAAGACACATTTTAAAACATGCATTTCCACTTTGACCTGCAACTTACAGCTAAAATCACTTCCAACAAAAAGGATTACTTTTCTGGTAAATTTTGGCAAAAAAAGTGATTTTGCAGATGGACCAAAAGGTGAAGATGAGTAAGGGTAGGCACATATCATGCACTAAAAGCGAAGATGGCTGAGAAAATTTCAGATCTATGTATTTGTCAGGAAGCTGGTTGTGCACATTGGCTCCATGACTGATGCTTTAAAGGTCACTGCTTGATGAAGAATTCACATTAATTCTTATCTTTGAAGTATTGTGCAGTCTCTGAGCAAGACATAATCACGACTGAAGTTTCTCACTGCTATATTAGGCATACGAAATCTTCTTCTGTGCCAACCGTGCACCACCTTTTTTTCCCACCCCTGAACAAACATACCAGTCATAGAAAACACAGTAACCCAAAATGAAACTAGAAATTTGTTCCTTGGCAAATTCACTTTTAGCACAACAAAAAGGGAGAAGAAGGATATGTGACTAACTTTTTGACATTCCCCAACAGATAAAATTCAGTGTGTAGGCAATATATCACGCTCGCAGAAACTAAATGCACTACTTTGTGTCTCAGGCTGTTTTTACCACTATGTATATATTAGCAGCTTTGTGAAGCCACTATTAAATTTAAAAACCTGTAGATAATGTGAAAGTAATTTTGGGTTGAGCTTTTTTTGCCATTCCCCCTAGCAGTGAAGAATTTCATTTCACAATACCTGCGGCTCATAATGACCTTAAAGCCTGGATCCGTCAGAGGGGAGCAGCTGATGCGCCAGAGAGCAGGGCTGCCCCGCAGAGGGATCTCAGAAGACTGAGAGGAGTCACAAAAAGACCTATAAAGGCAAAGGAAAACTCTTGCACATTGATATCATTTTGGGCCCCCAGTACTGGAAATATCTAACAAACTGGAGCGAACCCAGTGGAGGGCCACTGGGACCGTAGAATCATAGAATGGTCCTGTCACTACATACTCTTGTAAATAGTGTCTCTTCATGTGCCTTGTAGACCTTTGGGTTCCAGAAGGCCGCAATTAGGTCACCCTAGTTCCAGGCTGAACAATCCCAACTCTCTCAGCCTTTCTTCATAGAAGAGGTGCTCCATCCCTCTAATCAACTTGATGGCCTCCTCTGGACTTGCTCCAACAGGTTGATTTCCTTCTTGTGCTGGGGACCTGTTTGTTTATGACCAGTTAATAGATACTAAACAAGGATAAAGATATCAGCACAAACTCAGTAAAGAAAGAGTCATCAGAACATATTATTTAGGAAAAAATATTTGATGATGTTCCCCTCATTACTTATGTGGCTAGAGGAATTAGGGTTTTTTACTGCAATTAAACAGAAAGAATTAAAATGCTCACTAGTATCTTCTCTGACTTTCAGGGATGTGCTAAGAAACAATACCATAACTCTGCCAACCCCTTATCTTCTTGAGAATACCTGCCACATTGCATGCATCTATTTTACATTTAGAAGCTGTATTGATGTGTCATGCCTATAGATAGATGAATGGACAGGGACAGGACATTGGAAAACGCAGGAAAGAAAAGCAGGAAAAACATTACAGGGTTGCAAAACGAACTACAGGGTTACAGAAACATCACGGACTCATAATCACTCCCTGGACATGGGTACTGAAAGGGAGCTGGTATTCAGAAAAGATGGAAATAATGGTAAAAGCAGTGTGTGTGAATGGAATGACAGCATAATGTTCCAGAAAGCGTTCCCTGATAAAACAGATTGTTTGCATACAAAATTACTTTGGGGAAAGATAGTGGGTAGTTGTTAGAGTCTGTTGTAGAATTCCAGAGTTAAATTTGGATATGGATAGAGATGTTCAAACCATTATTACAGGGAGAAATTCTGCACAGAATTGTCTCATTATGGCAGCCTCTGATTTCTCAGATATAGGCTGGAGAACACGTGCTACTGAAGGCAGCCTGGATATTCTGGAGTGTGACAACTGACAGCTTTTCTGACAGAAAGCAGAGAAGCTTCTTTCTAAACTTAGTTACAGAAAGTATTGAGGTTGCTACAGGACATCTAATTGTGAGAAATAGCATCAGGTCACATGGATGTTGGTTTAATTCAAATAAAATGGAAGGATAAACAAAAATAGATCTGTTAGTAAGCCTGTCTATCAGGATTTTAAAGAAATGAAGGAAGACAACAGAAGTTAATTGTTTTGGGACTTCTCCATGGGGGAGGCTTGAATTTTTCTTAAGGTAAAGCACAGAAGGATTTCTGGAGCATTTAAACACTGGGAAAAAAAAAAAAACAAACCCACAACTTCTGGAAAAAGCCTCAAACCCTAGCTGTATGCAAACCCACTTAAAAAATGGTGCCTTGATGAGAATGGAAAAAGGATGGGCAGTAATATAAGTTGTGTCTTATAGAACAATTTTTCATAAGGGCTCTTTAAACAAAGGCTCAAAGACAGAGCCAGCTGATAGGAAATGGGAACAGAAAGGAAATCTGCACTGCTGTAGATGGAAGCAAAACTCAAAGCTCCTTGTTTTCCCCCAGTGCAACCAAAAACTCTCTGTTTCAGAATTCAAAATAAGCTGGTGTGTGAAATCCTACTGCTGGTGAGAAACAGCTTAAGTCTCTCCACTCAGAACTGGTGCCACTGGAAAAGAGACAGCCTGGTGCATTTCAGAAGTACCTGACTGAAACAGGCCTACAATGTAGGTTTCAATACAATATAAAGATTTAGAGAAGCTTTTAAAGCAATAAATAACTGAAAATGAAGGTAAACATAGAACCATAGAATTGCTTGGGTTAGAAGGGACCTTAAAGGTTATCTACTCCCAAGCCCTCTGCCATAGGCAGTGACAACTTCCACTACATCATGTTGCTCAAAGCCGTGTCCAATCCAGACGAAACAAAAAAGAATATGAAAAATTATGGACACCTGCAAGAAAAAAAAAAAAAAAAGGCAGATCATAAAAGAGCCACAGAGTCTAGGCCAGCTCTATATCTTTTTTTTATAACCTCTTTCTCAACAAGTAAAATGTGACAGATCTAATCTATTAAAACTTTGTCAGAATAGGGACTACCATGCTAATGGAAAGTACTAGTGAAGCTTGAGAAGTTAGGGAATTGTAGAAAAGAAATAAGGCAGGTAAAGCAACTAGTTAAAGAAAAATACTGTAGGTTATGTTGAAATGCTAATAAAGAACTCTTGGGCTGGAGTTGGATTGCTATTACCTTTTCCAATACTGCTTGAACTTGGAAACAGTCTTGTCTGAACAATTCTTAATGACACTGGGTTTAAAACATAATGTACTAAGTTTTTGGGAGACATTATCAATGTAGAAAAGGAGAGTGATATACAGAAAATCAGTAGCACCTTGCAGGTTAGAAAAACAGAAACAAGATGAAGTTTCATTGCGTGCATTAAATCACTAATATATTTTTGATGCAATTGAAGCCTCATCAGAGTGACATGACACCAGAAGAGCCTGTGTGTTTTACTGGATCATGAAATAACTAGCATTAACTAATGAAATGCCTGAGTCAACATGGAATTACAATCCTAGGTCATACCTAGTGATATATCACCATGAGAAATATGGGAGCTCTGAATGAATGTAATCTGGAGTGTTCTGTGAAGTCTTGGTCATCTGTATTTATCAAAGATGAATTCATACTGGGACTCATGAAGGAAAAGTCTATGAAGACAATTTGGAATTTCTCATGAGATGAGAGAATGCACAGCAGGAGGAATGATTCTTAATTTTCCATCAAAGTATCTCTTATTTCCCAATCCCATTTGACAGTCACAGTGGTCCCACTGGACAGGGGAGTGCAGTGCAATGCCTCATCTGTAAAGATGCATTTTTGGACTGACTAGTGGCTAGGGCCTAATAAAAATAATATAGGTTGAAGTCTAGCTGCTTTTCTCTTTAGTTGAGGCTGTCCTTTTATTTTTGTTTTGGTTTTTTTTTTGTTTTTCTTTTCTTTTGGTATTGGCTGCTTTTTTCACAACATTTAAAGAAACATAATTGTCTTTGAGATGTTGGCTGTTTTCTTATACTTGATTGAAACAGTACAATGGATCAGAAATTCTTAAAAGTAAGGACAGGAAGACAGAAACAGGCTGTATAATCATATGAACCTCATTTCCGTAGGGCATGAATATAAAAAGAGGGATGGCACAAAAATAAATAGGGACAGACTGCTGATGAAACTAAAACGTCAAGACAGCAGCAGCAGGTCTCTATCAGAGAATTAAACTTCCAACTGGTATTCTAGATACAAAGGGTACAACTAGTTTTAAGATTGCAATCAGGTTATAAAATGGATTATATTCCAAGATCACCTTCAGGAAGTCCTCTCTTGTACTATCAGAAATAAGGGTATGCTAGTATGATGGCTCTATTCTAATGAGTGCAAGATAACATTTTAAGGTTTGCAAAGGGACCTACAGATCAGTTTAACAGTCATTTGCAGAAAACATACTTACTCCATAGTATATCATACTTGTTCATTCTTGTCACTGAAAATCTGTTTTGCCAAATTGCAGGCAGAAACTCTGACTAGAGGTTTCTCTGTTTTTCTTTCTCTCTGGAAAGGCTGGGTGCTGGACTGCAGTGGTGCAGAATGTTGACAACACAGGGAGAAGTAATGGCAGCTTGCCCAGAACTCAAGTGCTGCACCTTATTTCCATACAAATATATATTGAATTGTATAAGATCTTACATCAGAATTCTTTTACTTATTTATTTATTTAACAAACCAATCCAAAATTGCTTTGAAGGTAACAAAAAAAGAAAAGACATGTAAAAGCAAAACGTCCCCAAGAAGAAAATTGTAAGGATTTAAATGATTTTCAGTTTACTGTGTTGATATGAAAAGAGTTTGAATTCCTGATGCATGAGGAAGAGGATTTTTTTAATGAACTAGCTAACAACATGATTTTCTTCTGCCCTATAAAGTTAGGACCTATCAGCCATGTCATAAACTGCTATCAACTCTCTGAACTTCTTCTTCAGCTCAGGCAGGAACAGCAATTTTTTTGGAGTAGAAGGACTGGAGAATGTTGCTTGGTGGCACTGTGAACTTTCATACACGGGCTGCGGTGTCAGCATATGAACAATGAAGGAGTTTCCAACAGAGTTGGTAGAAAAGGGGTAACTGGTTGGCCAGAGAGATTTCCTGGAAATGCCTTTTTTCAGCAGAATTCAGCAGCCTTGTGGTGTGTGGTGACTTCAATGAAACTTGATGAATTCATAAACTGTTCTGAACTTATCATTTTGCTTCTACACTACTGTCAGTCCCTATTAAGAAATGCAGTTTTATATGATATAAACTTTGATTAAACATTGATAGAGACTTTGATTAATAGTGCTATATGGAGAAGCCAGAACAAACTCTCCAGGGGCTGATGAAGAAAAAATTGTCAATGCAGTAAACAGAAATGAGAAGCTAATCTATAATTTAAACAATGTGTTAATTAATATAATGTAAATAATGAAATCTGTGGTAAATTCAGGGAGTAATCTTGTCTATCTGCTCACCTAGGTGTAGTTAGAACACCATGCCCTTGAATAAGACAATAGTAACCTATGCTAACTGATGGGCATGTCTTTCCAATCAGATGGTCAGCAAGATTTTTTGCTTGTTGGCTTTTAAAGATGAGAAGTCTTTCTAAAATCAAATGGTATAGTGGAAAAATCAAAGTAAGTGAAAGGAGAGTGCCAAGGGATGACTGCCAGTCTGTGGGCAGGATTCCAAAATGAGGTGCCATATAAAGGGACAGCCCTGACCTTCCTTACCCACCTTGATGTCATGTCCTTCTCGCCTCACCAGGTCTGGCACTACGCATTGTGTGACACGCCCTGTCCTGGGGAGTACAGCTCCCTCTGAGCTCAGACAGGTTAGCAGTGGGGAAAATAAGTGTCTGAGTGACCCAGTGTTCAGCCTTGGAAATGCCAGCAATGTAACAGGAGCATACAGCTTGAGTGAGGACTTCTCATTATTAAATCAAAAGTTTTCAAGGGCACCCTGCAGGAAGTTGGCTTTAAGTAACTGAAATAACCCCACTAGGCAAGCTTGCCAGTCCAGGTCTGCCTATCACTTTGTAAGCCCTAAGACCTCTCAAGTCAGCAGAGCAAATAAGACGTGATCATTATCCTGGATATCCAGAGACACAACCAAGGAGGAGTCTTATAGCCTTTAGATGGACCTTACTGTGTCAGCAAATTTGACTAATACTTAGTCTATGGATGGTAGTTTATTGTGGAAGTGCTTGTTTTTACAGCAAAGACTGTGAAACTACTGCTTACTTGCTAAATGGCTTGAAGGATGGAAGCATTTTTAAAGGAAATTACTTGCAGCCTTGTGAATTTATTGAGGCAATCTCTGTCACTCAGAGGTAGAGCCAGTGCAGAATCTGGTTGCTCAGCCCTGGGAGCAGAATTGAAAACATGAGGCAAAGGGCCCAGGTCCCCAAGAAGTTTCAGGCAGTGGGTGTATGTAGGCTGGCACTGAGGTCAGTGAGCCCAGCTTGGCCACCAGGCTATTGCTGTTACACGGTTTCTGACAGCTGAACCAGCTCATCTGCAGATGGTTCAGACACTTCTGCCCACATATATGCCCTTATGCAAGGAGATGCAGGATGAGCATCAGTTGTTTCAGTGGACTTTCTCTCTTTGCTCACCCCACATGCAGAGCCGTCCCATTCATCATACATTTCCCGCCTAGAGTAGGACTAATGAAGCTAATGACTCTCAGCATGAAACTGCTTAGGACAGGACTGTGC
>JAWWEU010000081.1:113856938-113881521 GCA_035583155.1 Acropternis orthonyx | reverse complement strand
GGGGAAGGCAAAAAAAGAAAAAGACAATGCAATTTGAATGTTCTGCTGGTTCAGCAGTGAAGTTCCTGTGGTAGTGCTGTGCTCAGAGCAAAGGCAGGAGAAACAAACTCCCATGAGGAAAAGACTGAGGAATTACTTCTTTCAAGGCACATCAGTCTTCTAGAGACTGGATATTTCTGCAAACTCAAAGGAACCACCAGAGTGAAAAAGGTGGAGGTAATAGGGGCATTAGCACAGCTCCAGCTTAGACCAGCATCAAACTGAAGTTGTTTATCTTCTTGAGGAATTAGTGCTGAGAAAGCATCAGCCTTCCCCATAAACAATTTCACTCCTTCCTCTCAGGTGGGACCTGGCTGCTGGTTGTAGGTAGAATAAGAAAGACCATGGCCTGTAATTTTGCCACTTTCAGTGAAACTTAAAAAAAAATCAGATTTTTAGATAACAATTTAGCTACACATCTATTAATACTCAGGTATCTCTGGGTGATGATGCAGAAGAGAGATGCCAGTCATGACTGTTGATGGCCTCCCCCATAAGCTGCAGCATCATGGTACAGTGGTACACAATCCTTGCTAGAAGAAGTTTACACTGCAGTATTTAAATTCATGCTTGGGGAACCCAGGCAAGTGCCAAAGGATCCCTATTGTGCACCCTCTGGGCGTATGAAGTGGCCCTCACTGCAGTGTACAGAAGATTGGAGAGAGAAGGTTTTGCAAACATTGCACATGCCTGTATGTATTTCTTACCTTGATTAGCAGGGCTTAATTACTGAAATAAAAAATTATCCACACCAAGCCCACACCCTTCACAAAACTTGGAATCTTCAGTCACACTGACAGTATTCTTGCATTGGGAAGGATGCTATTTTGGTGCATTTGGAATGAAAAATATACAATTTCAAAAATAAAATACTTAAAAGTTTTTCCTGAGGTCATTAACAGCTTGATATTAGAAATACCCTGCTATAGTTCCCGTGCCAAATTTGGGGGTTGTGAAAGTCATATACTTTTAAGAACATGGACTAATGATGTTACCTAACAGTTCTCATAATAACTTTGTCCTGCGGGACAGAGAACTAAAAGAACAATAATAAAGAACAAGTAGCATTCTCCAAACAAATAAAATCAGTCAAACACCCTGTCTATTGATCCATGTTAGAAATCCCTCTAACAGGCTCAGTGAGTGGAGAGCTAGCTGAAGCATATACCTTATGGCTGGACCTTTTAAAACACCCAGCTGTAGCACGATACCACTGAGAGAAATTATGCTGTCTGGTGCAGCCTCAAAGCAAATCCACCATCCTATGGTACTAGGTATTATCTTTAACATTTCTTTAAAAAATGAGAATGAACAGAGAAAGGATTTTCACAGTTGGCAAGGTACTAAAACATATTAGCTTTCATCAGAAGAATATAATGGTACTATTGTTTAAGAAAATATTGCAACCTTGTTTAATTTTCTTAGTTTCTTTAAATGGATACTTTTCTCCTTGGAAAGTGAAAGAAAATGGGGGAAGAGAGGATACGTAAATATTTTCAACCTTCTCAGTTGAAATACATAATTATAGTTTCACTCCTTTTTCTGATGCATGGATTTCACAGAGCTGATTGTAGGTTTTGGGAACCATTTTCTTCTTTTAAATTGAAGCATTTCAGGTCTTCTCTAATTAACAACCACTTGCAGAGTGTATCACAGTCTTAGTGTGTACTCACTAGCCACATTTCTCAGACACAGATATGTTATTGCACTAAAATGAGGGTGAGAGGCACTCTGTATTAATAGTTTATGAAGACACTAAATTACAGCTGACCATACAGTATTGTGGTCTATGGTCTCCTCAGTCTCTCTCTGAACTCACTTTTTCTGGGGAGACAAAGCTTTCTGAAGTGATAATACCTTCTCCTGGATGATAATAGTTTGAACTCGTTGATGTGGGGCTTTATCATTTTGAGAAACAGCTGTAGGAAGTGCTTAGGCAAACTTCCTTATAAAGAGCACCAACTAATTGAAATAGAAACTTTGGTTTTCTTTTCCCCTTAAGGCGACAGTTTTAGATCTAAAGAAACAAAAACACAGTAAGAAGGACAGCTCTTTATTAGATGACAGTTCAAAGGGAAGGTAAAGGAAAAGTCTCTGATTTATCCACAGGAAACTGCCCAGGATTTTCACACAGTTACCCACTCTGTGCCCTGTCCTTTTTCACCCAATCAGACTCCCTTAATGTTACTCATAATAAGCTAACCAGACCCAAAATTTTCTCAAAGCAAGATGCTGTTGCATTTTTATCTTGTACAGTGCAAACACATGAGCTGCTTCTTTAAAACAAATGACAAAAATATTGCGTTTCCTTCCTCCCTCTGTCCCGCTGCTTCACCACCTCTCCTCCCTTCACTCCTCACTGCTTCATGGCATTTTTATCACCTTCTGGATCCCAAAGCTCTCATTGACTTTATTCCCTTGCTAAAAATTTCTGTCCAGGTGCAGCCATAAGGTAAAACAATGGGGCAATACAAAAGGACAGCTTTCAGGTAACTAAAAGTAGCATCAAAAAAGCAGTAAAGAATGAGATATTCTAATATCTGTGTTACTGACCGACAAAACTGTATGGCAGAACATATGCATGCATTTACCATTTTAAAGAAGTAATCACACTTGCTGAAAGTATCAACCTTAGAATGAGACCCAGAGTGTTGAAGGAATGACTTCTGCTCAGGAGATGACTTATTTCAGATAAATATTGCTGAGAACTGAAGGACACACACATTGGCATTTTGTTCACGGAATAGCTGTTATCTTGTGTGCCGTCTTCGGTTTTGCATAATGCCACATGAACCTCATTACTGCAGTTTGGAGGGTTTTGAACATTCACAGAAAGAGGCATAAGGAGAAGAGCAATAGCTTGATTGGTGCAATTTTCACATTGGCCCAGTGGATAATCAGAAGAGCTCTTCTATTACAAGGACATGCAGAAAGCCAAACATTATAAATCCTACCCACAACTCAAGGCCATTAAGAAATGCTAAAAAACCCTCTAACGACACAGGCTTTCTTGACAGACTAATTGTTAACAGCTTAATAGCAGCTAGCAGGCAAGATCTTCTCTTATGCCAGGACACAGCAGTTTGAAAGAAGGATAAATAATGTATGTGTGGAAGCTACATCTTCAAAAGTTATAAAAAACAAATACATTAAATGAACCCCTACCTTGGAGAGCCTGGAGTGTACGAGTCTGTACAACAATACAGAGTTGCAGGACCAGCTGTGGTGCACTTTCCAGAAACGTGGCTAGCAAATGCAGCATACTCACATCTGCATACTCATACACCATTTTCCAATAAAACCGCCACCTGTCATTCTCTCCACTCTGTCGACTCCGGATACCCAAGTACATTGTGTGAAAATACCTAAAAGTAAAGGAGAATCGTTACAGAAATGCAGAGTGATATTTTACAGGTTATGCTTCTACTTGTCAATAATGCCTTTTTCAACGTACTTAAAGATAATGAACATTTATTTTAAAAGATTGTTGTAGTTCAATTTATAACAGTTGATGTAAAAAGAGTAAACTAAACTGAAGATGAGACTAGCCGTCACAAAAACATTAATAAAGCTTAGCATTGTCTTATTTGTTAAATAGTATTCCTTTCAAGGACCCAGTTTTCTGATTTGAAATATCGCCTTCCTCAGAGGTTTTTCAAGTAAGGAGGGGAACAAAGCTGACTCTTTAATGGTCTCTACTCAGAACATGAAAAGAACTAACCTCCTTTCTGTATGGCTTTATGAGGACTTGGAGGACCACCTGCAGTTCAAATCTGGGATGGAGCCCTGCTATGGCCTGGAGCCCTGCAATGGCCTGGAGCCCTTCAATGGCTGAGCTCATTGTTCTGCTTTTCCACCCATTCTAATGCACTGCCAGATATATAGTGCTTTTTTCTCATAGTTTGATTATTTTTAGGAGGAGAGAAGATGTAGCTGTAAGTTCTTATTTTAGGAGGAGTGGAGATCTGGCTGTGGGTTCCCTTGGAGATTAGAAATGACTCACTACAACATCTCCCATGCAGCAGCAGCAGTCAGAAGCAGCAGGAGCCAGGAACCCAACAGGCTGCTGCTGCTCAGAGTAGTAACCAGCAGATAAAGTAAGCAACAGTCAGAAGGCACGTGTCAGCCCTGGTGGCCTGTGCAAGCAAGTGGGAAAACAACTGGTAACCAGCCCACTACCTAGATTTTGGCAGGTGCAGAAGTAATGAGCAGTTTTAGTAAGTGAGGGATACCTTCTGATGGCCAGGCCACCCAGCTGCTGTGATACCTCTTGTGACCCTTGCAGAGCTTGCAGCAGTCTGCCATGACACACCTGAGTCACAGCACAGCAATCTCTCTAGGTGGCCTTTGGTCTGCTCTTTTATTCTGATCTGCTCTCTGTTATTCTCTCTCAAAGAGTCTAGGCTCCCACCTTGTTTCCACAATTTTAATTCCAAACTAATTAAGGCTGGATGAAAAAAACCCAGGATCACTTAATGAAAAAATCTGGAGATTAAGGTATTGTCTTGCATCAGGGTGCCTTACACCCTACTGGAATGCCCTGGTGGGCTACCAACTGAGGTGGATATCTGTTTCTCTTTTTCTGGAGGTATCTTTCATACCCTGGTCATGAAAACATTTTCTTATGATGTTTTTAATATGTTTTCACAGTGGGTTTTTTTAAGTGAGATTATATTATACAATAAGAAAAATTATAATAAATATTAACCACATTCAGTATGAATTTTTTAGTTGGTTAAGATAAAGTCTTTCAGTATTTCTTCTTTTCACAGGTTCTTGTCTTGAAATATTTTTTATAACTGATTGAGGGTGGTGAATTGTGGAACGTCTTTTATATAGGATGCATGCAACCTTCCGTCCCTTCTCTGTTCAGGTGTAACTCTGGAGGTATCTTCTCCTGATGGGATTTTTGGCCTCTGACTGACAAAGCCCAAGACTCAGTTGCCTCCTTGAAGAATGACGCTGTGCTTGTACCCAGTGCACTCTTGTAGCCAATGTACATGTTACTGCAGAGAGACAGGTTTATTCAGGAGTATGTGCTAAACAAAACCAGGGTGTAGCACAGAGAAATGGCTGAGGCCAGATCTGAGCCTGCAACATTTCTCTTGGCAGTGCACATCATAGCAATATAAAAGGAAAACACATTAAATGCACATTTAAATTAAAATCACACCAGGTGGCTTTGAATTTTATCAAAGTCCCATGTGGGAGTGAAGCAGCAATGAACTAACTGCTCAGAGACTGAGGCCACAGAGGTATAGTAAACAAGACACCAACTGTAACTCTCATACAAAACACTACACAGGTCTGGATGGGTCAGAGTGTGACGGGATAACTGGGGTTTTCTGGTGTCCTCAGGGTTAGGTAAAGTGAAATGGCCTGCTGTCCAAATCTAAAAGAAGCCACTGAGCTGGAAAGGCATCTTTTGATTCACAGTTCTGTTAATGGGGTCCACTGGACCCACAGGTCCTCAGTCACAATCCGCTTAATTGTTCCTAGACCTCTCATTAAAGTCCTGCAGCACAACAGGGACAGGTAAGACTTGTGTTTCCTTCTGCAGTTTATTTTTGGGAGGGGTTCATTCGTCCTACCTGACATGTCCTCCCAAGGGCCACACCTTGGAATATTGCAAAGTGGGGGCAGACAGCATCTTCAGCATCTTTCTTTTGAGATATCACTGACCCTTGCTATAAATTCCTAAAGTAGCTGTGACTGCTGAAGGTTGTGCCAGAAGGCTTTAGCTCTGCCAGCGGAGCCATCTGCAACTTCAGTTTGACAGCACTTGTACAAAAAATACTTTTCCTATTGCAAAAATGACATACTGTGCCAGGCAAGGTCCCCTAGGGTTCTTTACCTGCTCTGCAGAGTGGTTGTGCATGGCAAATATGTTGTGATTAATGAACCCATATGGAAATATTTCCTCTCCCGTTGCACTTTATTGTGAAACACTGGCAGTGAGTTATTGGGGACTGGGGAATCATTGCTCTTTGTCTAGTTAGCTCTCTGCAATTTAGACACAAGAGGTAGAGGAAGAAGATACTTTCTGGTTTTATACACTAGGGACCAAATTTCAGCCTATAGTGGTATTTTTTTCTGTCCTTTCAATTTTGGCCAAATTAATTGCAGTCTGAATCGGCCATTTACACACATAATTACTGTCACTGATTCATAGGCACAATTAGACAGCTAAACATTCTGATTTGCATCCACAATTAATTGCACTAGCAATTGATATTAGGTGTGCAAATTAGCAGTTATTAAAATAAAAAGATGGTCTCATAAAATGCTTCATATATCAAAGACAATTTTTTCTGATAGTGAAATAGAAAGAAGAAAAAAAGTGGGACAAAGTTCTTTCTTGTAGTGGCTTCCAAATATAACTTACCACTGCAGTAATGACACATTCTATTTTATATATATATGCATTATGTAATTCTACTTTTGACACCCTCACTGGATTCCTTTTGTCAGCAAATGCTGTATCGATATACTCAGAGGTAGTTCGTGCTTTAAAGAGTTTCTACATTTTCATCTTCTAGTACTGTTTTGGTGGAAACTCATATTTTTATCAGTCCAGGTTGTGACTCTTATATACAGTTATTCCAGAAAGATATAAGAAGAAATAACATAGAGTTCTGCATTGGAAAATATCAGGCTTATTGTGGGGCAAAGTGATGTCAGTGAACCTGAAACAGCAGATGTCACTGTTATTATTTTGGGTGTGATTACATCCACTCAACTACAGTGTCCTGCATGTGGTTTACAAGTATACAAACAGTGCCTATTCATGTCCCCAAAGAGTATTTAATTGACACAAAAAGAGATGACAAGGAGTGAAGAAACGAGAGTTAGAACACCAGATTAAAAAAAAGGAAAAGCAGAAGGAATAGAAAGTGTGGTAACGATACTGCCATCTAGTAAGGTAGCTGCTTCATCTAGTAAATCAAGATAGTCCATCAAAGTTGTTGTTTCACTATGAGAGTAAAAAGAAATAAAAAACCCACCACCCCACCCATCCCACAAACACCCTCCCCCCCCCCACAATTTCATAGCTGTTTGTGGAGAAAAGGTTAGACATAACTGAGTTTCTTAAAGATTTTGAAGTTAGAAGACTAGGAAACCTGTTCTATGAAGACAGGCTCAGAGACCTGAGGTTGTTCAGCCTGGAGAAGAGAAGGCTCCAGTGAGACCCTATTGTGGCCTTCCAGTACCTAAAAGGGGCCTACAAGAGAGCTGGAGAGGGACTTTTTACAACGGCAGGGAGAGACAGGACAAGGGGTAATGGCTTCAAACTGAAAGAGCATAGGTTTAAATTAGATACAAGGAATAAATGCTTCACTGTGAGAGTGGTGAGACATTGGAAAATGTTGCCCGGAGAAGTTGTGGATGCCCCATCCATGGAAGTGTTCAAGGCCAAGTTGGATGGAGCTTTGAACAAACTGGTCTAGTGCAAGGTGTCCCTGTCCATGACAGGGAACTGGAAGACATTTAATGTCCCTTCCAACCCAAACCATTCTGTCAGCTTGCGGTTCTATGAAATGTACTGAAAAAAACAATATCAAAACCTTGTTATTTTAAATTTGCCTTTTTTTTAAAGGCAGACCACTGCTTGGGTTTTCAATGTTGATTTAAATAAGTTTAGTATTCAGAATTAAGTCAATGGAGTGGGAAGCAATACTTCCTGCATCTTTGATAATCTGATGGCAACATATATATTGTTATTTGAGGCTTAATGTCTTTTTTAACCTCTGGGGGAAGTGGAGAATGCTTCAACATTTGGCTGTTTTAATTTATTTCAGTACATCACACAGCATAGTATACAGACCATTGAGAAAGAATAACCCTGAAGGATGTGAATCTGAGACAAGATCACAAGAGATATTCTTTTTCCATTGTATTATTGATGGAAGGCAGTAAAGAAAGAACAGAAAAGCAGGCTAGTCCTTGTGCTGTCCACAACACGTGTTCAAGATGCAAGAAACACAGAAGTAAAAAAATTACCTATATTTGTAGTTGTGGAAAGAATACATTTCTCTTCTAGGGAAAGAGATATTCATTCTGATCAGTGGATCTCCAGTATTTCCAAAACCAAAAGTGTTCATTTTGCTCGATTCACATCTTGAAGATGGTCAGCATAGACCAAAATACCTACATTTGAAATACTTCTGGCAACACTTTCACTTGCATGATTAAAGCATGCCCAATTGTGCATTTAATTGGGATTGTGGTAGTGTAATTATATGACAATACCAAATATTTGTAGGAGTACTTTCTATGTTTAAAGTGTTTTACAGCTCCAAGTTGATTAACTGGGATGAATCTAAAGAATGTCACAGGGTTCATTCTTCAGGAACTGACAGCTGACCAACCTAATACCTTACTGCAGAAACAAGTTATAACTTTCACTCAAGACACTCAAATCTAGGTGATATTTCACAAGGTCATGATTAGGAGGAGTTGCCCTATTCTTATGTGAAGAAAATTCTTACTCCTTTCTCCCTTATTACTGAGAATGTGATATTTTGTCCTGAATTTGTAGGTTAAAAACCCTTTCTCTGCAGGTATTGCTCCAGCACAAGGTAGGCAAGAACGCCCCCAGAATACCTTCCAAACAGGAGATAATTCCTAAGAGTCAGATATTCTGGAAGACATTTGAGATGTCACTGGCACCTGGGTTAAAGGTTTCAATCTGCCTACCATTCATCTATTCTTTTATAAAAGGGCTTTGGTAAATATTCTGGTATCGCTGAAACTGAAGAGGCTTTTGGCAGGGATTTAACAAGTTTGAATTTTAACCCAGTCTACTTCATAGCAGCTGGGTGTCTTTTATGCCCATTGCTTCTCCCCAAGAAATTATTTCAGAAGCTTCTCCATTATGCTCCACAGACACTATTCTTTTTTTCATACAGATAGCTGAGGCTTATAGTAAGTGGAACAGAGAAACTAAATCCTGATTACTGGTGGACATGTTGTTCCCATGTTTGTGGGAATGAATGGTTCTTGCTGCACACAGTCTGGCTCGGTCAATGTCTTTCAGTTTTCTGAGCTTCTCTGGGATTCCCATCCCAAAGCTTGCTATTTGTTCTTGCCTCCTTTCTTCCAGTCCCACAATTTTTGACAAAACTTTAGTTACAAATTGAGATTTTAGAGATTAGGAAAAGTTATGTTCATTTGCTTTTCATTTAGACAATGTGCACAAGTATGTCCATATGCAAGCACAGAGCCATATGTGAGTCCAGTCTGACTGGCTCTAAGCACTTCTTGCTACAGATTTTCACCCTAATGAAGTCATCCATCTGAGGGTAACATATACAGCTCTAGAAAAAAAGTCTGCAGTTTAGAAGTGTCAAAGACTACATTGCTATCATGTGCTTTATCTAAAAAGTCCTTAAGGATGATACACATGAATGACAAACCATTTGCATTCAATGGAAAAATGAAATTATTCTGATTTCATGCCTCATCTAGTCCATTTTATTGCAAGTGTCTAAGTCTGTAGAGGCCATTTGCTTATGTTGTATAATCTAGTGAAACACTTGTGAGAAGATCAAAAGTCATTAATGGCTAGTTGTTGCAGTCCTAGACGTTTATTCTGATGCCTAATTTGCCCCTATATCAAACACTATATTAAACCATTTAGCTATACTATAAACAGTTGTTCTTTCTGTGTTTGAGGTGTGGAGAAGGAAAATCACTACTGCGAAGTTAAAAAACAGTAGAATAAGCAGCAGTTCGGGTAAGTGGTATTTTCATCTGTTGCTTAGTTACCAGAGAAAACTTAACTGTATTTGTATCTCAACAATATTTGCCATGTTAAATAACAACGGATTGTTCTATTTTGCTTCTTATGTGCCTTTTTATTAGGTGTGCCTAAGAAAAGTTCCTTTAGCAAGAATACTTACTGCCATAGCAGTACATGCTAATGCTTATTCTTTTTGTTCTGAAGAAACAAACAAATCCCTTCATTTTTAATTCCTTATTCTAGGAAGGAACAATCAGCCAACTTTTAATTTTCCAATCAAATTATTTTTGATGAGACCATTAAGTTTTAATGTGCAAAAGGAAACTGAAATGCATTCTGTAGCACAGCAGTGACCAAAGCTTGTCCAACCAAGCAAAGTTCTGGCAATTTACCAGCAGTCAAAAGCTTGGACTTAATTTACTTTAAATTATGAGTGCAGCATCCTCATCTGTGTCACTGAGATGAGATCCATGTCAGGACAGATCCCACTGGGGAATATTTCATCATAAGAGACATTAAAAGCCTTTTTTCTAGAATATACATGCCCTACAAAGACAAAAAAACAACCCCAAACGTCTTGTATTTAATCTTCCTTTGCAGTATTTAAGATATCGGAGAAATATCTCCTTTACTTCCTTTAATACAAAGCAAGGCACTTTATGAGCATAAACAAAATGATTACATCTGTTTCATTACAATCTATAAAGCATTCCCGGGCATCTTTTATGACTGGCTGATCCTTCTCAAATGGCCACGAGTCATATTACAGGAGCATTTTATGGTCATCTAAATTTTTATGGCCATCTGAATTTAGTTACTCTCTGAATTTCCCAAATGTAACCAGCCATACCCAGCACTTTCCTTCCTTTCCTGACATGTGCAAACTGCAGACTTCCAGTCTGTGAGCCACTGGTCTGGGTTTAACAAGGAGAAGGCAGAGCAGTCTAAAGAAATCCCTGATGTACTCTGCCCCACTATTAACTCCTCTCATCCATGGGGTACAGCTGCTCAGCCCCACCGCTCAGGCTTCAGTAGGATTCAACCCTGTGTGAGGCAAAGGCCAACTCCAGAAAATAAATCTCCTTGTACTGGAAGAGAGGCGCAGCCTGTATGCTTGCACTGAATGGCACGGATGGCAGACTGCTCCCTGCTAGCACCCCTGTAGTTTTGCAGTGTTTTAGTGTCCCTTCCTGTTCTCTGCACTCTGCTGATTCATGTGAGGCAGGCAGCAAACCCCCTGCCTATGCACACAGTGAGGTGATATACCCACACCACGCCCGCCACATGCCGCCAGATCAGACAGAAGTACCCCTGCATGTTTGCCATTTAGTTTAGTTACTTCCATGTTTTTGTTTTCAAAACTGGGCTATTCCCAGTATGCACTAGCGTCTCAGGGCTCCCTGTCAGCCTCCTGTCAGGATCTGTTGCATGCTGATTAGCCTGTGAAGTCCTGTGTTGTTAGGCTGTCCCTACCGTGTCTGTGGTGCTCCTCCTTGGGTCAGCTTTCCCTCCTGTAGCTCTGGTAACCAAGGGCAGATGGAGCTTGGTGACTATGGACCTATTGAACAGGAGGCTGATGGTGTCACTGCCAGTGACAGGGGTGGCTTAACCTTGTCCTGTGGTGTGACACAGGCACTGGCTGCAGGTACTTTAGATGCTGCCCTGATACTTTTCAGGAGTAAACCTTAGGGCATTTTTTGCACTATCAACTATGGACTAGAATTGAAAAGGAGAATGCAGAAGCGAAATAATAAAAAAATATTCAGTGTGCTGCAGTGGCCTACAGCTTTGTATTTCAGAGTTTCTTCACCAAGCATTGCCACTGGTGTTGCATAAATCTTCCTTTCCTGTTTCAATCAGGAGACTAGGACATTTTAGACATGTCCAGGAGCACACCTAAAAAGTTTTATGCACTCTCATTTACTGAATGGCACTGCACACCTGTGTGCTCTTTAACTACAGGCACTGCTTCATCAAAAGCTGATGTAATCACTTTGGGCCTCAGAGGTTCTCAGAGGTTCCCCTGGTTTCTACCCATGGGAAACACTTCAGTTTCTTACTTATCATCAAGGGTGCAGAACTGAAAGTCATGGCTATGTGAGATCAGACCCACGAGGGCAAGCAGCTTCCCAAGAGAGCAGAGATCTGTCCTGCTCTGTGTCCTCTGAGAAGCTGAGGGTTTTTCTGCTGTGTTGGAAGGGTCCATATTGGCTTCCTGAAGCAACAACACTCAACTGAAACTGTTAGAAAAACATGGCTCTATTGGTAAATGTCAGGGAACTCTAAAGAGGTCTGTTAAAACCCTGACCCACAGTCTGCTCTGTGACTCTCTCCTTTTGAATTCCTCAAGGCAGCCTTACACAGTTTTGGGGGTGGCCAATGAAGAAGAGTTGAGATTCCCAACCAATGGCAGTTTACAGGGACTTTCTTTGTCCTCTTCTTCTCCCTTGTCCCCATGTCATATTTTTCATTTCCTTCTCTCTGCCTGCTAGTCATAGCAAAGCACCCCGAGAAATGAATCCTGGTTTACCTCTGTGTCTCAAGACAAAAGACGAATGTGTATCAAGACGAATCAGGGAGCAGAAAAGCACAGAATTCCCCAAGGATCTTCAGGCATTCCCTGGAAAGGCAATTAGTCATGACCAAGGATCTGTACCATGCAGCTGTCACAGGAATATAATCATTATCATAGGCATCCTTACTTCACCAGCCCCTGGGGCTGCAGCAGGAGCTGAACTGTTTCCCTGTTCCTTCCCAGCTATGACAGAATTATGATGATAGCCCTTGGAAATGGTCCTGAGAACTCTCTCATGAGATTGGCAAGAAAGATGCACCTGTCTCCTGACCACCTATTTGACTGCACTTCAAGAAAGGACCACTTGTAAAGAAAGTTAAAAGTGGGCACAGCTGGAGAAGAGTGCTTCTGACTTCTCAGCTCGGGGTACCAGGTGTATTTTGCAGCTCTCTGGAGAAGCAGCCAGGCAGCATCTTATCACCATATAAAGATAAGACCAGGATAAGGCATCAAGAAACTTTTGCCTACCTTGCCACTGCTTCCACAGGAACAAACACTACACTCTGAAAAATGGTGTCCCATGGCTGGAGACCTTGCAGTCTGGAGACAGGCTCTTCCCCTGGGTACCAGTGTTTATTATTCACACTGCTCAAAGGGAGATGCTCAGGCCCCTCTGGGGCAGCCTAATTTCTCCCAGCATCCATCTCTCTGCCCATTTCCGTGGGGACATGGGCTATTCATCCATCTGAACAGTTCACAAGGGAGGATTCAACACAGAGGTGGAACGGCAGAGCATCTGGTGAGGTAAACACCCTTTGAGCATTCCTGCACAAGGTCATGAGCAGCTTTGTTAGGGAACCCTTCAGTGGCAAGCTCTCAACCTCATGGTTAGACTCACCATCTGGAAGAGGAAATACCTTCATGTCAGCATTCACAAGAACCCATAGTGTTTTTTGCTGTCTCTGATGGCTTGATAAATTAGGTAGATAAATCTGCCCACAGATTACACAGATTTCCAGTGAAAACTTTCACAGAACAAAAGCAGGCAGAGTTCACAGAGTCACAGAATATGCTGGCTTGGAAGGGACTCACAAGGATAATCAAGGCCAACCCTTAGCCCTCCGCAGGACGACTCCCAAGAATCACACTGTGTGCCTGAAAATACCATCCAAATGCTTCTTGAACTCTGTGACCACTTCCCTGGGGAGCCTGTTCCAGTACCCAATCACCCCCAGCAGGAAGAATCTTTTTCTAATATCTAAACTAAACCTCCCCTGACACTTCAGGCCATTACCTTGGGTTCTGTCACTGGTCACCACAGAGAAGAGATCAGTGCCTGCCCCTGCTCTTCCCCTCATGAGGAAGTTGTAACTTCAATGAGTTCTCCCTCAGTCTCTTCTTCTCCAGGCTGAACAGACCAAGTGACCTCAGTTGCTCCTCATACAGCTTCCCCTAAAGGCCCTTCACCATCTTTGTTGCCCTCCTTTGGATGCTCTCTAACAGCTTAATGTCTTTCTTATGTTGCAGTGGTAAAACTGCACAGAATATTTAAGGTGAGGCCTTTGATCCAGGAAAGGCAAAAATTGCATTTTTAAAGCAGAGGAGATGCCTGCAGTATCTTTTGCAAAAGTCAAGAGAAGCAACAGCAGCACAAACATTAGAGAATCAGAATGGCTAGGCTAGGGTTGAGGCTATATTTTACCCCCACAGACAAAATATAATGTGTTTTCTTCCATATAAACATCTTTCTTTCATGACCACTGGTGTGTGCCAGGATGAATCTGGGTTGTGTCACTCTGGGGGCCTAGCACATAATCTCACACTGTGAAACAGCAGGAGCTAGCTGCCTCGACTAACCAGTAAAAATGAACTATTGGCAACCTTCTCCTTCCTTCCCCCAAAAAAACCTTCCAAATTGCTTATAAGAGGTTTTGTAGGACCTGCCTGCTCTTTCTGGCTCCAGAAAACACACAACTGAGAATTCTGTTTGGAAATATCTACACTGTAAATAACTTTTTATTCATCTTATTTATATAGCAGTCTATGCTTCAGCTTTTTCTTTTGAAGTATTCAGGAAAAGCCATTAGCTAATCCTCCAGTATAAAACTCCTAATAAATTGAATGATCATGCTTTGGATGGAGCAATCTATAAGCACTCAGGAAGGGATTAGTCACTCATTAAGATATAGACATTCAGTGCTTGTGTGATCTTTATGTGATATTCAAATGGCTGGCACTGTTATTTAACAGAAATTCAGGTTCACTTCCTCTTGGTGGTTATGAGTAGTCTGGACTAATGGAGAACATTCTTTACATGTTGCCTGCTTGAAGAATTTTATATAAGATTCAATTCAAAAACAAATTTGCCAGTTAATAGCATTAGTAGGGCTGAACAGCATCTTACAAAGAAATGGTCCTGAATACCACACCATGCACTATCTCGTGTGCTTTGCAAATGTAGTATTCAGAAATCTTAGGAATAAAGTTTCTGGCCTGGGAAAAGCTCTAGGACAAATGACAGCATTTTCATTTCAGCCTTTCTTCAATTCCCATAGGCCAGATCCAAAGGGCATCAGTGAGAAAAACACCCTGAGGAATCTAGAGGGAATTCTGCCATCTTACTGACCTCTCAGTTTGCCCCTTATCAATATATTATAGAAAAAGATGAAGGAATATAAGAGGTGACATGCTGGCAGCAACATACAAGCCAAAGGAGAAAATAACATGAGCTGACAAGACTGCAATTACATTTAGGACTTGACAGCAAACTGTGACTGTTAGAGATCTACAGTTTGAGTCTAACTTAAATTCTCAATTCCAATATTAGTTTCATCTTAAAAATAGCTAAAAATCCAAAAAGCACTGAATAATAGTAAAATGCCTTCAATAAAAATGCTTCATCGAATGCTTGTATCAAAGGTCAAGAATTTATAACAAATGCTGAGACTAAATCTGAATTCAGCAAACATTTTGTTTGCAAAGTTATTCAGAAATGAAGGCAGAGATAACATAGGCATTAAACAAGAATTAAGACAGAATTTTTTTTTTTTTTTTTTTTTTTTTTTTTTTTTTTTTTTTTTTTTTTTTGCTGTAGCCAGAACTCCCTGGACAAACAGAAGAAAAACCTGACTACTGTATTTTGAGAAAGACAGCCTAAGGGACAGACAAACACAATGGTTGTTAAAAGAGGCAGCACAAAATATCAGGGGTGTCAGATTCTTAGGCATATATTAAGTGTTACCTATTAGCAGAGAAAATATTCATTTATGTGCAGCAGGAACAACTTCAATAAAATGTCTATTTAAGAAAAATATTACTTTAGAAAAATCTGTATGATCTGTATGAGTTAGGCTACATGGGCAGTTATCTCTATTTAATTAAAAATATGAATGTAAAATGGGTGATTTAGAACACTTAAATTCTTGACATACAGACAGCTTGCTGTAATTTTTAAGAGCTGGTTTAAGGTAAACTGAAACAAGCCAGTAGCACTGAATGAGTCTCCACCTGAAGGTTTGAAAAAGTTCCACTAAGGTTTGGCCCATGAACACCTTTTTAATACTATTTTTAGCTGAGTGTAAGATCAGTTTTGCAACACAAAACACAACCATATTTGCCTACATATGCGTATGTATAAGCTTGTCATTCCCCTGCAGTTTAGGCATCTTATTCCAGCAGAGGAGGATGTAACATGTGATAGAAGGCTTGTAAAGCTTAGGAGACCATACTGTTGAAATGCTACAAATATAACTAAACAAACACAAAATCTATGTGCTGTAAATCCCAAACTGCTATATGTGTATGTATAAACAAAGAACAACACTTTCAGTATCATGTCTTAATTCACTGCCACTCTGAAAATTATTAAAATTAAGAGCCTAATGTAGCACAGGAATGCCTTTGAGGTGGTAAAACTGGAAAGGGGCTTGCCAGGAACAAAAGGGCCCTCTTCTCACCAGGGTGAGCAGAGAAATGCCAGAGCTGGAAGCTTCTTTTGGGACTTGTGGAGGGAACACTTCCTCCCCACAAAGCACTTGGTACTATCCCTTTGCACCTGGGCAGAAAACATCCCCCAGTGCTAGTTCCCCTAAACACAATGAAGGTTAAAATAACTCTGAAGGGTATCCAAACCCTATTTTGGCCATGGTATATCCATTGAAAGAGCCAAACAGTGTGAACTGCTTCACCTTTCCATTGCAATCTTAGTCACAGGATGGCTGAGGTTGCAGGAGGTCTTCAGAGATCATCTTAACAAGGAAAGCCATCACCTAGGGCAGGTTTCCCAGGGGCAAGTTCAGCCAGCTTTTTGATATCTCCAAGGATTCAGATTCCACAAACTCCCTGAGCAACTTCTGCCAGTGCTCTGTCACCTGTCAGTAAAAGAGTGTTTCCTGATGTTCAGAGAGAATGTCCTATGTTTCAGTTTGTGCCCATTGCCTCTAGTCCAGTCACTGGGCACCACTGAAAAGAGCCTGGCTCCATCCTCTTTGTACTTTCCTTCCAGTAATACAAGATCATCCCTGGGCCAACTCTTTGTGCTAAATAGTCCCTGTTCTCAGCTTTTCCTCAGAAGAGGGATGCTCCTGTCCCTTAAGCATGTTTGTGGTCCTGTGTCAGACTCCTTTCAGTAGCTCTACATCTCTTTTGTACTGGACAGATCAGAACAAGACACAGCACTCCGGTGCTGAGTAGAGGAGTAGGATCACCACCCTCAGCCTGTAGGCAGTAATTTGCCTAATGCAGCCCAGCACACCATTAGCCAGCTTTGCAGCAAGGACACATTGTTGGATGAGGATCAGCTTGGTGATCATCAGGACCCACAGTTTCCTTTTGTGAGAAGCTGCTTTCCAGTGGAGTGGCCCCTGGTATATACTGGTGTATGGGATTGTTCCTTACCAGGTGCAGGACTTTGCACTCTCCCTTGGTGAACTTAGTGAGGTTCCTGTTAGCCCATTTCTCCAGCCTGTAGAGGTCATCAGGATGGAAACATGACTCTCTGGCAGATCAGCCATGCTTTCCAGGTTTGTGACATTAGCAAACTTGCTGAGGATACACTCTACCCCATTATGCAGATCATGTAACACTTCTCAAGATGTTAAATAGGAGCAGAGCCATCACTGACTCCTGGGGTTCACTGTTCGTTACTGGTCTCCAGTTAGATTTCATGCTATTGTTACAGCTTTTTGAGCTCAGCTGTTCAGGCAGTTTTCAATCCATCTCACTGACTGCTTCTTCACGCCATACTTCACCAGCTTCTCTATGAGAATCTTATCAGAGAGTATCAAAAACCCTGCTCAGGTATAGGTAGAAAATATCCCCTGCTCTCTCCTCACTTACCTGGCCAGTCTTTTCACCGTGGAAGGTTAATACTAAAACTAAGAAGAGATCAATATGGCAGGGTTTATGAAATCAGGTTTGTAAGTACAGCACTGGTGAAAAAAATTAAAGTTTGAAGTAAACAAAATATGAAAAAATATGTTTAGCAAGCAGATAGATCTTTTAACTATCTATGCCTGACATTAAAAATACCTCAGACATATGACAGATGCCAGAGCTGGAATTCCTTATTCAGACTGACACCCCATCTCCAAAATGCCACATGCTACAAGTCTGATTCTTGGCCTAGACTTTACAGATTATGACTTTTCCAAGGAATATATGGTACATGTCTTCCTAGCTGTTCGCACAGTGAATAAAAATGCTCTCAAAATCCTAAGTGCAACTGAAGTTATACATAAAACTAATAATAATACTGTTAATAATAATAATTATAAGGCTCTGTGGTATTGTTTGCTTAAATTGAAAGCCATTCATGTTAATACAGACAGCAAATTGCATGAACTTCCTTTAACCTTTGGAAACCATTAAGAAATCCAGTATTTTTGGCTAATTACACTTGCAATTCATGGGGCCTGCTTGCCTTCTCTGTTAGGTAGGTAAAATACCACTGTCTCCCTGACATTTCCTTCCTCTGTGGATCCCAGTCATCCAAGTGCAGAACTGGGCTTTCCACATTTATGGTTGCTCTGAATTTAAGGAGTATTTGAGGTGAAGGTGGATAGGGATGTAAGTGTGCCTGATAAAGGAGGTAATAAAAACTACAAACTGCTCTTCTCAGCTTTTTAAAAGCACAATTAAGAACTTGCTTTATCTGCTGGTATAGATGAGACCAGAAGCTAAAAGAGCTTGGGGAAGCAGGAATAAGTAATTTTTGCAGGTTTTTTTTTTTTTTTTTTTCCCTACGGAGAAGAATATTTTAAAGACAAGTTTTCCCTTTTTAGACCTATCAGTTTCCAACAGCATTCTGCCTGATGGTTGCTGGCTCCCAGACCACACATATGGCCTTGGTTTCCAGAGGAAATTCAAAAAGAGGGAATATAACTCAGAAGATTGTTTCTATACACAGAAATGTGCACATATAGGGAAGGTAAAGAAAAGATACAGGGACATGCTGAACAGCTCCTTCTGTGTGCTCTGAAGAAAACAAGGGACCTGTGATGGGTTAAGAGTGTGGAAGGCTATGCAGATGGCTCTTTCACACCCACAGCCATGGTTACTCCATATGGGTCCCTTGGCACTTGCATCATATTGTATACTCTGCAGCAAAATAAATGTCTTAGATCTAGGAAGGACTACTAAAGCTAAATCTGTTAAAGACCTGTGTATTAGTGTTCAAAGATGCATATAATTTCCTACAGCTAAAGACAGTCATTTAGTTTTGGCAAATGTTATTTTATTTGTTCAGGCTGAAAGGTCACTATAATTCTGCCAACTTTATTTTCCATATTTAAAATGTCACCCCAAACAGGTAGCTAAGGCAACACATTTTCTTTCTACATGTCTTTTACCATTTTTTCATGTCAGAGAAGGTCTTTTATGTCTTAGGAATCCTAATTAAGTTTGAGAACTGGTCTTTGAAAAAACCACTCGAAGCAAGTGAAGCACCTTTTTAAGATGATTGTCTCAGCTCCAAGGGTGCTCAATTACATTGTTTTTCTACATGCTTTGACACGTTTGCTTCTGGCAGCATTTCTTTGCTCTCTCAAAGCATCTCTTCATGCAAGAAAGCAATTGTAATTATCTGAAAGGTTTCCTTCTGCTGTCCTCCATTTATGTGCTCATATTTACTTGTGTCTCCAGTTTGCACCTACATGACAAATGTGACCCTGTGCTTTGAAGGTCATTTCAAAAATGCAACTAAAGCCATTGCTATAGGAAAGCCTATACTGATCTATCTGTTGATGCTCAAACTCCATGAAATCTGGCTGTGCAAACCACTCCCTCCTTCATGCCAACTCCTGAACATGGCTGAATCTGCGCTAATCTATTGCCACACGTTAAGCAGGTCAAGAACTACCCCTCTTTTTATTCTTTAATTTTGGTTAATTTTCTATGATCGTAGCATGCTGAAATGGCTCCATGAGGATCGCAGGCACTAGAACCAGAGGAAGAGCCAAGAGGACAGTAAGCCATGGGCAGACAAAGGCAGGAAGAAGGTGGAACTACATTGTCCATCACTTGGAAAGAGTCACAATGCCATGACAGGGCAACTTCATTTGTTGGAAGGACCTTGGTGACTCCAAAGATGCAGTCTTGCCTTGCCATGCTTCAATCCTTTTTCTAATTGGAAACCTTCTACCTTTTGCTGACATTTAAAACATAGGTATCTAAATGCATCAAACATGGTTAAGTGTACTTCAGCGAATCCCATCTGCTTATTAACTAACTTATACCAGGCACATAACAGTAATAAAGATCTTTGGGTGCATTGATTAATTCCATGCACTACAATTTTATTTTTTTTTTTAAACTGAAGAATTAAAGCTCTTATATTGTGTCATAAATTACTTGAAAGGAAGATAAAAACATTCTGGTATTGAGATATATCTATGAATGGTTTTCTTTGAACATTCTGGTTTTCCATCTTGTCCTTGTCAAGATGGACATGCAAACAAAGAGACCAAAAAGCATCTTTACAGAAGAATACTTATTTTCCTTGTAAAATACATTAATGATCAACACGGTCTCTAAGGAATTGTGATTCTTTCTTCCATATTGTTCATGTTCTAAACCCAACTGCAGACTGGCATGATATAAATAGGAAGCACTGAGACCCTAGGTCAAGATAAAGACCATCATTCACTCTTTTAATTTGCTTTTGAAATTAAGTTTGAAAACGGCTGCAGAAAAGTCTGTTCCTTTTGTACAGACTATTTAAATATTTTCACAAACACGGGTTTTTTTGTTTTGTTTTGTTTTGTTTTTTTTTCCTTCCTGACCACATGGTTGGAACTTATGGGTCATTGTGACCTTACAACTTCCTAGGGGAAAATTAGTTGCAGAGAGATGGCATGCAAAGAAAAACACACTGACAAAAAAATCAGTCGGTTTTCTGCAAAACACATTTACAGTTTCTTGGCAGTCTCTGCCCTCAACTCCCACATTTGTTTTAGTAGCATCTGCTCTGATTTTTTTATCTTGGACTGAGTGGTCCAACTAGAATTTCATTATTTGGAAAGTGCATTCTATTCACTAATGTGTATCGGATTAAACTTGGCTCCAGATTACCTTAAATTAGAAGCACATTACAGCTACATCTTCACAGAACACTAAAACATCCCACTTCCCAGAAAGCATTGGCAGAGGCCCAACTCTTACTGAAATCACCAGGACAGAGACCTCTAGCTTCCTTTAAATATTGAGGTAGATCAATAAAATGGGACGGACTCAGGATTATACATATAGGCATACACATACATATGTGGACACGTTCCATGTATACACATTCATGTGCTATATCATACTATTGTACATCTGCTGGACACTCTAAAGGATTCTGCATGCTTGTGACCCAAACTTTTTTCCCCCCCCCAGAAGCAGACCAAGATTGAACAAAACTGTTTGAGAGAAATGAAGGCAAAGAACTGAGCCAATGTCAATCGAGGCTCTCCCAGCTAAATCCACCAAAATGGTAAATCCAGAAAGTTCAGACAAAGGCAAAGAACAAGCCTCAGGCTGTTTCTCATGCCAACCCACTGTACGGGTGCAGTTGCCTCTGTGGTTCCCAGGCTCACTGCTGCTTCCCTGGTCTGAACAGAGTCAGTGGTACCTTCCTTTTGCTACAATCCACTGTCTGGCTCTAAATGTGACTGCTACACCTCACTGCCTGCAGGGGTGAAGCTGGCATTTAGCATTAAGCTGCCACAGCTAGGCTAAGGCCACTTTGTCTAAGAGTAGATTAAAAAGAAGGCAACCCGGTGTCTGCTATGCAAAATGAAAAGCAAATAAACAAACAAACAAACAAACAAATGACCTGAATAAGCCAGTTCAAATCCCGTCATTTAGCTGGCTTTCAACATTATTTTTTTACACACTCTGGGACTTCAGTGTATCAAGCAGGCCTGGAAGCTGATGAAACAAATCTCAGCAGTCTGGGAATCAGGCCTATGTTTGCAACAGGTGGACCTTAACTAGACACAGGGAGCACCAGAAATCATAAAGAAGACTGATGATCCTCTTGAGACCTCCAAATTAATTTTAATGAACTGAGGAATTTGACTAAGCTCCTGTTAAGCTTTTCACATTTGAAACTGCTGTTTCAAGGCAAACCTGTGCGGTTTCATCCATCTCTATCTTCCTGGCTTGATTTGAACCATATCCTGATGACACCAAGGGAAATATTTCAAGCAGGAGGGAGGAAATGCTCTAAACAGTTAGCTTCAGGAGTGAGGAAAATGCAGTTCTAACTCTCATTCCATATATCTCTCATAAGCTTGCAGAATCACTTAAGAGGAGATAGGCTAACAACATATGCAGCACCAAAGATAAGGCAGAGATCCACAAGAAGCAAGTGTGCTCACAGAGTTGAATGGAACTCAATTTAAACACCTACTGCCACAAGCTTATGAAAATCTTGACTACTCCTCTGAGGAACAAAGTGGTATCTCCAGTTTCATCCATGAGGAACACCAGAACTGTGGTAATTATTATGGTAATACCCATAGCTGCTATCACACTAGCCCAGCTGAATGGCTCTATCTTCTCCCTGCTCTGCTGCATATGGGGTGTACCTACTACTCTGCTATTGATTCAGTCCTTCCTATAACCTCAGTCACTCCTGCACACAAAATGGTCCTTGGCCCCCCATTCTGTTTGTCTGGCCCAAACACAGTGATCAAAAGCAGTGGCTCTCTCACTCCCAAGAGATGTGAGACTGGGGCTTGGATCCCATAGGCTGGGGAGGACCTGCAAGGAAGCCCGTGCACTCCCTGCACAGTGCTTCCCACCACACTGTAGGTTGGTCCAGTTACTATTTCTACTGCTTATACACAATTACCAAGAACCAGCAGCTAATTTTCAGCATCCAGTAGGTAACCAAAAGCAGATGAGACTTTAGATACCTCCTCAGTATTTCCTCCTAGGTATTCTCCTGTGCCAAAGGTAACATGAGACAGGCCATTAATTCTAATACAATATAGTAGCTCTCTTGCACATCTCTCATCATCTGTATATGGGAATGGTACTGTTCAGTAACACTGTAGGCATATTTGTAGGCTAATTAAATTAGGATCTGCAAAATACTAGCTCCCTGGGAAGACAGGTGCTATATAAGTGAAAGATATTATATTTAAAATGTCATGCTAAGGGAAACTTTTTTTCCAGAAGATTATCTCACAGAAATCCTCGATGAGTTTTAAAGCTGAAATTTCATTAACAAGTTGTCAACACCAGCCCATCCTCCCAAAACCTGTTCTTTTACCTCCCACTCTTTCCTGAAAACACTAGCCATCTTGAAGCATGTAGAATGACAAAGTAAAGCCTGGCATTTTTAAAAGAGGAAAAGAATCAAAGTAAGTAATGGGAAGTTTATTTCTTTTTAGGGCTAAAAATGCTTCCCCGGTCTCACACATACAATTACCCTGTACACAAACACGGGTATGAACACACTTGCAGAATGCATATGGATATGGTTGATAGATAAATTTAAGCACACAAATACAATTATAGGTTAAATGAAACAAACTACTGTTCCAGTAGCAGACAAATGACTGGGGACTTTTACCCACTGTGTTCCTCCATTTTATACTATTTTTAAGCCTCATTTTCTACCCAGTAAATAAATGAGCTAGCAGAGGACTGGTTCCAGTTCCTCTAAAACAGTTATATGCAAGTAAGGCCCCTACCGATTCAATTTTGACAAAGAAAATAATCACTTCACAGTAGATACTGGTTATAAATCAAAATTGCATGATTCCTCTCACATTTCAGGAAATAATAGCACTGTGTCCATTCCAAAAGAGTCATGGCAGTCTGAGATACTTCCTAATGAAGACTGCTACCCACCATCTGTATCATATCAGGCACTATTTTCTCCCTTGCCTCTTCTTGTGCACTACAGCTTCCAACGGTTATTAAATGCATCCTGGCTGGCCACTCTTTTAAATTAGCATCCCCCATAAGATGCAATATCCTCCTGAATTCCCCCAAGAACCACTGCATCTGTAATCTGCACTTAATATTGAATTTGCAACAGAGAAATTCATTAGCTATGAACAGTATAAAACTTCCTTTATGCCTGTTTTCATTTCATTCTTCCAAAACCACCATAGTCCTTGGCTGCAGCAAACAAATTTGGCCTCCTCCCAGTAAAATCAATTGTTAATGCACATACTGAGAAAAGTCCTATGTGTTCAAAAAGGATAAATTACACTTTGATCCAGAGATCGTATCCTGCTGAATATCTTTTCAGGTTTAAGCAAAGGCTTAAAAGTTTAAAAAAAAATCCTGTTTGTTATATACATATCACAATACTTATCCCACTTATATTCTTAGCAAAATCTGGGAATATGATGCAGAACTGTCATAGTAGTTATGGGCTACAATTCTAAAATCAGAGCTGTATAGATAAGGAACAGATTTGAGACATTTAAATATTTCTTATTTCAATAGTAATTTGAATATTTAACTTGTGGAGGCAAATCTGTTGTGGTTTTATATATATTTACAATATAGAAAATAACCTTCTCCACAGGCACCCCCTTGTCACGGGGGAGAAGCTTGCGTGCCCTTATGAGGTTGTGAGCTATGTGGGCGGTGGTTTGTGCCTCCGGTAGGGTCTCCCATGCTAGTTAGGTCTCAACTGAAGGGTCAGACAAAGTGTGTCCACGGGCAAGATGGGCTCACTAGCCTCCTGGCAATCATCCTAGGAGTAGGACAACTCTAACTCCAAACCCAGGCAGATGGAGCTCGCTTGGCCCTGTAAGGCCATCCATCTAAGAGAAGGATAC
>JAWWEU010000081.1:113839306-113856838 GCA_035583155.1 Acropternis orthonyx | reverse complement strand
GGCCATATTGACCACCATCAGTGGTCCACTCTGGCCTCCAATCAGGAGGCATGGAGACACACCATTCATAATGCTGCGCTTCCTTTGAGACCACACGCAGGATCAGTGTTGAAGAAAAAAGACAACGCAGAAAAAACCGTGACTCACCAACACCACCTGTGGAAACTTTCCACTGTGCCTTTTGCAACCGGACTTGCCTATCTCGCATTGGCCTTTTTAGCCATCAGCGTGCTTCAGCAAGCGTGGGTAGAGCCTTCCCAAATCTTCGTTCATGAAGCCTAGCCATGATGATGATGATAAAATAACACTCTAGATACACATATACCCACAAACATACAAAAATATTATGTGGTTTTTTGCAATTTTATGTTAGTACTTGATGCTAGGACATGTCCACCCAGAGCAGCTAGCAAAACTCATTCTTTAAAAGGCTTGTAATAATATAGTCAATTATCACCCTCTTTAGGATTGCAACAAATAGGAAGTAGCCTGAAAAATTAGTCTTACAAAACTTAAACTTAGAAGGTAGACTGAGTTGAGCACTGTAGCATGCATGAACTAAAAAATTTGTCACTACTTGTCTTAAATGTCATGAAATCTTGAAAAAGCATTTTCCCTTTTACAGCTTTTCCCCCATAAGGAATGTGGTTACATAAAGTATAATTAATTGAATAGTTTAATTGGAAAAATCCTATAAGATCATCAAGTTCAACCACTAACCTAGTACTGCCAAGTCCACCACTAAGCCATGTCCCCAAGTGCTACATGTACATGTCTTTTAAATGCCTCCAGGAATTGTGACTCCACCAGTTCCCTGTGCAGCCTGTTTGTTTCAATGCTTGATGAGCCATTCAGTGAAGAAATTTTTCTTAATATTCAACCTAAACCTCCCCATGTGAGATCTGAGGCAATTTCTTGTCCCAACCGTTTTTGCCTGGGAGAAGAACTGACCTTCACGTTGGCTAGAACTTCCTTTCAGGTTCCTCTACATGTGTAGAGAGAGATAAACTCCCTATATGAGCTTCCTTTTCTCAGGCTAAATAGGACCTAGTTCCCTCAGCTGTTTCTCATGAGACTTGTGCTCCAGACCCTTCACCAGCTTCATTGTTCTTCTCTGGACATGCTCCAGCACCTTAAAGTCTTCCTTGTACAGAGGCACCCAAACCTGAACACAGTATTTTGATGAACAGCCTCGTCAGTGCTGAGTACAGGAGGAATTATAGTAGTATAACTATTTATAGAAATTCTCCAGCCCTCCCTTTTAAAGGACACAAAAAAATTCTGTAGTTGTATACCTTTCAAGAATGACTGCAGTAACAGAACCACTGAAAGCAATTATTGCAGCAATCTAGGATTCTTGACAGTTAAATTGCAACATCTGATATAAATGGGAACGGGATGCTTCAACACCTGATATTGTGCCTTTTGGAGTGAACAGACTCAGAAAATACATAGGTTCCTTGGTATATTAAAAAGGTTTATTTAAAATTCATTTATTAGTTTGGACAGGCAAATTCCCACATTTTTCCTGAATGCAGGGCTTTTTAATTGTATTTTATTAAAACCTTTCTTAAAATGACATGCAATGAGGGTACAGAACCAGAATGAGCAATGTTTTTCTAAAATACAATAATTTATGAAGAGAATTCAACTATATGCTACTACATATGTTATATATGCTACATGTAATACAGAGTAGATTTGTCAGGGAGCAGCGACATTCCCTTTCTTTTTCTCCTTAGCATGGTCTTCTCTGGGCTGCATAAACCAGATCAAATTGTGGCTACCCTAGAGTTAAGATCTACTGATGCACTGTATGGCTGCTGTCTTTCAGAGGTAAAGCAGTCTGAAACTGAAATGATCAGGAGCTACAGAAGCTCAGTACATCCTTCAAATGATTTTTACTCAAGTGTTTTTATTTTAAAAAAAATGGACACAGGCTATCTATATGAAAAATAATAGGCCAAAGTCTCCTATTTTATTATACAAAGATTTACTTTATCTGTAGCAGTTCCACTCATATAAATACAACTACACTGATATAGACTCACATATAGTGGGGTAAAAACAGAAATACATCCCACATCCAAAACGTCTCTCATATTTTACACTTATTTTTATACTCCCAAATTATTTTTCATGAGTGCAAGCTTGCGTTGTCTTCTTCTTCATACTTGCTGTACCACCAGGTCCTAAGATGACATTACTAAGCCCAAATTAAAGTTCTATTTTGGCAATCATGAGTATACACTAAGGATCTTTATACCTCAATGGGGAATCAATCTATGACCTTTCAAAGTATATCTTCCTAGTGTGTACCCACTATTAATATCCTGAATTTTCATTCAAATACCATTATAATGATGTGACTTCCTCATAATGCATTTGATTAGTCTTCTAGTCCACATAAATGTCTAGTGCTGCCTACAGGTTTGATGGTTCAAAAGACCAATTTAAATTATATATTTTTCAGTTTATAACTGTAATATATCAGCTATAAAGGCAGTGAATTAAGGGCATTACTGGAATAGTGCTTGCCTCAACCTTCTCCAGGAAATACATAGTCATTCTAAAAATTCAGGTAGTAGTAATAAAAATATTGTTTGAACTACTGCACCTCTATTTTGTACTGTTATAACCTTGGAGCTTACACACTCCCCTGTGAACAAGAAAATACAGTACAGGAATGTGTTTGGCAGCTGCCTTTTCTCTTTAAAACGTCACATTCACATTTGCAACTATTCCCTTCAATTCTACGGCAGCAGTTAAACTAGTCTCATTTGTGGGGTGGAAAAAACATACCTGGGGCAATTTTCCATATTTGATTTACAGGAAAAGCATGAGATCTACTGCTAGTTTTTGCACTTGTCCATGTCATGTAGCTTTTCTGTGTGTTCAGATCTTAATGGCACCAGCAGACAGCTTTACAATTCAGATCCGTTGATTTATTCACCCAGTTCTTCAATTCTTTTCAGATTATATTCTTAGATGCTTTCCCTCAGGAAAAAAAAAAAAACGCATTTTGAAGATGTTTAGATAATGTTAGCTTGCTGGTCCTTTTTGGCTGTGTTTGGTTTTTTGGGGTCTTTATTTTTGGTTGTTTGGTGGTGGTGTGGGGTTTTTTTCCCTGTTTTTTTGTGTGTTTGTTTGTTGGTTGGTTGGTTTGGATTTTTTTTTGTTTGTTTGTTTTGGGGTGGGTGTTTTCCTTTGTTTTCAGAAGTTTCACTTGCCCTTCATGTTCCAGACAAGAAAACATGTTTGAGAATAATTATAACTAAACCAAATTTTATTAAATTATTATTTGCTTTGGACTTAGGAGTATGGGCATTTCATTTCATTGATGCACAGTTTGGTTTCTTTTTTTCATTTCTTTGTATGATATAAATATTTAAACTGCTAGAGTGCCCAGCTGTTGCACACAGAGCATACACCAAGGACTGTCCTGTTGGTTAGACTGTCTAGTCTGCTGCCTTGACCAGAAGCCACTGGCAAACTCTTCCTTCTTCACAGTAAAATCCACATGTGCAGATATGTCAGTTTACTTGACTTGTGCTGAATCTTGAAAGCTGAAATCTTTGCAAATCAACTTCAGCAGGTTTTGTGGTGGTTAACGAGGACATTATTTGCTAAAAATGTGAAGAACTCATGCACTTGAGTGAACTGGTACAGTTTTTCTCTTCCAAAACACATTATCTGTATGAATTTGCATGGCCACAAATCTTCCAATAAAGTGCTGTATTTAACCAACCAACTAAACCTCATTACTGTCCCCTGTCTTGGAGTGCATCTTACCAGGGTTTTAGTCTTTATGTCTTGGTGCCTTTAACCAAAGGAAAAACACTCAGACCCAGGCAGTAGCCTTCTGTAGAGCATAGTGATCACCTTGACAACTACTGTAGTGCAATAAGATGAAGAGATTTTTTTTTTTTCCTGCTTCTTCTGGGACATTGACAGTGAGAGAAAAAGCATGAAGATCATTCCTTTAATGAAGCCATTTAGAAAACCTTCAGAAGCAAGTTTTTCAGGAGGAGAATATCAAAACCATATTGTGTGCATATTTAATTTTTCACATTTCTAGAACAAAATGGCCCAGTTCTGCTGGGCTCTCTATGCCAGCTTGTCTCTACAGACAGCTGCTCATACATGCCAACCTCTTACAGCTTTTCAGATTTCCTTTCAACTTTAACTCTCCATTAGTAAAAAAAGATTTTCAGTATCTTTATAATCAAGAACAGGGTCTTTTCAGTTGACAGTTGCTTCCATTGACTTGGAAATATATACCAAAATGATCTCATTTGAGAAGTTGTTTTGATGTTTGATATGAATTTAAGATAGACTAACATATTCATGCAGGAAAAGAATCCTAACACTGCATATTAGTTTAATTTTTCTCTTATTTGGCGTTGACCTTAGGTTAAAAAAGGAGACAGAGTTTCATTGTCTTATTTGTATGGGATTCATCTAATACTCAGTTATTCTTAAATCTTACCAAATGTCATTTCACTCTTGGGTCATTAATGTACATGTGGTTCATCAACCCTTGTACAATGCCCTGGAGAAAGCTAGTAATTAACCTACTTCCATACTGACCATAAGCCAACTATAGCTCCTCTTTGTTTCCCTCATCAGTTTATAGTCTGTAACTTTCCTTTTTTTGGGGGGCTGGCCTACCTTGAATACTTAATTGCCTTAGATACCTCTGACAAAGTCATAACTAGTTCACAAGGGCATAGCTGGATTTGTCCTGTTTCTTGGTGCGGTATCACTGAGATGGCAGAGCTGGTTCCTAAGAAGCCTAGAAAGAGTCAGTCAGATAACAGAAAAGATCAATAAAGAATCATTCAGGAATGTGAAGGGTTTCTTTTGTCATCCTCAGCATGCCCTCTACAAAAGTTCCTTGTTATTTATCCCTCCAGTTATACTTACCCTCCTGCCCTAGACAGTCTTCTACTATGACAAATGCCAGACATGGAATACTGTTAGAGACCTTTGGCAAAGCATTTTCAAGAGTCTAGACAAAGATCTGACTGAGATAACACTTTCTGCTATTTTAATGACAGATTTAAATTCTGTGAGACTAGTAAGATCAGATTTTTTTCTTCACTGCAACTGGACTGATTTGAATCTATTGTATCATGCTTAGTTTAATGTTTTATAGGCTCTGCCTTGCTTTTTTCAGCTATTGTTCCGGATCCCAATTTAAGGTCAGTGCTTTAGACTCCTCAAGTTACCCCCCAATATTTTTTTAAGTGTAGTATTTGTTAATCACTACAGTTATAGATAAGTAAGACTCCAGCAAGAAGCTTACATTTTTTATCGGCAGCTCAGTCATCTCCTTCTCAAACATCCCTGTAATTCCTGTGTGAACAGTGGCTAGGTCCATTACCTAATTGTAGTTTATTCTATTCTACTGCTTGGTATTTGAGCATTTCATCTCCTATTATGCCTAGTTCTCAACTGCAAAATAGAAGTGTTATAGTAGGAGAATATGCCTCATGTTCTATGACAGGCACTAATGCAAAGTCATAATCAAGCTGCTGTGAAATTACATTTCAGACATGTCTTCCTCTGACTCAGGGCTTTGACTGCAACAATGAAGGAAGAAAGAACTGCATTCTCTTCCTCTCTCCGCTGGGTGCAGGAAAACATCATTTGAAGATGCATCTGCAGCCAAGGCAGGATAGTGGGCTTGTGGGGCAGGAAATGCAGGTTACCAAGCAGAACTGAGAAATCTCATTTTCCTGGTTTTTCTTACTTGTCTGTGTGTTTAGAGGTAAAACATCTGTTACCAAATTTGAGGGGATGAAGATGTAAATGTCAGCCTGTGGACTATTATGCCTTGAGAAGCACTGAGGGTGGAAGAACTTGCTTCCCTCTCTACCATGGCACTTTGGCAAAGCACATAGTATTGTGGGGATGCAGGGCATTTGTGTTACACTCTCTTCATGTAACACTGCAATTCTATGAGATTTTTACCTTACAGACTGAAATGTTGGGAAAGAAAGCATTTTGTGGTGGCTGGTGTAGCAGGTACAGGCAGGCTTTTCCTCTGGTCTCTTCTGGACTATTACATCTATTACATGGTTGGCTGTGTTTGCAGGCACCAGGTTCAATGATCCATGAACTGTCATCCACTCCTGTGGGGAATAATTGGGGATAGCAGTAACAAAATCTCTGCTATTTTAGAGAATTTGGGAGTCTTGTTCCTCATTTCCCCTGTGTTCTGCAAGAGTTGCTGTGAATTCTTTAGCTTCTACAGCTTTCAAAGGTGTTAAAAGGTTTGCTGGGCTTGCAGACCTGTCTGGGAACTGAGAGACATTGAAAAATAGCAACAGAATGGCTCAATGAAAGAACAAAGGGCTGCAAGCCAAAATCTGTCCTTTGCCAGATGGTCATCTTAATAATACTTTGCATAAATGTAGCATTAGGAATTTGTACTTTGGCCTCTGAAGTGGATACATATCATTAAAACTGTTTTACAAATGAGGAAGCTGAGGATTGAAAAGGTGCATTCATTGGCCACCACATCGCTAAATACATATATGAGTAATGCCAAGAATTTTTACACACAGGTTACGCAGAAAAGGTCTGAGTGGCTACATTGCATTATGGAGATCCTTGGAGTGAACTGTGATGTTCCCAGAAAGCAAATATATCTCAGCAGCCACACCATAAACCTGAGCTACAGCAGATTTCTGACTTTAGACCTAGAGATACGTATGGCTGCTTTCAGGTATTAGAGATTGCTCCACGGTTTATGATAAAGGATGCTGTCTTACAGTCAAGAGGTACAGCCAAGCATTGTGATAGAGTTCAGCACTGACACTGAACCAGGAGATGTGCTTTACCCAGTGTGCCTCACCATGTTGGTAGATTTTTGTCATTATGTTCAACTTGCACATTCCATGGAGAGATAAAAGTGTGTTTCTGCCCATGCTGCAAGGACACATCAGCTTAGTTTGCCAATACTCCAAGGCAGAAAAAAGAGGCTCATATAACCATATAACCATATAACCTTGAGCTTGGAATTAAGCAGACAAACTCATCTTGCCTTAAACTTCATCCTGCAGGTCTAAGCAAGGTAGCAATATGTTTTCTCCATCTCTAGTTAGGCATTGACATCTACTCTAAAACACAAAGAATAAGCACATCTTCAATACAGTTCTTTTACAGTAACCTCTCAGTGGGCTTCAGGGTTTCATCCTTCCCATTTGGTAGGGAATATAATTTTAAAAGCACGCAGAACTACGCTCTTAAAGCACTATTCAGTAAGACATCCTGCCAAGAACACTGCAAAATGTCTAAACTCAAACTGTTCTTCACTTTAGCTCCTTTTTGTTCAATGTCATTTGTCCCTCAGCATTCAAGTACAATTTGATACAAAGAGTACTTTAATAAGGATTTAGGGCACTATTTCTGAACTAAAGGGTCACAAATGCAGAAGGACAGTGAAAATAAATCAGGGTGACTTGAAGTATTGTAAATTTTATTATATTATAAAGCAGAGAGAATGCTGGCTTCCAATTCTGCACACATATTCAAGCCATTCAAGGTCAAATAATCCGTTAACCTCTCCAAACAGACACATGGACATAAGCTTATATATCCTTCTTGCTGCTGTGGATATATTCTTTGTTCTTACATTTACAATAAGTGGAAAGAAATCATAAAAAATCGATTAAGACTTTACCAAGTTGAAAAGCTTAGGAACACTGCTCCAGTTTATGTTTTAAGAAAAAAAAAGTCTGGAAATATTTAATCTGCAAACTGCTGCTGAAGATGTTAATAGGAAAGATTTTTATTTGGAAAAAAATATAGGCTTAAATAACAATACGTGGACATAATAATCACTTTTATACTTTTAAAATAAAATACAAAAATATTGATGCTCTAGTAGTGTAGATATAAAAGCCTCAGTAAGTACATCTTAACAGTGATATAGTGCTATATGCTCCTGTTTATGCTAGTTTGTTTTATCCTAAATACTTTCTTGACTACAGTGAAAAAAAATTACAAGATAAAACAAAGTAAGCAGAAATTTTTCTTACATGGCATGTACAGCCAGTTGACCTTACTTCAGCTCTGAAGGGCCTGTACATTTGGAAATGCTGTTTACAGGGAGACCTACAGGTGCCCAGCTGAAGCTCATAAGACAAATAATGTTTTGTGATATCACCTGTATTTCCAATAAACTAGTTGCAAACCAGCCAGGCACCAATGAAATACTGAGAGGTATTTTTATAATACAAACAAGTGAGAAGCAGAGACATGAGCTTACTGGGGAAGAGAAAGCACCTGCTGCAATATTAGAAACAGAGGTATTAAAGGCAAAGAGGCAAACTTCCTGTCTTAACAGCCATACATGTGAATAACTTTCATTTGCTCCTGAACCACGGAGGAAATGTCCTGGCCGTGAAGTGGCAGAGTTACTCTGTTTAACACAAACCATTTAAGGATTATACACAGGAAAATACGGTATCATACAGAGTTTGGCATCTGTTTTAGCAGCTGTCACACTAGTCCTGCAAGGGAGCATTCAGAGCTGCAGAAGAGGCCAAAGGGGACTACACTCTGCACAATCATCACCAGGAAAAGAGAGTGCCAAGTGGGTATTTGAGTCAAATTTATAAACCAACTTGCTTTGGAACAATGCTTCTATTTTTAACATGCAGGGATGAGCCAAGAAGCACCGAAATAATGCATTACAAATTACAGAAAGATAGGGTTTTGCTCTAAGTTTCTCCCTCCTGCTCTTAATATTTAAGCTTGCAGGCTGTGTTCAGCCTTGGGGTAAAGTAAGTGCAGCTTTATTTAGAAAAGGAATAAAATGGAAATTGCTCACAAAAAAACGTTTTAAAAAAGTCTCATTCCCTGTCAGTACCTGCTTAGTAATTTAAAAATTATTTTGGCATACAGTAATGAGTAAATGAGCTAAATCTTCACTTAAATAAAATGAACCATGTTTTTTAGTACAATGTTTTGCATTTTACATTATTCAAATGCCATAAAAGGGTATTAAAACAATGTTCCTCTCTGCCCAAGACAAGGTAACACCTGACTCAAGTTTTCCTGGTGTCTATTGGATAAATGTAAAAAGTCTAGGCTACAGAAACTCACATGCTGAATTTATGAAGATTTCTTCATTTGCATATTTAATAATTTTAAAATTTCAGATTTTTAGAAAAACAATGGAAATCTCCGGATTACGCATGTCACTTTTTTGCCTTCTGAATAACATTCTTAATAATATTTATACAGCTAGACATAGAGCTCTTAGTATCACTGATTTGGATCAGCCTTATTTTAATGAGTTTCTCAGTATTTTAAACCCTTTACACAAATTTACACTGTGGATTTTCAATATGGATTTCAATAAGGTCAAAATATGTGTCTTAACACCCATAGAAAACTACCATTTAACAGTGAATAAACATATGCAATTTTATCACATTATTTGACCCAACTTGCAAAGTTCTGATCACCCCTCACCTCATTTATGACTTTATCCAAAGTTCACTAAAATTTGTGTGTCCAAAGATGCAGTATCAGTGGAAGAACCTCATATTAAATCCATGCAGGAATAAACCAGCTTACTGGTACCATCAGACTCTCTTACTGTTTGTTGCTGACCACAGCTTCTGGAACAAGTTCAGCAAATCTTTCTTTCCCATAATAGAGAATGTTTTAACAGTGAAACAGGGCAGCCTTCAGCGCAAACCCCTGTGATCTCCGCACACTCATAATTCATGCTCAGAACAGCTTTTTCTGAAGAGGTGAGGACATGCTTTCCTCTATCTGACTCTTCCCCATACCATTGTGGCATTCATTCTTCAAGTTATGCCAGGTTAAAATCTAGGGTTTGAACCCTATCTTAGCTTCTGTTTAAGCCCCCAGCCTAGACTCTTGTCTCTTGACCTGTTTTTGAAGCATACTACTCTTCCAAGGTCATATTAAGGTCTTCCAAACACATCAGCAAAACAAAAGAGCTTGTTTTGGTCTTTATACTCTCAACACAGGCTTGCCTGCAACAATTTTATTTCAAGTATCCTCATTCCCAGGTCAGTACAGTCTATTTTTAATGTGAATTTACCCTGACTCCTTGCCACACATATTTACCCTTGGACAACACCTAGTTCTCAACCTCACCAGTATTCATCTGCTACTTCACAGGCTGTCAAACAACTACTCAGGTGTTAAAAAACCCAACCAAGTCTCTCTAGAGCCTTAATTTAAGTGTTAGCAGGGAGCTGAAAATTAGCAGCAGTGTTCCTGCCTGCAGCTATGAAAAAAAGTGAGAAATGACACTTTAATGATTGCTAAGAAAGGGTGGGTAGTGAGCTTGATAGTTGCTCTCCACTTCACCTTTCCTGCCAACTGCCGGATGCATAAGCACTGAGCCTACATTCCTGAAATTTCTTTTGTGATGGGAGGAATCCAAGCTATGAATTCAACTTTGAACAGTAAATGCCCACGTCAAGTACACTGGTCAGGCCCAGCAACCTACTTGGGAAACACTAGAATATTCTCCCCATTGCTGACTGCAATGAAGAAACTTTTGTGCACTGCTGTTTTCGAATGTGCTAGTCCATAAATCTCCTTCTTAAAAATTCCAGATCAGTTTTCTTCAGCAGCTGTCATTTGTAACTTTTACCTCCCTGATCAACTTGAAACTTCTCTATCATTGCTTTGCTTTTAAGATGATGTTCTCTGCTTAGACATTCATTTTCAGGTCCCTGTTCTCAGTCTTGGAGGACTTACTGCCTCTTTGATGCTGACTTAGCAGCTGTATCCCATACAACCATAAACTGTGCTTGCTCTGCCAAATGCTTTTAAATCAGTCGTGTGTGCTTTTCAATTTCAAATCATCTTCCCAATTGCCCTTGGTGCACTCAACTCCTTCCCTGTCAGGCCGACAACCGGTTCACAATAGACAGACAGTACGTCTCAGCATTCGCCTTGATAAGGCTGACTTTCTATGACCAGCTGATAAAATTAGCTGCCAAGACAAGATGAAAAATACTTCAAACATCAAATTTACTAATCTGGTGAGGGATCTAACACTTGCACCCTTCTGCTATTTGCCTCATCTGCTATTTGCCACCACACCAGTCAAGGTCCTCTTGTGTTATGCTCAAGGTGGAGTTGTGTGCAACCGTGCTGCTCTGATACTGTGTGGCCCAAATGCTAACTCCATGCTGTCATCACTGAACAACATCACACTGCTGCACATTCACCATGAAGGTTTATCAGCCTGAGGACCAACACACCCACAACTTCCTACTGTAGCTTTCTTTCCCCCCCCCTCTCTCCTTCCACTTCATCTTTGATGGTCAGTTTAAGAATCCAAGAATCTTTGATGGTCAGTTTAACTATGCCATAACTTCTTAGTGACACAGTAGCATCTTGCCAGCAGACAAAATGGGTTCCAACCTGCTTCTGTGTTGAAAGCCTATATTCAGATAACAGATTTTGACAGACTGCATTACCTCTAGTCCCTCCTAAATTGCTGGTGGCCTTAGCCAGTGTGTAGCCAGCACCCACAGCTGGGCTTCCAGGACAACCTGTGTCGGCTACATGACCAGAGCACATTATGATTAATGGCACAGGGGACAATCTGCAGGCCAGGGAGGCTCTACACACACTGAACATGGCCAAGACTGTGGTGGTTTGATTTGGCCAGTTGTGTACATACTGGAAATAGAATTACAGCAGTAGACATCAGGAAAAGCACTTAACTTCTGACAAAAGTCTGAGTGACAAGTACTAAAATCTTGTAAAAAAAATTAATCTAAGACATTATAGGTCCAGTTGAACTCTGAGCCCCGGAGCACTTTCCATCTCCCAGCTCTGGCTATGTACCTTAGCTGCATGACAGCCCAAGGCTGAAAGTGTGGGTGGGATGGGAACAGTCACCCTGTGCCCTGGCAGGTCTGTATGACTGGGGCTTAAGTCTGCAGAGCACAGAACTGAACACATCTCTCCTGCAGTATAAGCATTGTGTGACAGAAAACAGTGCAAGAAGCAATGAAAGCTGGAGAATTCGTATCTTCTGCATAAATAGCTTTCTCTACATGAACTTTGACAAATCTTAATTACAGCATGAAGTTTTTAATAACAGAGAAGGTACTTGGGATACTAGAGGGACACTAGGCAATTTTAGAGATAAAATGAGCAACAACTCTCAAAATATGAGGCATTTGAGAGATATTGGAGTAAGTGCCTATAGCAGTTTATGAACAGATTCAGAGATGATGGTTCACAGTTCACCTATAAAACTGTAAACAGTTTTGAGAGAAAGATTAATTTCATAGAACGTCTTGAAAATGTAGTGTTCAGCTGAGATATTCTCCTAAAAGTTAAATGTATTTGTACTGTCTGACACAAATATATCGGGGGGGAAAAAATCTTTTTACTGGAATGAATAATCACTATACTGTGTTTAGTAGTGCAATTCTCCCTTTAATTGTCTATTCCCTATTGCTGACTGTTTCACTGGTTCAAGAATAAATATCAAAGAATAAATAAAGTGGATGCAAGAGATTTCTTAATACATAATGACTAGTCTGCACTTTCAAGATGAAATCTCAGACAATTCAACTGTTACATAACCAAGAGTCTCATGGCAATTTGGGAATTGCTGTAGATGAAGGCTGATTACTCTCCTCTGCCTATATTCACCATAGTTTAATCATATTCTGTTTCTGACTTAAGTTGCAGCACTTCACTGACAACACAATGGGCATTGATAATGTTTTGAAGACAAAGGAAAACTGTCTCTGAAGCACTGCAAAACTGAGTCATGCATAGTAATACCAATTTTTAAAATAAAGTAACTCATAATTTACACATCAATTTCAAAGAATAAATCTTTACAGTGTCTAAAGAATGCCACATCCCTGGAAGGCTTCAGGGCTAGGTTGGATGGGTCTTTGATAAACCTGGTCTAGTGGAAGGTGCCCCTGTCCATGGCAGAGCAATGGGAACTAGATGATCGTTAACATTTCTCCTAACTCAAAGCGTTCTATGATTAACACTATGCTTCTGTGGTTCAAAACAAAGCCTACCATTTTACTCTTTCCATGGCTTCCAGGAAGACAATGGTGTTTTGGGTACATGTACATCATAGTCTGATGACATCCTGCCACACATCATGTACTGTCTGAACTCACTGAGCACAAAGGGATGGTGGCTATAAGACAAGGGGGCATCAGAAGTCTCACCCATGCTGGCCATCCCTACAGGCTTGCTTCTTTTCAATTTTTTCCTCGGGAGCATTCAGACTGTGCCCTTGTACTTTCCTTTGCCTGCAGACAGAATAGGCATCTCTCTACCTTTGCTTAGAGTGACCAGAAACAACTACAACCTCTCTTTTCCCTGATACACTGCATGCCTGTGATCAAGGTGGCATTTGCAGCAGTCTGCTAGTGCTTGTACACACCAACTGGTGACAGGAGAACTTCTGCTTAGTATGATAGACTTTGCACCATTTCTATCTGCATCTTAATGTATATAGTTAATGGACTCTACTTCCATCACACTTCATGCCTAGTGATATCATAGTTTAAAAATAAACCTTTGAATTTTATGGAACAATTCCTTAACAGCTGCTGATTACCCATCAGCCTTATAGACTTATATTTTAAAACCTCGAGACACCACTATCCTCACCTAGTTTTATCTCCTGAATAACAGAAACTAAAAGGAATACCACTCATCAATTAGCTGAGAGGCCTTCATCTTTTCCCCCAGGACCTCTTCTCTCCTAGTATGTGAGTACAGCCACTGAGCTCACTTTGAACTCAGGCCTCATATTATTTCCACAAACAGCAGCTGTTGCTGTGCCTCTCATTAACCTGTGACTGACATGAGGAACACAGTTGGTCCAGCACAAGACAAAGTGACAGCACTGCAAATGGTGCAAGAACCCAATATGCCAATACTGTTATCATCCATGAAACTGCATCCTGAAACTTCATATCCAGAAAAATAGCCTCAAGAGCCAATTTAGCACAACAATGGCATCAGAGGAAGCACACCCAGACCTGAGCAGGTCTGACCTGAGAAGATACAGACCATATAAAGGGAGCTATAAGAGGGCCCAAGTTGTTGATATGAACAGAAGATGGACAAGTGCCTTCTCTTAGCTTGTGAGGAATACTTACTTTATTATTAGTGCTCTAGTTACACTCTTAATTTTATTTAAGTCCAAATGAAACCCTGAGCCATGCTTTCATTAAAGATCACTTATTCCTATAGTCTTTAGGTAAGCAGATAATTTTAAATGACTGGAACATAAATTAATTGCATTAATTTCAATAACACTTAATTTAGAAGTTTAGGAGAAAACTAAATGAGACCAGTTAAATAGATAATGGTACAAACATTCTCTTAATTCACTGATTTATTAGAGAGATTCACTGTAATTCAAGCAGCTCCTCTCTTAGAAAGACTGCACAACATGGACCATGACCGTGTGTAGCAACAAATCAGGAGGCTTCTTCCCTGTATGACGCAGCCACAGGGCACTGCCATGGGCTCGTGGGGTGAGGTCTGATCATCACTGAGGCTGCTCCAATTGGATTGTCTCACACATACCCGGCTGAGTCCAATGAGACAAGTGTAACAAGCTCATTGATGCTACTTCCCTTTCTAATACTACTCATTCAAAAACTAAAAAATCTTGACTGGATTTTGTTACTGCCTTTTGGAGGAGTAAATAAGTAACAACTGACCACCTAAAACTTTTTTAAGGATTTTTAAGATTAAAAATACTGCCTTTGTATACTTGTTTTCTTAAATGTATCTTGGAAAAAAATTATAAACATTTTATAATTTTCCTTCTGAAAGTTTTCAGAAACTCAACAATTGTTTTGCCATTTCAAAGTTTTCAAAATATATTTTACTGAAAGGTTTTCTTTTAATATTCTGAACCTTACTTCAGGATGTGTAATGGACTGACATTACAAACAAGATCTGTTGTGATCTAAAATCAAAAACTAAGATATGCAGTTAGGGCAGTAATATTAATGGAGTTTATGTGACACATTGAAAAAAGGTATTATCAGCTTGGACAAGTTTTAAAGTTTTTTCCGTGCAAAATATAAGATTCAAAGTTATATGTCAAGTCAAGGATGTAAGTTTTCCTGGAGCAAGACATTAAACCCATGTGTCCACCTCCCAGCTGAATGTCCTGCCCACCAATTTACTGAATCACAGTCTGCATGTCTCTGAATATTTAGTTTGTCCATGATAAGGACTCATTTGGTTGCAATTTCAGTTACTATGGCATTTTCCGATAGGGCAATCTCCCAGAAAGGAGAAGGCACAAGTTTCAGACAGTCCTGCATCCTGCCCTACAATACTTCTCATGTTAAAAACAATTTCTCTGGCTCCTGCAAACCAGGATTAGTCTAAGTAGCATGTCAGATATGGTTTCAGTTGCCTTAATAAAATCTTTCATCCTAATTTGATTTTTCTTCTAATGGGTGTTGCACATTGACTACTACAATGATTCCCCTACAGTTATTTAATTGGACCCTAATCTTACCTTCTCACACAAAGCAAGACTTTCTTGTACTCATAAACTGCTGCCAGCTATTTGGCAAGAGTGGTGGTTTTGCTGATAGAAGCACGTTTTCCTCTTTAGCACCTCTCTAAGGTGGGATGTGCCATTCACTTCCCCACAGTCTTGCTGCCACTGCCATGGTCAGCCACTCAGCAAAAGGGGTCAAGGTGATAAAGTCCATGGTCCAGGTCAGCTCACAGGCAACAGACCCAGCAGGAACTGGAAGGCGGAGGTGGAGTAGGAGCACACAGGTACTGATGCTGCAACATACTCTGCTGTGGAAAGAGGTGCCCCTTCATCATGAGCAGGGACAGAGAACCAGAGGCAAGAGCAATTACCTCAGGCTGGTTACAGGTTTGTGTAACACTAGAGCTTTGTGACACTGTTAAGTGCTCTCCTGGCAATAAATTTCCATTATTCTTTTACTCCAATTAATTCTTATCATCATTAACTTGTTCAAGTTAAACATATGCTTCTAAAGCAAGTAAGAAAAAAGCATATTACAAAGGAAGTCCAGATCTTCCCTCAGGTATGTTTTTATAACATTCAGTGGGACCAGAATTTGTGCAGAAAGTACAAAACAGATTATGTTTCTGGTAAACGATGATAGAATAACATTGATTTTTTTAAAAATACTACCCTGTAAATTCTTCTACTACTACTTAGAGGGAAACAAAAATATTGTCAGGCAGATTCTCCTGAGTGTCCATAATGGTCCCTCTAATGCACAGGGAAAATACATACTTTTCTTCACACTGCTTTTGTGATTTCCAGTTTTCCTTGTGTTAATTGCTATCTTTAAAGACTAAATTTACTTTATATTAACAGACACAACCTTCCCTAGCACCTTTGGCAGCCTTTTAGATTTCATATTCACATTCTGTAAGCCCTAAAAGTATGCAGGTTACTTTACTGGAACAAAAGCATTTGTGCATTTGTATTTCCTTGGGACTTTGCCTGCTTCTGGTTTGGAGCATGAAGTGTGCAAAACACTTGTAGCATCCAAAAGGGAACCAAGCAAATGCAGGATCATTCAGAAAGCTAATACAGACACCAAACATAGACAATCTCCTTTTCACCATGAATGTGCTGTAAGTAATGTTCAAGGGAACATCTTCAAATATAAAACTACATGCTAGGTCCCTGAGAACGGGCATTTCTGGAAATGAGGTAGAATTATCAATCAACATTTTTTACTAATGTAGCATGAAATTGTAGCAGAGTGAAACAATCACACTCTCGCTGCCATCTGATTTCTGCTTCTGGGTGGAGGTTTAAGTATCATATATGGGTAAAGGAATATTAACTGTATTACGGATTTACATGTGTTGTAATCAGAATATGCATTCTAATGTCATACTGGTGTGGTTTCTGTACAGTGGGAGATGAAGAAACCCACAGCCTGCCTGGTTTGACATTTGCTGGACTATTACGCTGGGGATACTGTCCCAGCTGCAAATAAATAAACAGGGGAGAAATGCAGAAATAAGCTTAAGGTGGATGAGGGGGAAAAGTGACCGTCTCAATGAGAAAACAAGGCTGTTAGGGTCCATAAGCATGGTATACAAATTAAGTTTAGGAACACAGTCAGCAATCAGGCCAAAAACTGTTCTTCACAGAACTTCAAATGGGAAAGAAGATCCAAAAAAAGCAGCAGAGCCTGAATAAGCAAGGCAAGGCAGCAACGAGATCTACCTTAATGTTTGCAGAAGGCAAGATGAGGAGCCAAGAGGAGGAAGAGATGGATAATGACATTCAGAAGAAGCAGGTCAGAGCAGGTTCCCAGGCAGTCCACAAGTTTCCAGAGTGTCTAGAGTGCTTTGGGCACAGCTTCTCTCTGAAGAGTTCAGAAGTCAATAAGCTGGAGAGTGATTGCCCTCAGCTAGCAATAGGTAATTACAGAGATCATTCAAGGAATTTATTGCCATATGCACCAAAGTTGTTTGGTGGTTTTTTTTGTCCCCCCC
>JAWWEU010000081.1:113805181-113839252 GCA_035583155.1 Acropternis orthonyx | reverse complement strand
CACCCCACCCCCCCCATGTTGCCTGTAATAACTTCATGGTTTTCTCAGTTTTGCCTCCACAAACTTTGTAGTTCAATCTACTGTTTTGTCATTTTTATACTATGCCATACTTAATTGCATAATCCATTTGTGAGTCAGTACAATTCTAAATAGCCTCCTATGAGAAACAGTAAATATCTGATTTAATGACTTCTATTTAAAAAAAGTGTTATAAGCATCCTCCTGTACTACATCCTTCTCTATGTTACCCATAACTGGGAATTGGTTTAATCACATCCTAGCACCCAGTGCAAATTTTGGTGCATGAAATTTTTAGTAAAATAACCTAAACAGCAATAATCTAGTGTTGGACATATTTCCTAGCGCTTTGAATTGGAGACAAAGAACATTTATAACCACTATTTAAATTACAACATAAAAGGGAGAAACAAAAAATAAAAAAAAAGCCTTGTTCTCTTCCAGCAAAATACTAAATGAAGCTTTTTAGAGAACTAAAGCATTGATCTTCTCATGTTTTTTCCTGTTTAACTGCCTTTTTTTTTCCCCAGAACTCTTCTGTCAACTTGCATTCCAGAGTTTCACATGAGTAAAGCTGGCCTCCGAGTAGAAACACCAGGCAGCCTGAGTCTAATGCTTCATTACCATGCCTTTCAAAATATTTTTCATCTTTTCCCTTTCAATCAGCTTGGAAGAAAGAAAAGAGGACAAAAATCCATCTTAATTGCTGACTCCGTTTGTGATCATGTTGCCTATTCAGAGGGCATTTTTGGTGCTCTGTACTTGTGCCCTGCCCTGACCCAATTTTCATAGAATCATAGAATGGCTTGGGTTGGGAGGGACCTTAAAGGCCATCTAGTTCAAACACTGCTGTCATGGGCAGAGACACCTTCCAGTAGACCAGGTTGCTCACAGGTCCATGCAACCTGGCCTTGAACACTGCCAGTAATTTCATGTTACATCTTGATGGTACTGAGTGTGCTGGGATTATTCAGAACACTGTAGTTTTGGAAAAAGCCAAAAGGCATTTCAGAGTGTGACTGTTCACAAGCACCTGAATGTACAGCACCACATAATCCTAAGAATGTGCCTTACTGATAGAAGACCTGTCTACAAGTTGGATTTTAAAAACCACATCATCTGCGTGGGGACTCCCTTCCTTTCAACTGCATGGTTATGCTGGATCTTTATTCTCTACACTCCTACTGCTGCTTAGTCATGGATAACACTGCAGTTTTAGCCACGTTACTTAACCCATATTTTAATGGTTACAACCATCTATGGAATGCAGCAGACTTCAGCTTGAATCTGAGATTAGCATTTGCTGTGTCATTGTGAGCAAAACTGCTCTCATGGCTTTGGCTTCTTGTGCAGCAAAATGTAAAGATAAAGACTACAAATTTATGAGGGCTGCAGGAGAAAAAGGGCTTCATTAACTGTAATAAATTAAAAGCTTAAAAGTTGCCAAATCCAACAGTGAATCTCAGAAATCTAATCCAAATGTATTTTTAAAAGATATATTAAGTATTTTGGGGGTGTTTATTTCTATAAATCCTAATATGAGGATGCAACAAACTTAAAAATAATCATGGAAAGTATAGCATTAAAAGTCTTCATCTCCTTTTAAGATGTCGTGACCAGCTGGAGGCAGATGTCCCTTCACTGAAATAGTGGCTGGGCACTGGAACGTGATGGCCACGGAGGTGGTGGGGCCACCATCCCTGGAAGTGTTCAAGAAATGACTGGACATGGCACTTAGTGCTATGATCTACTTGATGTGGTTGTGTTTGGTCAAAGGTTGGACTTGATAATCCTGGAGGTCTTTTCCAGCCTTAATGATTATAAGATTCTGTTCTATGATTCTGTGCTGTGTTGCCTGAAAAGAATAATCTTTGACTGTGCTTCCCATGGGTTCAAATCCCTGAGTGAAGAAGTGCAGCAGGATCTATGCTCCACCAAAGATAGCTCTAAAATGTGAAAGATCCATTGTAAGACTGAAATAAAGTATTCCACAGCAGGAATGAATAAAAAAAGAGAGATAACACTGCTTCCCCTTTGACCATCTTAAAGACCAATAATTGTTTATCACTACATGGAGGACACATGCCAATTCAGGACAAGAAATGCTCTAAATTGATTGTATGGAGTTTTCCAGGTAAGTTTGTAGAATATAAATTATCTTCATTCCCTATATCTTATGAGATATAATTTTCCTAATCTACAAATTTAGCAATTAATCAAGCATAAATCACATAAAGACATTTTAGATTCTAAATTAAACAACTCATTTCTACAGTAACTATTTTCTCATCATGTTATTTCTATAGTTAAAAATGATTAATTTTGGTTTTTTTGTATGTTCGTCTCCTTCTGAGAAACAGTTTTTGTTTTTCTTTTAACCTGTGCTTTACAAATAAAATTTTCATTTGAACAGAAGTTAAGATCGTGAAAACCCATTTTAAGAAGTTAGCTTGTCCAGAAAGAGACTGTCTTTAACCAGCACACTACTCCTCATCTCAGATGGAAGGCAGATAAACACATTTGGATAACATTGTGGGGGAATGTATTTGGAGAGAGTGCAATGGTGACACTAAACGAAAGAACCACTGCAATCCTGAAACAATTGGCAGATAGATGATTCAGCTTCTTGACAAGTCCTTTTAAAAGTTATTAGATGGAAACATTTAAAGAACATTGTGCCACATTAATTAGAGGGATTGCCATATGTAATGCATATCTATTAATTACAGTAGAACTCTATCTTTCCATCTTGATCTAGTGCTGTAAGATAAATTTGAGTAATAGGTGCAGGGTTTTAATTATTTTTCTTTAACCTCCACTCATGCTGACAGAAACTGGGATCCATTTCAGCGCTTTTCCTAAACTGTAGTAAGTAAACTATGCTCAAAAAGGCCTTGTATATGGCAGAAAAAAATGTAATGAGAAAAAATTCAAACAACCTGGCATCAGATCAAATGGCCAGCAGAGCTGGAAATAGACCTCAGGGTTCTGACAACCCACTCCAGGCTTGTATCATCTCATCTCTCCTGCCTCATTTATTTACACTGTTTTTTCTTTTCTGCTGCTTAACGGAATTACAGAATCCACATAAATTGCTGGTTTCAGAAATTGGATATATCATTTTAATAAGAAATGTTTAAAAATTTTATTTTAATTGTCAGCAGTCATGCATCTTGCACTAGCCTGCTTCCTTCTCTGAACACAAACATATGCTGCCTTAATTTCTTAAGTTACTGATCATTCATCTAAGGCTGGGGAAGGCAGTAATGGCATTCATGATAACAAAAATCAATAGAGCTGTAAATAAGCTTCGCTACAGCTCCTAACAATTTTAGATCATTCATTACCTAGAAACATAATGCAAGCCACTGGTTTTCTGCACTAGTTTCTACACTTTTTCTATAGTTGTACCCACCACCTTCTACTTATCGGTCAGCAGACAGGATTCCGTGGACTCTATAAAGGAAATGAATATGTTGCCAACCCTGTTACACGCAATGTAATGATTTTCTTGAATAAGCAGATGGAAAAAGATAATCAGTGTGTGACCATAAAGTCACAGAGACTTCTCTGTTTCCTTTACCGCCTGCCTTTTGGATCAAATCCCTTTTCCAAGCTTCCAGTCAGACTTTCCAAAGGCCTCTAGGAACAGCAGAATAAGTCATTTTAATAAATTCCAATCACATTTTGGCCTGTGGGTGGACAGTCAAAACATGCAGGGCACACAGTTTACACCTCTAAGATTAGAAGGTGAAACATAAGAGTGTAAAAGGACAAGACTCCACAGGGGAAAAGCATTAGGAAACTAAAACTGCTGCTTAAAATGTGCTAAAATGGAGACCTTGAATTTGAACCCTTTCAGGAAGACAGAGAGCACAAGGGGAATTTGACAACCTCTCTGACGTATTCCTGCATACGGGGAGACTCAAGTACTGCAAAGGTAATAAGGTCAAATACATTGTCCGTGGACTGCCCGCTTTCCATTTTGCCTTAAGAAAACCAAAACACACTATCTAATGGAAGAGTGCATCAAGACAAAACACAGGAGAGGAAAAGACATTGCATTTTGAAGTTCTCTTCCCAGTTTCTGAGCAAAGTAGCACTGTAAACTATATTCCATATCATTTAATACATTCAGTTCAGGTCTTTGGATCAAGAAGTAGAACCTCAGAAAATTTCAACAGGCGTGTTAGCAAGGCGTACCTCCTAACTGCCAAAATATTTATAGTTTAGTTAAAATTGACTTTTTTCTTATTACAACATGAATTTTCATCTCCTTGTGTACTTACTCAGAAATTTTGGAAACTATGGGGTTCAATAAATACAGTGAAAAAAAGAAGTGAGGTATTAGAAACCCTGATAATCTTGATGTGTTTCTCAGAAGACCATGAAAGAAAGCTGGATTTGATTGCTTGCCAAAGAACAGAGGAAAAGGTCCTTAAGCTAAATCTCACTGGATCAAAGATGACATCTGACCACTGAGAAACAAATCTTTTACAGTTTAGTAAGTAGCATAAGCCTACATAACTCCCATCAGAGCACCATATATTAACACACATCTGACAACTTTGCCAAAAATGAGCTCTTACTATTTAATCATAGAGGAATTTTGGGCTTAGCCTACCAGGCAGATATATAAATATTTTCTGAGAAGGAAGAAAACCTGAAACTTCTATACAGAGTGCACACATACTTTGCTTCCCCATACCTCTCTACACACAGTGTAGAGACCTGAACTGTGCCAGGTATTTTCAGTCTGAGACTGAACACACAACCTCAGCTTACTCATGTGAGACTCAGACTGCCTGTATTAATTTAAGCTTGATGTTCACACTGGCTGAGTTCTCTAGAACTAGGTGCATCTAGAGTTAAAAAGTCCAGCACTTGTAAATAAAAAAGCAGGTAAATCAGACTTCCATGGCTGATCAGTCAGATTTACTACTAAACATGACAGAAGATACTTTCTCAGTGTAGCTATCTGCAAAGATCATCTTATGTCCTAACCTGGGACTCATTTAGGGAGTTATTAAAGGAGGAAGATTTAACTTGAAGAATGTTCTTGTCCTACATACCTACAAACACATTTATCTTGGAGCCCAGGTGCACCTGTTAATTGACACTGACTCTATATAGAGCCCATAAGAATATTCACAGAACTGAGAACACAGTTTTAAATGATTCATGTTGCCAGTCCTCAATTATCCATTTGCAGCACCATTACCATATTAAATACATGATGATAGGTGCACTCTTCATTATGTTCAATGTCATCCTTTATTCTATTTATAGGCCAAAATCTGAATCTGAAACTGACGTATCAATTTTTGGGAAGCCTTATCATAATTTTAATGACTGAAATCTTGATCAGAGTTTGGGGGGAAAAGAACCCAGGAAACAAAACAAAACAGTTTTTCTGACTGCAGAATCACTCTATAGGCAAGACAATAGAAATACTGCTGTAAATTTATAAAACAGATAAACTTTTCTTTGAACTGCCAGCATGAAGCTCTATCTAGCATACAAAACCTAGATTTGGGAGACTCTGGAGCATTAGTAATTCTTAGACAAGATTTCATCATAGGCAACACCGTAATACTACAAAATTTAATGTATGCACCATTTCACAATTCCTCCCACTTATATTGGTGTGCGTGGCTTATGCAATGTGTCTCACTTCAGAATCACCAAGCTGAAATTGCTCAGCCATATGTAGCTTGAAAATAGCTCCAGTGTGACTCCAGTTTGGGAGATATAGCTGCAATTAATAAATGGTATTAATAAATGGACAGTTGTCAGGTAACATTTTATTGCTAAGGCACAAGATTTCAGCCTAGCCATGCCCTACAGGCAGCCTTTAGAGACTGGTTTGATACACGTGGGGTGGTCTTATGTGCAGCAGTATAGACTGCTTCTCAGCATCCCTGCATCTACCTGCTGGCCCAGCAGTTGGCTCACAGAATACACAAAATCTGAAGAGCCAGGAAAACTTCTGCTGAAAATTAAGCTCAGTATGAACAGACTAACTTCAGCAGTGGAACTGTTTGGTTCATGAAGAAGGGGGTGAGAGTTAGAAAAGGTTGCATGAAAAGTCAAGTAACAACCAATCAAAAAAAAAAAAAAGTAACGAAGTAGTATACCTCTATTTATTGACTTTATGAATATTTTAGTCGATGTAATAGAAAAAAATCATCTTGCTATATGATTGGGAGTTACTGTGTCAACATTTAAAGAATAATTGAGACCTACATGCAGCTTTCGCCTGTACAATCCAAAAGTTAATGTCCTCAGCTGGCCTGAACTGCTCTGAAAACGGAGATGATGACTTCTCAGAACCTGTTTTCAGTATCATGCAGCTAACTTGCATGAGTATTGTGGTAACTGCAACCCTGACATTATTTGGGTAAGTACTGCTCAAATACAAGTCCGAAAAGAAGATAAAAGATCAGGCTGAGGAGACCTTGAATGGCCAAAGAGGATCAAGGCTAAGACAAAGCTATTTAATTCTATGAGTATTTAGGCAAATCAATAGATATTTAAAGTTTGCCTTTTTGACCTGTTTCTTCCTGCTTGTTATAGTCTAACAAGGAAAAAACACTTTCTTTTAAAGAAACTATTCTCCGTTACTATATTTTCATAGAAATAATAGGTCTGTGAAAAATCTATAACCAAACGGGTCTTCAATAATACATTTGCTAAACAGAGGGACCCCTTACCTATTGACTCAACTAAATAACATAGTGACTCATGTGTTTCCACTCTGTTAGAAGCTTTGGTGAGGCCAGTAATCCGGAAAGAGGTATTCATAAGACAATATCAAAGACACTGCCTGGTCATCTTATAGCAGTCAGTTCTGTATCATCACAGCACAGTGTGAGAGCATGGCTGAGCGATCAAGCTGACGGGCTGGGAGGTCTAGAAACATTTCCTTGTTTCATTTTGGAGACTCTGTGGCTACAGTTGTACTAGGAAATAACGCGCTCTGAGACCCCACCTATAAGTCAACTGTCCATTGGGAATGTGTCAGTGACCAGTCACATCAATGCCTATCTTTGATCTTCTATGGGACTGATAGCTGGCCCATGCCAAAGCTGTCAGGAATGAGGCTAATGGTGAGGGCAATCACGTGCTGGTCCTGTGGCCTTGATTAATTCTGAGTATCTACAGAGCCAGTGCAACCTGGTATCCAGGTCCTGATGTTTGGCAAGGACATCCCACTGTCATCTTCTGCTGTCACCCACTTGCTGTCCAGCTTTCAGTACTCCTAGGTCTGGGTCCCTGGACACCTATGTTTCTACCATTCATCAGCTGAAAAGCCATGTAAACTTCTGCTCCTGTAGCCTTCCCCTGTGTCTTGAGACATGCAAAATCAGGGAGACTAGGAAGGGGATCGTGGTTCCGGTGGGGAAACATATTTCAACAGCAGTCACCACATGCTGCCTGTGGACATGCCTCAAGGGTACCAAATACACTTAACATCCTGCATTAGGTATGTCACAGATGGGAGGAGAGGCAGGAAGCTTGCCACTCAAAGCAGAGCAGGGAATACAGGTAAATAAATGGAAAGAGCTAAGAGGGAGTGAGAAACTGAACTAGTTTTGACAACAGAGCATGGATTCCTTTAAATACTTGATCTGAGTTAGATGCTCAGTTCTAGCAGTTACTGATGTTTGAGGACAAGGTGTGAAGACAGAGACGTGACATTGGCCTGCCCGCCATCCTCACAACCTCAGGTATTGAGATGCCTCCCTCTCTTGTACACATCTCTCTCATTTCACTTCTGACTAACTTACAGGGCTTCCACTCAGCTGGACATTTTCTGCAAACCTTTCCTTGAAATTCCTCCTGTGCATGGTATGGGGAGCCTGTGCACATCCTGTACAACTGTACTGAAGCCAACAAGAGTATGTTGTTGTAACAGGGAGTAGTGTAAAAGTTAAATGCCACTAAATATGGACTTTGGGAGCCGCAAGAAGATACACAATCAATGTGCACATGTGTGCCCAAATGGATAAACTCAAACAATTGAATGCAACACATGTTAAGGCCCTATCTGCACTGTGAAAATGTGTGGCACTCAGACTATCACCACATCTAGCACAGATGCAAAAATCCTCACAAAGTAAAACTGTAATCAGGGCAGCTTAATTTAGTAATGAACTCTGATTTACTCTGAGAGTGGCACTCAGCAATTTTCAATTTCACAAAATATTCATGCATAGATATTCCTACCACTAACCCAGTTTTAGCATAAATGGTATCTAATGAAAAATGAGAGATGAGCAGTAAATATTGATAACAGAAACGGGAACAAAATGAGGAATACAAAATTAAATTTATCAGAAAGGAAAAGCAGATAACAGATTTTGACTTTGTTTCCTTGTATTTTTTTTTCCTGTGTGGTGGGTGAGAGAAAATCAGAGAAAGATCATAAGAAGCACCAGAAGCTTTGAAACTTTTTGTGTAGAATGGCTTGAGGGTCACTGCCATCCTCCCAGCTCTCCGCAGAATTTTGATAATTTGATGCAATCTGGAAACACTTCAGTGCCAAAGAATAGTGGCTGCCTTCCATCACCCGAGTCTACTGATCTGGTTTCCAGGTTCAGTGATTCAGCCCTTCTTTAAGATTAATGCTATTCTTGCACTTATTTTTCTTGAAGAAGGTATTTTTCTTGACTGTGATTACAAGTGAGTGAATAATTTTAGGGAACAATTTACATTGCAAAATATCTGCAAGCAGATTGCAAGTCCCTTCAATTCAGAATTCAAATGTATTTGATGCTTTTTTTTTCTTCAGTGGATTCATCATTATATTATTTGCTGCATTTTATATCTGAACTGTGCAGTTTCACAGCATTGATCAAACAAATCACACAGTCTTATTTCAGTCTACTCTGTGGTGCAAGATCTTCAACCGTGCTAGTGTTAAACAAAAACCTGCATCTATTCAGGGATATTACTTCACAACAATGCTTTTGAAGAGTTACTCTGGTAAAACTTCATTCCTTGGAAGCTGAAGAAGGAGGAAGAGAAGAAAGCAAGGCTGACATGCTTCCTGAAAATCTGGAACAAATATTTGGTGGAATAATTACAAATTGGACTTGAAAGAGAAGGCTTAAAAGTTGTAATTTAGAAACCTTATTCTAAATGATTGTGAAGACTCCAGCACAGCTGCTGTCTAGCATGGCAACACCAAGGCTCCCAGGGCACTTTCAGGTCAAAGACCTCACTTGGAGGCAAGAGATCTGTGCCAGAGCACACGTGTAAGTCCCAAATGCTTCCAGGTCTGGCTGCGTGACTCAGTGCAGTCACCTGCAGTATTTCATCTGTAGCATTCAAACTACCTTGAGTAAATCCACCCTATATTTTGCTGCAATTTTTTCTTTTTGTTCTATTTTTGGTTTTTTTTTGTTTGGTTGATTTTTTTGTTTGTTTGTTATGGTGTTTTTTTTCAGGTTGTCAGGCTCCCAGTAGGTTGAATTTCCCCTCCCTGTTCCATGTCTAACACCTCCATCTATCTGCACTGCTCTCCTGGTGAAAAAAGCACACGGGAGGAATGGAACTAAGAGATGTTTCCCTGCCATAGAGTCACTCTGGTGCTGTCCACAGGGTAATGGATCTAGCTGAGAGTAAAGGCTTATAGCTGGTGCATGCATGCTGAAACCACTCTGCCTGCAAACCTGAGAGGCAAAATCTGTCTGGTGTTGGACTGATCAGAGACCTCTTAGAAATGGATGTGAAGTTGATTACACACCAGCTAGTCAAAATGTCTACATGGTGGGCAAGAACAGCTGAAAGGTCACAGGAAATCACAGCAGTGTAGGACCCCAGCCAGGAAGCCTCACATACGGCTGAATGATCACTCTGCATTGGCCTTCATTGAAGTTTCTCCCTGGACAAATCACAAACATTTGTGACTTTGAAGGAAGTTCATCAGACTAGCTGTTTGAAAGTCATTAATACTTTAGAGTAGTTGGCAATGATCTAATTAAATCAGAGAATACTACTGCCATGATGAGAAATGGTAAAACTAAGTTCCTTTAGACAAGGGGAAAAAAATAAAATATTAAGATACCAAGACTGGGGTAAGTACATTCCCCTACATACTAATGAACTTTCAGGCTGTGATAGAGTCCTTAGTATAAATGCACATTTGGCACTTGTCTTAAAGTTGAATGCTATTTAGTGTTGTTCCATTTGGACACCTCTACCCTGGAGCCGTAGAAAGAGAAAGAGCTCATGATGAGTAAGGTAAGAGCTGGCACCAGGCACAGGATGCAGTCATGAGCACCATATATGCTTAAGATCCAAAGAACTCCCAGGACAAACCACTATCATTATGGATTTTTTTACTTTTTATCCTTTCCCAAATGTGTCATTTTTTTTGTCAGAGGAAGTGATTTTTAAGAGTTACTGAGCACCACACTATAGTATAAGCATTCAACACTGTAGTAGACTGCTTTCTCATTTCATCATTTCAGGGTACATACTGTCTTCTGATGTCTTTTATGAGTTGTCTTTAATTGCAGTTCTTGTGGTCCTTCTCAGGAGGGCACTGTCTACACCGAACTGCTATGTCATTCACAATTTCTTACTTATTCACTCCCTTTATTTTTCATTTGCCACTTCTATATGGCTGCCCACATCCTTCCTTCTCTTAGTTACATCACGTTTACTTCTGAGCCTGTGCATTGATGGTAGGCTAGATTTTTTTACTTTTATTCCTGATTGTATTACAATCACTTTTTTTCCTGTGTATATGTACGGCACCTATAGAATACACCTTCAACTAGATGTGTCTGGTACAAAAATGCTTGTTGAAGAAGTAGGAGGAAGATTCAAGTTGACATTGCAAACATGCATTTTCACAAGCACTAGTTACATCGAGGATATATTACTTACTTGCTACCTGGCAGCAATAACAGAGCTTGTTAATACTTCTGCCAACATTCAGTTTCTTGACAAATGTCTACCCATAAATATATTTCTCTAGATTTTTTAAATCTTAATTCAATCAGACACTAGGCATATCAAACAGAAGCCCTGGCCAAATACAAAACTAAACAAATAATATCACTTCTGGGAGCAGTGCACTTGAAAACCTGACTCTTAAGTGTCAAGAAAGTGTTTGTTATGATAAGACAATACAGGTTTCCTTTAAAAATGCAACTATCATAAATGTATCTGTTTTGTGGAATTATGTTGACTGACAAATTGCTTTCCAAGAAGAGAAAATCAAAAGTAAAATTTTGATAGTACTTGATTCATGCTTTTAAACTATTAAGCTTCAATACTAATGAGGTGCCTACAGCTGGTGTTATTTTTAAATTTTATATGAATGCTGCTTTAATGAAAAGAAACCCCAAACCATCAGCATTTGTGTTGGAGATAATGAAAAGAGAAAGTAATGCCTGTTTCATGAGAAACTGAAATTTGGGGGGTTCTTTCCATTTCACATTAGCACAAATCTGCCACCAACCTACGCTCCAAATGTTGGAATTATGCACAGATTTGAAATATCTGTTTCCTACCAACTCTGGTTTCTATTACTGTGTCAGTCAAAACCTTCCATGTGCTAACCACTGCCCCCTTCACAAGAAAAAGCCTTAAAGAAATAAGCAAGCCTTTCACAAGCAACAAGGGCTGGCACAGTTGGACCTCAAATACAAGCCTAACACCTGATTCCAGCATCTCTTTTGAAACTTCCTGCAGCCAAACCTCTGTACATCACAAGAGTGTCATCTCCAGCACATGAGATGCAGTCAGAGTTGGTTGACAAGTAGGACACTCTGATGGCAGGAAAGGGATTTTTCCCCCCTGTTTTTATTGAATCTCATTTTGGTCAAAATGAGACTAAATGCAAATGGGTCAATATTTCCAGAGAACCAGAATTCCCCTGAGCCTTGCAGCTGCTTGGTGAAAGAGACACTGCTGATGCCATGACAGAAATAGATGCCCCTCTTTTGAACTCTGCTTGGGTTTTGTGTAAGATTTAATCAAACGCAGCACATTCTGAATCAGAGAATTCTGCCCCAAGGAATGAGCACTTCAGGATGAAACTTGGTTCTATCAGACATTTCCTGCATATGGTGCTCAGAGACACTCAGCAACTCCTGTAGCATGTGAGTAGGAAGAAGCTTTATTCAGCAATCAGGACCCAAACTCAGTATTTGTACTCAACGGCAACTTTAACTCAGGTATTTATTCTTTTTTTCCCCTCTATAATTGTGGTATCCTGATGTTTCTTTCCTAAAGATTTTTAATCTTACCTGGTCACTTTTTAATCAAGACTTCTTTTACAGCATAATTATGTACTATATTTGCCAGTTAATTTGATCCTGAAATACTACCTCATATGGGAAAATGCAGGATGTTTCACATCTAATGCATAAGGAGATGGCAGTCAGCTTAGAATGGGAGTTTGCAAAGAACAAACGTTCCCTACAATCAGCTTGCTCCAGCACACGCTGTGAGCCTCACTACTTGCAAAACTCTTTGACAAGTTACGTGTGTGCAACAGTGTTTTAAAGAAGGGTGTTTTCATGGATATCTTTTCACTTAGGATCATTTTAAGCAGAAATCTCTCGTACAGTAAGGTGCAATCACTTAGCAGAAGTGCTTACATTGTCATGGGATCTTTAAAAATACCACAGAGCCTCCCAAACCTATCAAGCTGCCATTGGTTGTCATCTCATTCAAACCCCAAATTCAACACCTACGCAAAATCAGGTCTTCTCACTTTGTGAAATACATATGCTCCTACAGACCTAATGTAGAAATGTGAAGGTGTATATGATCTGGAATTTTTTTTGCATCACATGAACCTTGATCTTCAGGGTGATTACACTGCCTGAGCCTGCTCATTAAGGGGCTGCACCTCAACAGTGCCCTCATATATGACAAAGACTAATGTCATGCCAGGAAGCATTTAATTTCCTAAGGGTTGAGGGCTGCCATCTGATTTCAACTAAATTTTTTAAATCAAGATTTTTAAGAAATTTCCTATGAATGCAATTGGACACAAGGAGTTCTGCAATGAGGAACAGAAAACAAGGAGTAATGTTTCCCTTTGTATAGTTCCTATTTTGGAAGGCTAAATCAGGCTTGTCAAAGAGTTTTATAACTGGATTGTCCAAACACTATCTGACATTTCTATTTAAGACAACAGCATGGGAAACACCTTCAGATGAAAATAAAACAAGAATTATATTTTCACTCATTTCTATCTCCTTTGTTAATCTAGTGTTATGAAACTTGACCTTGTGTCAAGATCAACAAACACCTGTTCCTGGGCAGTAAAAAAAAATTCTCCATGTGTACGTTTGTGAAAGAAACATGCAGCAGATCTTTGGTTTGATCTGCTAATCTTCCATCATGAACACAAATGAGATGAATAGCATCTAGAGTGCTAAATGAGGATGATAGGCAGCACTGTTTACTCAAACTGGACTATATCCAAAGAGCCCTTATTTGGAATAAAAAACTTTTGTCTGGTTCACTTTTAGCAGTGCTTTTTGCAGGGAATCTCTTATGGGGAGTTACAGTCTCCTCACTGAAAACACTGGAGATGATTTTCACTGCAAAGTTTTGCATAAATACATCATTTGAGAGAAACTCAGCACAAGTTTTCTACTTGCTGTGTGATGGAGGTTTTAAAACTCTCTCCAAGAATATAGAATGATGGTCTCCTCTTAAGCATAATCAGTTTCTCATGGTTTTATTGCTTTTATGATCTTAGGTTTCTGTCGTTTTAAGGATAAAAAAACCTGTCTATTATGACTAGTGATTTAGAATAAGAAGTAAAATTAATGCTGCATGTACTTTAGAGTCTTTTCTAGGGTACTAAATAACACACTAGTCTAGCAGGGAGACATTGTTAGCAGTTTTGTATTTGAAAAACCTCACCAGTAATGCCTTCTTTCTGAAAGCACCACAAAGAGAGGAAGGGAAAAGACAGACAGAAAAAGAAGAAAGAAAAAAGAGAGATATAAAATCAACCTAGACTCATAGAAATAAGACAGCACTAAATGGCTGACTACACTGAATTCACATCTTACAATAATTCCTTAGACATGGATGAACCCTAGTCTACAATTGCAAATCACGTTATTAATAACATATTATTAATAACAACAGCTATATTCTTGTTTAAGGGTATTTTATTTTAACAGGTATCCAACTCATTTGAATAGGGTTTTGGCAGGAGGAGTATGATACCACTCTATATTTTAATGCAGATGTGAAAAATGTAACAATACTGTATGCCAAAGGTATGATTTCCTGGGGAGGAGTTTATTGAGCCCTTAGGGCCCCTGTTGAACTATAGACAGAGAACTCCAATTGCTACAGTGCTATAATTTACTCAGGTGTTTGCCTCTTTCCATGAAAAATGCCTGTGTTTTTACCTCAGCTTCCAAACAGGATAGAATGGGCTGAATGTGCTTTCCTCATGTAGCTATAAAACTGAAAAACATATGCTTTTCCATTATAGAAGCAGCATATTATGCTTACTAACACCATTTTGTAAAGTCTGTGATGGCATCTGGCTGATGTCTAGGTTATTTAGCATAAGCAATCACAGTCTATCCATTACGCTAAATGAATAATAATATCTTCTGGGCTATAAAATGACAGAAATTCATAGTTTCATAGACTTTGAACAGGTTTTTTCTGATATAGCAATATGAAGTTCCATGGTTGAATACTCATTCAACTTTAAGGGAACACTAAAAGAGAGAAAATGTAGATGTTTGTCTCCGTCCTTCCCTTCAGGAGAAAATTAAATTAGAATAGCAGTGAGAATAATTTCGTGTCAAAATAAACATGTAAGTATGGCCATGTGAATACTGTTTCTTCATCACAATAACTAAAATGCCTTTCAACTAAGACAGAAAAATATCATCTGTTTGATCTAGGACTCCACAGAAGGGCCAACCTGCACTCTCTATGAAGGATGAGCCTGATGCACCTTTTCATCTCACTTTAGAAGGTTTTTTTGAACACAAAATAAAACAGCCCATTCAACAATATGATATAAGATGTCATATTTTATTATCCCTGATAGTTTCCCAGTGGCACCAGGAGGCCTCTACTCCCATCAACATTTGAGGTTTGATCCCTCAGTCATCTTTTAAAAAAATCAGGTTCCTGGCACTGTAAGAAGTTGAATGGGAATTCTCTGAAGGGATCAGCTGTTGCTGATATGTAAAATGAAATTCAATAACCTCCATTAGAGTTCATTTATAGTAGCTTGACAACGGTTACTCTGTATTTAATGAGTGTTGGCTTCTTTTTAAACATTAATCAAAATCTAGTGTCACCCTAGGTAGGAAAATTGTGTCAATTGCCAGTTTTGCACAGCTACATCTACCAAAAGCAGGTATTTTGAGGTACTCATCTTTCTGCCCACAACCAACAACATAAATGAGAATGACTATGCATAAAGCATTCACAAATGCTGGTCCTACATATAGGGTTTTTTTTAAAAAAGTCACAGCTTGAGTTTGCAATATTAAAAACTGAAGGGCGATTAAACTATTTATATGCAATTTTAATTCTGCTTACAGAAGCTGACTAGCACAGCTGGAGCCGCCTCTCTGTAATTCTACCACAGGATGGCTATAATGTACTAAATAAAGAAAAGAAAAAAACTCTACCTTGAATTTCTCCATCTATTACAGAACCTTAACTGCTTCTTCTTCCAAGAAGGCACTTAGACATTTAAAAATGACATCTCTAAAGCAAATTAATTTGATCAACATCATCAATAGAGATGTTCAGAACTCACAATTCCCATACTGTTGGTAAAGTCAATATTTAAGAAGAGTTTCACTTCAAATTGGAAAGATAAATGTTTCTGAGTGGGGATGCTTACTCAGAATGCCTATCAGGGGAGAGAAAAAGAACTATACATGTTAGTCAGACTTTTATAAATTAAGATAAAAATAGAGACCCCAGTTATAAAATAGTCTAAATAATAAATCCTGAAAATTTGACATTGCAGGCTCTGATAATCCCAGATTAAAACCATAAATAGAAAAGTCACATAAAACATTCATCCTGGTAAAAAAATATACAGAAATCAACGTTTTAACAGACTAATATCACCTGTCCTTCTGCTGCCAGCATGAAGCTGGCTTAAGGCTATGAAGCTGGCCTAAATTACGTATAACATAGGCTTATTTGGCACATCTATACTGCCTTCTGATCCAGCCACACAGACAAGATGTGCAGGATCCAGTCATACGAACTTCCACACATCTCTGATTCCCAGACACCTCAAGGTATTAACGGGACTGGCAAAGCGCTGCATCCCCCAAGCACCTCTCAGGTTCAGAGTACTCCTCACACCCAGACCACCTCTGAGCAGAAGACTAGAGAAGTGATGGAAAGGGTTTCTGGCAGGCAAAGCATGAAGAAGAAACCAGGCCCACTGGTTAGATAATCATCAAGACCAACTGACTCAATCCTTCAAAAATCTTTGTTTCAGCAAACAGCTTTCACTGTCTCCCCTCCTCATGCTCAGTAGTAGAAATATTTTTATTGCTGTTGTAAAAACTCTTGATCAGATCTGAGAAGTCTTCAGAGAAGAGATGACTTAGCTATTCAATGAACTTTTTTTCATAATCCTTCTCTGACTGTCAATTTGGTTTATATAAGAAATTAAAAGGTTAAGGATCAAATGAACTCATGCAGAGCATTACTGAAAGGCTCATAACAACATCATCAGTACTTTCTAGAAGAGTCAAAAAATCACCTATACTTTAGTTTTAAGGGTCTATATAAATAATTATTTTAACCAGTAATTATAAGATAATTCCACCATCATAAAAACACATTAAAATCTTCAGGAGGCATAAAGTTCAGTCTCGGGCTATATAACCTGCCAAATCTTACATTAATGAATGTTCAAGGGCAAACAGGGATGTCAAATATTTTACACCAGAGCAGTTAAGTGCTTTGAAAGCATAGTGATATAACATTTGAGTTAATATCCACCATTAAGAGGGAAAAAGTGTAAAAATAAAGTGATATGTACAGCTTCTCCATAATGTCAGGACAAGACTAACCTCAAAGAAGATACAGGAACTCCCTCTTAAAAGGTAATCAGCCCACAAAATGAAAGATATATGCAGATTAGTAGTAGTTCAGTCTTTTTTCCGATTGAAGAAGATCCCCAGTATAAAGATTTTTTGTTAGAGATTGTTATGCATTTTAAGTTAATATTAATTTGAATCTCCCTTCTAAAAACAAAATCCCCTATTGCTCTACAGAGCTGGGATAAGAGATTTCATGAAAGTGCTCACAGGTTGGAATCTCACTGTATAAGAACTGATATAAACTGAAAATCTGTATGTGCTCCTTCAGAAGGCCAGCTACTATTCAGATGACTCTGAACAAAAAAATGTACATTTTTTGAGAGTACATAGCAATTCACAGATAAAAGAAATGTCCATCACACATACCCAAGGCACCTGAGAACAGGAAGGACCAAGATCTTCCTCGGCATATGGAGGATTGCCATATTTAATAATTTAAAGATGAGTTGAACACAAGCCAAACAGCATCTGCAAGCTCAACTCGACAGTGACAGTGCATTTGGTGACTCTGGCAAATATCCAAGGACTGTAAAGGAATCTGAACAGACTCTGCTCAGTAGCTTATGATATAGTTTCAGCAAACTCTCATCTGTGAAAAAGCATTTTGTGAAGCTCATATGGGATTTTTCAAATAGGTCAATTATAGTAAGGTATATACTATTCATTGTCATTGACTTGTTCAGTTTCTTAAAACAGACACACAAGTTTGGTGCTTAATGGGGAAAACCAAAATACTCCCCTCCCAAACACACATGAATATTCCTCCTTCCTCAACTTCTCCTAAAAATTCAGAGCCCCCTCCATGTGTGAGCTGTTCAGACTTTTAAGCATTTACTGCTCTATACCTTAGAGTAACAATTCTTTAGGAATATCATTCAAAACAAAACCATTGGCTTGTGGAGGTATTGTAATATATCAGAATGTGTCACCTACAGATCTGTTGATTGTTGTCCCTGAACATCATGATAAACTAGTGGCTGTGAAATACAGAAATGCATCTGGATCCACCAAAACAATTTGCTTTCAGGCTGTATCACTCAGACAGAACAGTACATGAACAACAGGCCAGAAGAAGTAAGTAGGCTGTTGCACCTTCTGGAGGAAGGAGTTCATGTAGAGTCTGAGAAAAGGTTGTACATGTGACCCCTCCCTCCAGCAATAAGGTTCATTATACAAAATTTCTCCTTGGCAAGGGTAACATGAAATTTTGCCATTCGCAATATTCATACCACAGGAGACTCATGCCATTTTCTTTCAACCATCTGGCCACAGATCTTTGTTTTTCAGGGTATTATCCAGTCTGCTCAAATTTAGGAATTGCATCACCTCAGTTTTACGCGTTTGGCAAGGAAAGGCCGTTTAGTTTGCCCAGCTTCTCTTCAAGTCAATGGAGAGATTCATATACCTTTGAAGGCTTGCAAAAGTATATGAAGTCTTCCTAGCTTATCTATTTCTCCTTTTTTTCCTGCCAATATATGGAATTCAGGCATTTCCAGACATCATCAATGCTGCCTGCTTGAATGAGGCATTCATCTTTTACCCTGAGATCACAGGAAGCTAAAGGAAAATTTTGCACTGCTCCATTCACTTAGTCCACAGAATGGTGGCACTTCACAGAACTGTGTTGGCAATAAAAGCGTGTGAAAGAAGTGAAGATCTGGATGCCAGGCTATCTGGTTAGATTTGAGGTCATGTCTCAGAGAAATAGCCTAGTGATTACTCAACTGAGAGATCTTTAAATACCATGTCACTGTGTTCAGCACATTGAAGGGGAGCAAGTGTTGGAAAAGCTGAAGTCCAACTTATTAGTTAAAAAATTCAGTTGTGGGAGGACTTTATGCATTTCCCGTTAAACCACATCCTTATCATATCGCTTATAACAAGGGGCAGAAACTTAGATTGCATTCCTTTGACCCCTTATATGTCCTCATATGAGGTGAAGCCAGACAGTCAGCCATATCAGACAGTCTAATATTTTGAGCTTTTGGCTTCAGGTACCTTTCTGCCTCATCTTAGATTGCAACATACCTTTTGGCATTCAATTCTCCAGAAGGAAAGGCTTTTCTGTGCGTACAGACTGACAAAATGTTAGTGCCTAGGGAACAATCAGACTACATGGGAAGCATCTAAAGAATTTCAATGCCTGATGGATTTAATAGCCTTACTAAGTAAGCAGGCTGGATCCGTGTCTAGGATTCAGCAGGGTTAAAGCATTCTAATCCCATCGTAGGCAGGATTTAGGCAGACTGGATCATAGCCTCACTTTTTCATGTTCTTAAATCACAAAGTAGCAAAAAATACTCCAAATTGCAGTCCAGAAGTTATTATAATAGTTCACAGAGACAAGCTTCACCAGAAGTCGTTTCTGACTTCATATGCATATATACGGTTGCTTAAATTAACAGTAGTCAGTTGAAACCTGATGTAAACTCTATACAAAATAAGCTGACAAGATTTTAAGGGTTAAGAGACTCTAGATTTATCAAACACAAGTAGCTTGCTCCCACTCTGCTAGTTATGATACAGAGTATGTTTCCCATAGTTAGAAGCTTGTATATAAAAAGGATAAAAATGAGTGAAAAAATCTCTTTATAAAGGCCAGGTACTGCTTATCTTACTGCCTGAAATAGAGCTTTTGAGCAGTTAATATTTTATAGTGTAAGACAATGGAATATACCAGATCTATACATAAAGGTGTATTGTTCTTGCAAAAATCTGTGATACTATGCCTTGCTCACACTCATTAAACCAAATTATACTTTCTATTACTAAAGCATACTGTATTTATTGTTGATATCACCACCCAAACCAGAAGATTCAGAAACAAAAAACCAAGTGATAAACCTGCTAATTTAAACATCTTAGCTACAGAAACCACTGAAAGTCTGATGTTGAATTTCTTTCAGACTATGAACTCACCCCAAGGAAATTAAGACAAGAGGCTTCATACGGAAGTGGTAGGCACTTTTAAGAGATCAGAAATTTAGTTTTCTGTATAACTGTCATTCTCATCTGCAATATTGTCACAGAGCTTGTTACTCCTTTCAAAGAAAATATTGCTGAACTAATGGAGGTACTCAAGAAAAGAAATGAGAACACTTTTCAGGAAAGAAAGAAAAAATCTGTCCACAAGTATAACTGGAAAATAATATTGCTGTCAGCTCAGTTAACAAAATGGGAATGATATTAGAAGAGAATATGTAAGTAATTGACACTTTCTTTGCCTGCAGAACAGGCTACATTCATAAGACTTGAGAAACAGGTAAGGATGTATAATCTCAGTTCATTCCTCAATTTTTGCTACTGATACAAACAGAAGACTTCATATTTTAGACTCCTCCTTCCCACTCAGTCCATATCAGGTTAAGGTAGGGGACAGTTTTCCAGAAGAGGGACTCAGATAAACCTTTCCCAGTGTCATGTGCAGACTAGTGGTTAAGGTGTTATGTTCCAATGGCAAAAAACATGGGCTGAAACCCTCCCACAAGGAGAAGGATTTGTGTCTAGATCTTGGTAACTACTGCTGCCCATTATTGTGCAACAGAGAACCACTATTTCGTAAAAATTATTAAATTAAGCAAAGTAGTTTTAGAACAAACTACTTTTCAGTTATTTTCAGCTGGTATTTATTAAAACAGACCCTAATACAGGCACACAAAATAACTCAGGTGGAAGAAAAGGTAGAGTGTGAAAACTGAAGTTAGAAATCAGAAACATGAAGTGAAAGGCTACCCAGTCAAAGAGGAAAAATAATATCACTGCAATGTTTGGCAGCAGCATCGACTTTTAAATTTCCAGATTCAAGTCAAACTCCTATTAATCAGAAGAACACTGGAAATAGTCTTCACCTTTGTCTTCCCTGGATTCTCACATCCTTTTTCTGAAAAAAAAAAAAAAAAAAAAAATTGCCCTAGATAGATTCTGATAATAACTAGTCTTTCTTAAAATGGGGTCTGATGTAGAATAACTATGTCTATGTTCCCTTCTTTTTTATTTTTTTCTGTCAAAGACCCCATAAACACAACTTCTAGCCCATTGTTATAGCCAAATCCTTTCAAGTCTAAATTTTATGTAAATAGCTTGTCTGTACACGCAGCCAAACTAGAATCACAGCCCTGTTTTATTTTGAAGCCAATTGATCTGTTTCACGACTAGTTAAAAACACCAAAAAAAGCAAAAAGCCAACCAAATTTCCACTATCCAAAAAACCCCAAAGAAACAAAGTAAGAAAAAAGGATAGAAAGAGAAAGGTATGACCATTAGAAAGAGTGCTTAGCTTTGAGGAGAATCTCATGGGAAAGTGGTTTTGCAGAAGCATGCTGGAAAGATTATCCTAAGAAGACTGAAATATTTATACATGAAAGCAGTCCTTTATTCCAGCCATCAAACACCTGAAATACATTTATAGTCAGCACATCACAAAGTAGATGAGACTGTAGTCAAATTTGCTTTTATCATTTAAGTATATGATCTTGTTTGGCAATGTTATACTACTAAAGTGAATTCAGATTTAAGTCGCAACTTTGGCTCGCTACATATCTCAGATAGACTATTCTGCTTCAGGTTTCAAGCCTGACTTCCATCATGTCATTTTGGTTTTCATTGCGATCCCTAAGAGGAAACAATAAAGCTTTCCTATCTTACAAAGTTACCATTAGTAAATTTAAATGCTGAAATGTCACTGATCATAAGAATACAAAATATTTTTCTAAAATAAAAGATTCAGACAGCATTATTTTTTAAACAGAATATTATATGCTACTTTTCATAAAAATCTCTGAACCAAATATAAATGTATGCGAGAGAAACCAGATTGTGTCAAGCCTAGACAAAGGCTGGGTATGATGAAAAACACAGAAGCATATTTGATACTACAGAGCTCCTCTCCCTTCCCCTTTCAAAATGTTATTAATTTTAGCATCTTCTTCACAAGACATTTCAAAGCTATCTGTTCCATGAGGTACACACTGTACTGCATGATCTTATAGCCCCCACCCAAATGGAAAGTCTGTATGAACACACTGCTCGTCCCTCCGTGGGATACAGTGGCTGTAATGTTTACGGATGTAGGTCACAAAGCTCAGTTGGCGCTCTTTAATGGCTGGATCTGCTTTTAACATGATCTTGTAGCAGCTAGACCAAACCAAGGGACATTACTGTAAGAGTAATCTGAGGAAAGTTTTTCTCATCATGAAGGAATTTAAGCTCTAAATATGAGATAATGGGTAGATAGCCCTAGAACACCACTTTTTCCCTCATTAAGAAAAAGTAAATAGCACGGTAGCTACACTTGCTCTATAACTCTCCTTGCTGGACTGCTCATTGTGTATCTTGAAAAGGAAGAAAAAATTATGATGACTGAAACTGAAAGCTAAAAAACCCCCCACTTAATCATGATCTTGACTTTAAAACCAATACCTCAAGAGGAACTTAACTGCTTTTTAAAAACATTGCACCAATAAAAATAGAAAAATATTTATAATAAATTTTTGAAGAATTAAGAAAATCATCTTCCTCTTCTAAAATGAAAAACTACAAAACCATGAAGTACTATGGTGTTTTTGAATTTTTATTTTCTTGCTAAACATTTGGCCCAAAGTTCAAGTGTAAGTATAAAAGAATGACACCTTGTACTGAACTCAGTGGACCATCATAGCATGATCTGTTGAGAATACTGGACAAGGCTAACAGTGTTACTCTACAGGATCCATATGGGAGGGATAACACAGTATGACAATCATATAAATTAAAACCTAGCCTTAGTCACCTGCATGTTCACAGTCATCAAGTGACCTTCTTGCAGGTCTGCCTAGATTGACACTACTCACTGGGAAAGAACTATGGAGTGAGCATCTTAGACCAGAGAGCCATGGACACAGAGAGGCCAGAGGAGAAACAGGCTCTTCTGTGGGAGGCTCCCCTAAGCAGAATACCAGTTGCTCCACAGAGTCACTTCACAAAGTACCACAACCTAAGAACAAAGAGAAATATAAATGCCTCTTCCCAACCCTGAGCAGCCTGGGTCTCTGAGCAAGCTCTAAGAATCATTTGAGAGAGCACTGCTAAGAGTATCTCACAGCAGATTTGAATATTAAACAAGCAATTTTATTCTGCTTGGCCCTGCACACTATGAAGAAAATTGTTACATTACTCAGAGTTGTCCTACATACATTGCTTCTCACGTGCTAAATACCTATTTAACCTGAAGGGTAGGTTGCTGGAATAATTAATATATTGCTACATTAAACACAAATATTAAAGTATTAGTAAAACAAACAAACCTAAAACCCCTGTACTGAACTGATCAGGGATGTTATTGTATAAAAATCAATGCTTCAGAGCTGTTACTGAGTGTTTTTTGAAAACACAGGAGAGCTGCCAAAAGAGCAGTTCCTCTGCTCCCCCTTACAGTCACTAATCATGCATTTTAGAGTTAAGCAATGTCAGAAGAAAGGTTGCCTGTGCAAAATTAATCCAGTCCCTTTGGGTATACGCATTATGATACAGGCTTGTAATTACACATTTTTCCCCTCAGGACCACTGATGTATTCATTTCACAGGAAGGAGGAGTGATCCCTTAAAAATCAGCGGGACAAGCTTCTGTTTCTCTTTTGTTTCCTCTTCCAGGGTCAATATGTGGTCCTGTGCCACCATATTTACTGCCCCCTGGCCAACCTTGCTCCAGTAACAGAACTTTAGTATCCTCATTGCCTTTTCAGCAGTGCTTGTCACTGTGATACTCAAAGGATTCACATATATCAACTGATTTATTTTCTGAACACTTCTCTGACTGAGATAGTATTATAACTCCTATTTAGCATGTGAGGAGCTGTGTCATTTGGAAATCTGGGCATAAAGTTTCCACTCACTTTGAGTGGGCATAAATCAAGAGTTAATGAGTTCAGCTGAGCACCCAGAAAAAGAACAGAAGAATCAGAAGAAGAACAGAAGAAAAGAAGAATGGAAGAATCAGTGTTCATTTGTGGAGGTCTGGTTTAAAAGATTTAGTATTCTTGTATAGAACTTATGGCAGATACAGAATCCAGGTTCACAAAGGATAAGTTAGCCTCCGCCTTGAGCCTGTAACTCTCATTCTGAACTGCCTTGCACCATTCAGAAACTTCCAAATTTCACAGCAGATTAAAAGGCATTTTACAGAAAAAAACCCAGCTGTTACTGAATAGTTCAGATTCACTCCGTCTCTCTCGCTCATTTTAAGAAATTTAGTAATGTGCTCCTCCAGCATCATTGTTTGACTCCTTTTGCTCCGATGCGATCTTTCTTACTCTTGATTCTTCACTCTCCCTTTGATACACTCTACAAGCCCAGGCTTCAAGGGCTTTCCCAGTCTCTACACCTTGAACATCTTACCCTGAATTTAGCTTTATTTGGCTGTCATCATGTACTTTTACTTCTTTTACCTCAGTCCCTTCTTTTTTCACTGGGGTCACTGCACTGTCAGGTCATCCTCTGTGCCTTTGTCCAGTCAGTCCTTTCCCTTATTTGCCAAGTCCATTTTTCTATTTGAATCTGGGTTTTTTACAGTCAAAGAATTCACAAATTCTTTTCCACATTTGCCTTCTCTGTGTAATCTCTTCCCCTACCACCACTTTTATTTCAAACACACTCCAAATCCTGTTAAAATTTTGGAAAGACATATCTGTAGACACTAAGTTCCTGAAATAAGCAATTCCCTGCTGACTGCTGTAGAGTCTGTAAATTTAAATTAAAAAAATTTAACAGAACTTTCATGTCATTTTAGTGAAAATTGATATTTTTATTCAGTAGTGCAAACATGGGGAAGGAGAGCATAATCCTTTAGGTACAATGCTCCTTTGAAAGAATATGCCCATCTGCAGGAGCTGGCGACTGTTTTATGCCTGAATGTCTTTTGGTAAGAGGGAACCTCATAGTGACCTGTGAAATTCTTCAATTGTGGACATTCAGTCAGCCTTCTCATACAAATCATATCTGCTCATGATTTTCAAATTGTGAGTAGTAATGAAGTTGCATTTATGATGCTTAATTTGATTTTTAATTTGGCATCTCTGGGTCAGTGCCTCAGAGAATCTGCTGCTGCTGATAGGCATCATCATGTGAAGAAATCTGCATTCAGGCCAGCTGTGTTTATGTATCATTCACACTGGTACCATACAATGAAGAAAATCACAAATTTGACTCTAATTGTGGCAGCTGTGTTCAGTGAAGTGTCCAAATTAGAAGCAACCTATAAAGGACTGTATTACTTGTAAAAGAAATGTGCTCTGGGGAATTTTGTACACAATGAAATATTTTGGGAGCCAGCTTGCAAAACAAATAGCAGATTATATGTGAATAAAATCCATGTATGGTGCATGTAACCATGAATGAACTGTCTGAATATATCATCGTGCCCTTTGATAGAAAATATTTCTCAAAAGACTCAAAACATTTGCATCTCAAGTCTCAATAAAACTGGTTGAAGTAGGACCTGATCAGAACAAAAAATTTTTAAAAAAATTTAAAAAGATTAAAGCACAGTTTTAAGAGACAAGGATAAGAATATTCTGCAAACATTAAAGCTAAAGTTCTGCATACACTAAAAGCAAAAATGTCACTTCTGCAGCATAGATTGTCAAACCAAAAAGCATTACCTCACCCAGAGATCTGAATCCAGGAATTCCAGCCAATTTGCTACTTTACCTGGTGATTTTGTCAGCTGAACTCTGGATTTACTTATAAATTACACCTAAATTCTTCTGTTGTGCCACCCAGATCTCACTGGCAGAAGGACTTACTGAAAATGCTGTGCTGAAATTAATGAAACTTGCCTCATAAAAAACAAAACAAGCCAAGCATATTCACATGTATTTTTAGACATACTTTAAAATTTTTTCAGTTGTTGTTTTATTCAAAGCATTGGCTTCCCAGAAGCTTCACTGTTTTCTATACATTCAAGAAAACAGATTTATGGAGATTTCAGCCTTCAGTATTTTTTAGGTATAGCCTGCACCACAATAATAGCCTGACACTTGCTTCACTGACTGCCTAAAATACCTATAGAAGAAAATAAATTTAAAATGACTGAAGCCTCTCTCAACTTCCAAAAAAAACCCAAAAAGTTTTAAAATTTCTGAGTGAATCAGGCTCTGACAAGATTTGGAATATGAATGACGTGGGTCTGGGTTACAGAAGAGTTGTTGCAGAAAGATTTAAATAGGACATTCAATTTGTGGCTTAGTACTGCAGCACTCCTAGAGTTTTTTGCTAACTCCCCAAAATATGACTGAATTCTCTATCTCCTAAACATAAGCTCCACTCTTAAGTAGGTCATTAAGGTTAACTTTTTGTAAAGCAACACAAAATATAAGGAAAGCTGTATGACAGCTCAGAAACTCAGAAAACATGGTCTGTAGGAAGTCCTCCTAAGGGGGCACTTTTCTGCTTGGAAACAAGCTCTCTCAAAGACCTCTTAAAACAAGATTTGGTCAAAATGGAATGATTCTCCACAAAGAGCTGTGTGATTTCACCTGCGACCCATATCAGTCTTTTTCAATGGGTGGTGGAACCAATAGGATAAGAATTGCTGATATTTCAAAGGAAGGATCAAAACTCAGTGATACCAGGAAATTCAAGGAACAGCCCGAATTCAGTCCTATGAAATCCAAGATATACAGGCATGCTTGGGCCAAAAATATGGCATATACCAATAAATGAGCAATGTCTTGCTATACAGCAATAGGATCAGGAATAATAGCAGATTATGAATAAGTAGGCACTAATAGCATGATTATGTCATACATATGTATCCAGAAGTAAACCTTTGGTCTGCTTACTTAGTGCTAACACAACTGGAATGCCATGCTTCTTGTTGCCTAGATCATAGTAAGGCAGATTAGCGAGAGTCCAGAAGACAGCAGCGGAAACGGTTAGATCAGGTGTTTGGAAACATAGCATTAAAAAGAAAAACTGGAAGAGTTATGTTATGAAGCAAGTACCCTAAACCTTACAATGATAAAACTTACACACCCCATTACTAGTTGTTATCCTATATCTTCAACCCAAGCAGGTGTGGACTATAGACCAGAAGGGACATGTAAATAATGCACATAAAAAGGCAGTTGTTAATGAGGAAAACAGGGAGACCATTTTGCTAAATTATCTAAATCTGCTTCAATATTGATATATTAAGCAAACAAATAATTAGACTGTGGCTACTCACCCACTATGGTGGCTGGACTTTCAGCATAATTTTTTTTCCTGGGCTAGTTAAAGACCCAAACATGTAAGTATAGAACTCTGAAATATTGTTATGCAGCACATGGATAAAAACATTAAATGATATAAACAGGTTCCTGAAAGGGTTTCTGAGGTTAGGATTAACCCCCATCATTCACAGCAGGAAGACATGTGCCTGAAAGATGTAGGTGCTGATTGTGGAGAGAGAGGCCCATAAACAAGCACTATATTCAGACATAGCTTGGACTGTTGAAGGTAAAGAATATGACGTTTCATGTAGAGGGTTCAGCATGTAGTCGAGCATCACCACCTCTGTCAGGAAGGGCCCTCTTTCTGGGGCAGGTCTTTATAGTCTCATGGTGCATATTGCTGCCAACTGCATAACTCAAACCCTGCAGCAAAGGTGATATGATTCAGGGAAAATATCTTAAGTCTATTTCTGTGCCCTTTCTGTCCAAGTCTGAGCAGGCTTCAGTCACATATTGTATGCTACCTAAACTAACCTCAGTCTCACAGGGGAGGAAAAGACCATTCTGCAGCTTCTGTTGAAGATCTTGAGGTACATTCTCCAGCTGCATTATCAGAGAGCAGCCCATGGCTGCACTCCCTCCTATGAAGAAGCCTGGCTGTGTCATGTTCCACTGCTGACTTCTTGCATTACAGATTTGCTCACACAAACAGAGCACTCCATGGAGAATAAAAGGATAATAAGACCTCCCATGCTTGAATAAGAGGCTGGAGCTTTTATTCATATATTGACTTGCTTAATTTTAAAAATCCTCATTACTTCTGGAGTGTGATTCTATTTCTCTTGGGGAAAAAATGCCATGAGAACAAAATCAATTTTTACTCTGCCTCTCTGTTAGCAGCAAGGATGTCTTGCTTTTTTGCATACCTTGTGTCAATGGGAAAATAGGTTGTGCAACAAGTGCTAAAATGCAAGCAGTTTAAATTTAAGAAAAGGTACTTCTTTAAACTGAATAATGATCAAAACAGTGGATTTGTGAGAAATATGTCTGAAAGTTGACGTCTTTGGAACAGTTGCAAAATGCATACGATATGTTCACATTTGAAGAAAGGTTGCATTTTGCTGAAATACTGAAGTGATTTCAGCTTCCTCATGCCTGAACAAAAGACAGAGAATTTTTTGATCCATTTGCAGTGCTGCCATTAGAATATCTGTTTTAGGGAAAAAATAAATAAATAAAAAAAGAACAGGACTAAAGGCCTGTAATTTATAGAGAAACTCAGAAAGTGATAGGCATACTTTCAACTTGCCCCTTTCAAATATTCAGTTACACATATTTTAAAACACAACTAGCTACTTGCATAACTACTTTAATTATGTGTATAATTATAAAGCATTGTTGTGAATTTAGTCTTTATTACATTCACTGTGTTTAATACACTGGAGTTGTTCTTTATGCTGCAACATTACTTCAGACCTCCTTGGACTGAAATGTAACATTCTTGGATGCTTTTTCACTGCCGTGTAATCACACACCATTCAATCATTTGAGACTTCCATCTACTTCTCACTCTCTTCAGCAGCTCTAATGGATGACCCTTGTTCCAAGTTCATTCATTCTGACTTCATAATGCATTGCATGCAATAAGACCCACGTCCATCTGACTAGCAGTAAGTAATACAAAAGCAACACAGGCATTTGCATTGCATTCAGCTCACTCAGAGCAGCACAGTTGATCCAAAACAGTCCTACCTGACATGTTCATTTATGGGCATTCAATTTGTACTCTGTATTTGATTTCTCCTTACAAAATTTGTTGTAAGCTTGCTGGCCTTTCTTTTTTTTACCAAATTTTTGTAAAATTACAGGCAAAAGACACGACATAAATAGAAAACCCATATACATGTACACACAGATAATAATTCCCTCCCCCCCCCCCCCCCGCCTCATCCCTCCTCCCTTAAGAAGAACTAAACTAAACTCTAGAAACAGAGGAAAAAGAATTGTCTTTGCATTTTCATAAAAGTAAGTCAACATCTGTGTGTTTCAATTCCAGTATGGCTACGTGACTCATGGGAAAATCTAAGACCAGGATTTTCTCTCATGGTAAATCTTGAAGGACTAAAAATAGACATTTTCTTATACAGTTTAAATCTTTGGAACCATGTGTTAACAGAAACACATGTAAAGTGCAATGAACTCTATCACAACAAATCAACAAGTAAGAGACATAGGGAGAAGAATAATGCAGTGAGGTAAAAATAAAAGAATACTTGCACCATTTAAATATTTTCATTACACATAAAAAATACATCATAGGCACTTCAGTTTATGTGGTCCAATAGTTTTAAAGCACAGGCAGCTGATGTGGATGAAGGCATCAGGAAACTGAATAAAACCAGAGATAAACTCTTTTCATTGAATGGTGCCTGGAGCTATTAATTGGAGAATATTGCAGTTTGACTATAACTGCCCTACCAAATAATTTTCTTTTTTTTTTTTTTTATTCCTCCATTTTGGAAGAAGGTTGAGAAAAAGAAAGACTGGCATTGAAGATGAATGGGGCTATCACCAGAAGCCTGAGAGAGTTCTGTAAAGTAAAAATCACAGTATCTGCGGTTTGTGGGTTGTTCGTGAAAGTAGCTGAGCTGAACAGCATTTTACAAAGCTTGGGAGAAAAGATTAAGATTTATGTGAAAGCAAATATGTGTTTTGAAACTGTTTTGTTTTTCACCATTTGCTTTGATGACCCTTAAGCAAGCAGCTAAATATTGTTCTGTTTTGAATAAATTACTTCCGACTCGCTTTAATTTAGTTGCAGGTATGAAAAACAGGACCAAGATAGATGAGATGGAGTACTGAGGTAAGAGATGCATACATCACAAGTGAAGCCCTTCAAAAGTCACATTAAAAATTATTTCATTCTTCCTTTACCCAAAGTGACTGAAGCACATCTAAAGTACTGTTAAAATAGCCTCCTTAAGGGCTGTAAGCAGCAATAGTAATAAGAAAACATAGAGTTCTCTCTGCATTTCCCATTGCCATTTAACACACACACATATGGATGGATGGCTTCTATTAGCACCCCAGAAGAAATCTACCTATACTTGATAGAACCTAGTCCACTGTTCAAAGGCCTCTATCACACACCATTGTTTAGTAGTCCTTCCACTCCACAGCCAATCTAGAAATGTAGAATTCAGAGATCTGTATTAAGCATACACATTTCTCATGAAGTACATAATACAAGGCAAAACATCTCAGTAGTTCAAAAATCCAACATATTTAAGCAATGAAGTGCCCAGAGCTTGCTCACCAAAAACCCTTAGCACAGAGATGTAGTTGACATAGCTTTTCTCTCCTAAGTTAAAGCATCTGATTCAGTGCTACACCAAACATCCTAGGCCACCAAAAACCATAAAGCCCCATTCTCTGTCAAAGAACTACCCTCCTCCAAAAAAACAATACAAGAAACCCTTTATTTTTCAAACGAGGGAGTATTTTAAATTACATTTTAAACCACAGCTATGTTTTATACTCATCTGAGACCAGTCTATAAGGTAATGTATTCATGATCAGAATCACACACTAAGACATGGTAGACATCGAATTTTCCTCTTCCCACATGAGCATTCCAAAGCTAAGAGTGTGCTGCTACTATCAGTTAATAGGGGCTCAAAATCATCTTTTTCTTACTGAGATTAAGACCACGGAATGAATCCACAGAAGAGAGGGTAAGGCCATCAGGACTGCCTCCTCCCAGCATGGTTCCTACTCAAAACACATGAGCGCTATACAAAAGATAGGTACTGTCATTACTTTCTCTGATGGGTCCATTTAAAAGAGTGCCTAGCCTTTCTCCTCATGGGAAGGGCCTGAATCCATTAATTAATTCAACAGTTATCCTAGTGTATTAATAGTGTGTGGTAGAAATACTACAGATGCATTACCATGCTTCATCCTTCAGCTGCTCTTTAAAAGCATTTGAAAAGTATTTTTCTCATAATCAGAGTCATTAAAATGCTCTTACCAGCAGAAGAACTGATGATGTTCACTCTCTGCAAGTGAAAAGCATTAGAGGCTGGCATTTCTGAACAGAACCATTTTGAATGGCACCAGTGTTAAAACTGATCTTAAACTCTCTCAGTGCTCAGTGTGAAAGAAACAATTTAAGAGTCAAATGTTACTATAATTTCTATCAGTACCTCAAAGGGATGCAGGTTAAAATGGTTCCCTCAGTGGTCTTCTTTTTGTAGAGGGAAAGCAAGGACTGAACAAAGCAGTGCAGACTTGGGCAGGGGTAAGATGCTGGGAGTTACTCATGCAGTTCCTCTTCCCCATTCCCAGTCATGCTCTCTATAGGTTGCCACTGAAGTCAAGTACTGGAATCATAGAATACCCTGAGCTGGAAGGGTCCAACAAGTAATCTAGCCCATCTCCTAAACTGGATTTGCAGGCACAAACTGAATATTCTTCCCTCTATCCTTGAAAAGATAGTTAAATGCCAACCAACCAACCAACCAAACACACAAAAAAAACCCAAGAAAAAATAAAAACCTTATCACATACACTTCCGATACACAAAAAATGTAATAAGTCCTTTATGAGATACTTGACGGTCTTTTACCATCCATGTAAATCATTCTTTAATACTGAATAGCCAAACTCTCCAGAAGGCAGTCTTTTCAGAGTTCACATTCAAATTTGTGTTTACTGACATCTACTGGCTGTTCTGACTCATGTCGTCATTTGCCAGTGGAACGAGAGGTGGGTCAGCCTAGCACTGCTGTAAATCCGGCTACTTTAATAACATCAGCACATAAAGGGAAACTGGCCCTTCCTGTGCCTATGTACAATACAGACAAGACTAATTTTTATGTACTATTTCTAAAAATTAACCTTCTAAAAGTATGATTCATTGATAAGTTTCCTATAAAAACACATCAATTAAAAGGGCACACAGTGGAGTTCAAGTTACCGCATTCATTCCTCCCTAAACATTTTTCTTCTTTGTGAAACCCAAGCACAATATAAGGAGAATCTTCCTTTAAGCAGGCACCAATGATTTACAAAGAAACACTGCTTGTAGAATACAGTTATTCAAATGATCTATTGCACCACAAGAGTGAGTTAGATGATACTTGTCCCACAGTGTAATTTTGCCGATACAGAAAGAGATAATTCAGTATTATAAGATGATTCACTAGTACCTATTAACTATTTAGGAAAGTACTCTAGCTAGTACTCTAAAAAGAAAAGATTTAGGCAAGCAGAAAATAACCAATATAGACTGAAAAATAACAAATGGCACATTTATTCCATGTGATAGGTGTTGCAGGAATTTTTCCAACTGAAGTCTCAATGGTTTTGTCACTTCACCTGAAAGATGGCAATTTCAGGAAGGGTTCGTTTCACATCCTTCTATTATGCCTTGCTATTTTTTAAATATAGTCTGGGAAACTGCACTGTTTCTTGACTCAAAAGTAAACAGTGCTGTCTGAAATACTGTCCAAAAGGTGAGGAAGTAAGAGTTGGCTCTTTGAGTTAACACAGCTAGTCAATATAAACAGCAAAAACTGATTCACTTCTAAAGAATTTCAAAATCACGAATCTTCTTTGTTATAAAAAATTCTGCTAGGACTTGAATCAATCTTTCAAGAGAAGTATTCAGAAGATTACTGTTTCATGTAATAGTAAATTAGCTAAAGCATTTACAAGAATGTTTCACAGAGTTTCTCATGAAGTGGTTTACCTCCAAGATGAATTTGGAAAGAGCCAATAGATGGCCCAATCTCTAACTTTAGGGCATTTTCGTATCAAAACTGACTGTTCTCCTAAAATCAGACAATGCTTTCTGATGGCATCAAAAGTTGAGAAAGTAGCAAGGGTCATAACAAAGTGGCATTCTTCCATTAGCAATGAGGAAAGAGTTTTGGTTTCCTGATTTTTCACATTTTCCTTTCTCTCTTGCACACTGAAATCTTTCATTAAAAGTATTTACCTCCATCACTCTTCTTTAAGTAGGTAACTTTTAAAATATAAACATAGAACATCAGATAGGTAGTCTGGTTTAAATGAATCATGCTTTCATGAGATTTATTCCTCAGTGCAAGAATTTGAGATACCTGGATTATTTAGTTCAAATTTCCTAAATTTTAGAGAGGAAGAGTTAGAAAGAGTAACTGATCTCTTGCGGATGAACAGATGAAACAGAATACTCATTGATGAAAAGCAATGCAAAGGAAATATGCATCAAACTGATGGCAAAACACGGGATTTCAGGCAAAAAGTCTCACAGGAATCCAGGATATATAAAGAATATCTGAATAGACACTCCAGAGTCGGACAGTTCACTATCAAAAGCAGTTCAACTTCAGTTCATACATTCATAATCTAGAGATTAATTAGAAAAATTCAAGTTAATGTTCCAATAGCTAAGAAATGTGCATGCATGCTTATCTGCATTCTGTAGCACATGCTGAAAAGGAGGTTCCAAAATTATTTTATCACCCTTCTCTGAATATATACAAAAAAATATTTTACAGTGTCAAACAGTACTGAATGCCAGAAAATTCTCATAGTGTTGCATTGCCAAGTAATATTCCTTTTGTTCCATTCTATTAGGTGCTACCCAAGATGGCAAGGGCAAATTAGGAAGCTTAGTAATATCACAGATAAATGCACCTTTTAAATATGGAAATGCATTCTACAGTTCTGAAAATAAATTCTCAGATGAACACGCATCATCCTGTGAAGTTTAATTAACTAGT
>JAWWEU010000081.1:113745582-113799955 GCA_035583155.1 Acropternis orthonyx | reverse complement strand
GTGGAGAACAGCTGTTATTTAGTGAGAATTCAGACATTTATCTAGTTTTATATTCCACAGTTCACCCAGCTGGGTCAGAGTGTCTGACAGAAAACCTACAGAGTGCTAAGGCTTTGCCCCAAAGAAACAGTGGAGAAAATATATTCCAGAAGGGGCAAGAGAGAAAAGAAAAAATATGAGGAAACAATCACATGTATAAAGTGGATGTTTAAATCTTTTTCCTCCTGGAAATGTAAAATGACAGTTCGGGTGAATAGCTCTCACATGATGCTGTCACCCTTCATTCTGCAACCCTGGATAAGTGACGTCTAACAGAAAGCTCTTTTCACCTCACCTTCAGGGATTAGATTCTTGGAGCATACTTAGGTAACTTCTTATGGACAAATGTCCAAGGCATTCAAAACTGTAATGCAAAGAAAAGTCTAACTAACAAATGCCTCATGGTTTATTCCTGTATACAGCTAATGCACCGTAGTGTATAGTAGTAACTATTGACTTGTACAACCTCATTATATCAATAGGCAATAAATCATTGTCCTTTCTTACCAGTGAGAAAATGCAGAAATGACAAGCATGATATTTAATATACCATAATTTACAGTGCTATCTGTGTTATCTGTGTACAACCCATCCCTAACATTTATAACCACCATTAAGTATCTTCCCAGTACAGTTTTCAGGACTAGTTTTCTATGTGGCAAGCTCTTTGGCAAAAGATTGTATCATAGAATAATCTGGCTATTATTGCTTGTCAGAAGTTCTCTTCCTTAAAAAAGTAATTTTGCTTCCATCTTGCCTTGAACCACATTATTTAGAAAACCCTACAGGTGATACCAGCTCAAAGTATGCTAAGTCAATTTCTTTTTTATGCATCACAATCACCTCTGATACAGAGACTATTCTATGCTATTCAGATGAATATTGGAAAAGGCAAAGCAAAGCTATGCAGCACTGGCCAGAGATACCAAACCAAAGCTAAATGATCTAAACCTGATCTGAGTCTATGCACTCTGATTGCTTTAGCATGACACTATTATCTCTTAACTTACATGGCTATGCTTCTTCTCCAAACACACTATGTGATAATTCTTGACCTATGAGATCACATACTGAAAAACAAAGTCATAAATGGAAAATGGAAAGAAAAGAAAGCAATGTCCTCAATCCATGAAGCCTGACGTGATTACATCAGTATGTGCTAGACAGTCAGGGCTAATAACAGGGAAGAAATGGGCAGGGTAACAGCAGGCACAGGCTTTGCTATGCTCATGCAGTTTGTCAGGGTTTGTGATTACTTTCTGTATTGCTTGCTAGACAAAGAACACTGATGAAGACTGCAATGGTAGTGAAAAGTAACTTAAGCTGGTTACTACTAAGCAATATCATCACTTGATTTTCAAACGTTGTCTGTCTCTGTCCTACCTATTCTGCAAACCTACTGCAGATATTTATTTCCACACTAGTCAGATGTTTCATTAAAAATATTAATTTTTAACACCTCTTTAGTACAATGAAAAGTAGAAGTTGCACATGGTTGCATAGACAATCGTCCAAAAAGTCAGACAGGTCAAGGCCAGCATTTTAAGGAAGAGGATAGTTGGACTCCAAGGCAGGAATGTAAATTTATTAGTTACTTGATGCAAGTTAAGCAGTAGCTCAGAAAATTTTAAACTCTCTCAATAGTGTCTAAATGCTGCAGTTAAGTTTCTAAAGCAATAGCAAGCATTCAAGTCTGTCTGTTGATCCAGCCATGGTATTTGCTATGAAAAAAGGTACTATATTGTAGAAAGCAGACCTGTGTGGATGCCAAGAGCCACTCTCTAACATAAAAAAGAAGGGTTTTTTTGTTTATTTTTTGCTTCTCCAGAAGTACCTCTATGTGTCTTACAGCTATTATGGTACTAAGATTACTACCTCATACTAAAATTGATGGTTTATCTTGAAATTTAGGACAATTCTGATGGCTGGTGAAAACCCTTTACAGAAGTCCTGCTTAAAATTTTACTATTCTAAAACCCTCAGAATTATGAAAATCTTTAAATGGAGGTTCTTTGAAAGGCTAGGTAAAGAGGAATGCACTGAGTGCATGTGAAAGGTCTTTTTCCAGCCAGTAGAGTGAGTCTGAAAGCCTAATTTATCATTCACATTAAATATGGTAGATTAGCATGCTATGTGGCATACATTTCTCAAGTCCAAAAAATCACTGTAAATTATCAAGACAGCCATTCAGGTAAGTCAGCTAATGTACATGGACATAACCATATGTGGTAAGAGGAGAATGGCTCCCTTCTGAGCAGAGTGCCAGACTGGGGAGAGGGGGCACGCATAGAGAGGAGCACGACCTTGCCAAGATGATCTGGTGTCCTCAATAGCCTCATTCCCCAAAACCTAGGGGAAGAGGGAAGGTCACAGTGCAGGATTACTCTGGCTATGCCAACCATCATTGCTGATGATGGCTGTATTAATTTCCTGGGCTGGGCAAGGCTCCTTGCCAGCAAAAGAACAGGGAAGGAGGGTTGGGGTCAGATCTCCTCACTGTCATGTAATAAGTGGAAATGGTAATGGAAGATACAATCAGAGGAAAAAAGAGTGTAGAAAGCTCTTGACAATTATGATCTTCCAAATTGCTATCAAGTGCCCATGAGAATTCCTTATCTTTGCCTACAGAGATATTATGCAGTGGGTGAGCAATTGGCTCAGGAGTCAAGCACAGAGGGTATCAGTGAATGGGGTAGATTCAGATTGGTAACCTGTCACTAGTGGAGTTCCACAGGACTCCATCTTGGGCACTGTGCTGTTCAACATCTTCCTAAATGACCTGGATGCAAGACTGGGATGGATATTTAGCAAGTTTGAAGATGACACGAAACTTGAAGGACCAGTTGATACCCTTGGAGACAGGGAGGTCCTGCAGAGAGACCTCGACAAATTAGAGGACTGAGTAATCACCAACCATATGAAGTTCAACAAGGGCAAGAGCAGGATTCTGCACCTCAGATGGTCCAATCCCAGGTGTACATACAGACTGGAGAATGAGATGCTGGAAAGCAGCACTGCTGAAAGAGGACCACGTGCTCCTGATCAGTGGCAAGTTCAATCTGAGTCAGCAGTGCCCTGGCAGCCAGGAGGGCCAACTGTGTCCTGGGGGGCATCAGGCAAAGCATCTTCATCTGGTCAAGGGAGGGGATTGTCCCACTCTCCTCTGCACTGTGGTGGCCTCACCTTGAATATTGTGTGTAGTTTTGGGCACCACAGTACAAGAAAGATATGAAGCTGTTAGAGTGTCCAAAGCAGGGCAATGAAGATGGTGAAGGGCCTTGAGGGGAAGCTGTATGAGGAGCAGCTGAGGTCATTTGGTCTGTTCAGACTGGGGAAAAGGAGACTGAGGGGAGAACTCATTGCAGTTACAACTTCCTCATGAGGGGAAGAGGAAGTGCAGACACCAATCTCTTCTCTGTGGTGACCAGTGACAGGACGCAAGGAAATAGCCTGAAGTTGTGTCAGGGGAGGTGTAAAGTACAATACACAAAGGTACCCCCAAAAATGCCAAAGCAGTGGAAGGAATCCAAGAATATTCATTTTGAAGATGAGAGCACAAAGAAAAACGTACAAAGGAAAACTAGCAGTGCTGTACAGCACTGAGCCTGAGAAAGACACACCCCCTTGTTCTTCAGTCTTTATCAACGCCGCCCCCCTCCCACTCCCGCGCCGGCTCTCTCCACTGGCAGCAGTGGCCTGTAGCATGTCTGTGGGTGTTATCTCTCTCCTCACATACCAAAGATCGAGCTTCCAGAATGTGAGGGGAGAGAGAACAGCACTGTTTTGAAAAAGCAGCAAGGAAGCCTTTCTGAAGTGAAAATAACTGACTCCTCGGTAACAAAATCTTCCAGGATCCTCCTGCAGGAGGTTTAGGTTGTCTATTAGAAAGGGTTTCTTCATGCAGAGAGTGGCTGGGTACTACAACAAGCTTCCCAGAGAAGAGGTCACAGCATCAAACTGCACAGAGTTCAAAAAGCACTTGGACAATACTCTCAGGCACATGGTCCTGTGCAGGGCAAAGGCTTGAACTCGATGATCCTTGTGGGTCCCTTCCAAGTCAGCATAATTTGTGATTCTGTGATTATTCTACAACATTAGCAGTCCTTCAAAGATGAGGGATAAAAGTATATCTCTAAATATTATAAATCTATTTACATCATGTAAAGTCCATCTACTAGTTATGTCAAAAATGTACAATTGCTTTTTGTCACTTTCAAATAAAGTTTTTCTGGTCTTTTCTGAGCTGTTATACTAAAAGTGATAGGTCTTTCTTTTCTGTTTGGTCATTTAAAATATTAGGTAAGTACAGAAAACAGTGTAAGCCTTAGATGAATATTTGAAGGGAGGATAATACCACTCAAAATAAAAGAATTTACTACAGGTTGCACAAAACCTTTTAGCCTCGATTAGCAGAGTTTTACCTAGCCCAAATCTGCAGGTTTTGACAAATGACCACTGAAAAAATTTTACTTGTGTTTACATGTTGTATTACTTTTTATTCAGTAAAAGCTAGCTACACATCAGTCCAACAATTAGATTTGAACTTGTCTGCTGGATTTAAACCACAGCTGCCTATTAAAGCCCTATCTTGTAATCTGATCCCAACGACTTAGATATAGGCTCTCCCTGAATCCTCCTGCTATGTTAGCATTACACATGGGTAGAAGGGGGTTTTCTGCATTAAATCACATGACTGAAACCCCCACTTTTGCTTATACTTCAGAAGAGGGTCTCAGACTGGGATAACAACTGCTGAGTCTCTGTAACCTTGGGCAGGTTACCTCACCCTTGCACGGCTCATTTTAGTCTTCTGTTCAACATGAATAATAACACTGGAGAGTACTTTTATGTCTTTAGATGAAAGACCTCATATAGTGCAAAGTATTTTCATTTAGTAACAGAACACAGCTTTCAGAGTACCATCTTATATGGAGTGGAAAATGATGATCTTATATAATCTGTTGTATACAGGCACTGACATCTTATCCTTGAGGGTCTGGAAAGAAATAACTATGAGAAGGTAATGGCTGTGAAGAATACTTTTCTCTATGAGTGACACATCCCCTAGGACACAAAGGTCTCAGCAATTAGTTTTGCCCCTTTTTGAGAAAAATACATTAAATGGTGTCAGGGAAATCCTGTAGTCATCCAAACCCCAACTGCTGTTCTGTATGGGCAGAATTTTTCTCATTCCAGGCCCTAAGTGGCCATATGAGCCCCTTCCAAGATAAGCATAATGGATGAGCCAATAAATAGGCATGATTTTTTGTAAACATCCTGAAAGGATCAGAGAATCAATTCTAATTGTATTTTGAACATAACCCAAGTAATAGCACAGACTCAAACTCCAATTTAGGCAGGGCATCAGTGCAAGTCTACTCCCATTCACACACCCAGAGCAAACTCCTGAATGCATGACAGGTGGAAGTGTTGCTCCCTCCACCTGGATAGGAGATGCACAGTCTGGCCCATGTACCTCTGGATATCACGTGGTTGTGCAGGAGCCCTACTGGAAAGGTCTTGTGTGGTATGTCACAAAAGCAGAAGGAATTTATTGCCTGTGAGTTTTATACCATAGTTTTAAAGTACATATGTTTGCAAAGTGCCAATCTATCAGCATCTTCCTTTACAGAACACAGATTTGAAGCCAAGAAATTCTCCCTATCTAGACCACCAGCTAGACTTAATGAAGTGAGCTCTAAGTCAGACTCCATCAGCATAGGGTGTGTTGAAGGGAATTCAGGCTGGAAACTCCAACCAAACATTTATGGAAATGCTTCACCCTACTGTTGGGAGAAAACAAAGCGACTCATAGATGGATGCCAAGCAAATATTTGCAGACTGGGGGTTTTAATGAGTTGTTTTCCGTCTTCCTAATGTTCTCTTCAGAATATGTCTCTAAAGAGAAGACAGTTTATAACAGAACACAGAATAATCTCTGGGAAAGTGCTGTATATAAAGCAGACCTGAAGACAACATAAAGAATGCACAACAAAGTGCAAACCCTTCTAAACTAATCACAGTGCAAACACTTTCAAGCTGAGGCTGTGCTCCTCTTGTGTATTTCTAGACACATTGCAGTGTCTTGGTGAAAAAAATGCATACAAAACAAAAACAGCATTTCTGAAGAATTTTTCTCTAATTTTTTAATTAGAAGTTGTGATAGAAGAATGGAAAGTCAGTTGAGAGATGTGTTAATTTAGAAATAGCCAAAAGAATCTTAGAAAGAAAATTCTGCTTTAATTTGGTTTTTTTTAGCAGAGGTTTTGGTAGTATTTTGGTTATTTACTTTTCACCACCAGCTGACCAAGTCAATAAACTGTGTGGATCACAGGTGGGAAAGCTAATAAATGAACAATGAGAAGGATTTGTTTAATATCAACTTCTTCATTAAAGAAATATTCAAAGTATGGGAACACAGAAATACTGAAAGTTGACTCAGAAGTACAGTGAAACAGATGGTGTTCCTCAAATAAATAACCTAAGGAAATGTGTAGCTACTCAAAAGGAGAAGCGATAGCAAATAAATATTATTACCTGTAAATAAATCTCTAGCAAACACTTTTGTAAAACAAACAAACCTTTCCAACACAGTAAATACAGACATTTATTTACATACTGCTGAAGCCAAAAATCTTGAATAATTTTGGCCATTAGAGTGCACTTACTCTGCATCTATTTGTCCTTTCCTTTAAATAGAAAGTTAATACTCAATTCTCCCTCGAAGGCTCATTAGAAGATAAAATGCCAAAGGATAAAACAAACACAAATTAAATTGTTTTAGGTATCCCAAGAGAAGAGTAATTCAGTTTACATTTTGGGGGGGGCGTTTAATTGCTGGTAAATTACACTTTTGAAATCATGTTCAGAAGATGAAATTATTTCTGCTCTGCTTTAAAAACCATTTTCACAATTTTCAGGCATGAAGCCAACTGACTACAATGACATATAGAACTACAGAACTCATAGGATCTGCACTCACCATACATTCATTGGCGTAAAAGAAGAGTTCAAAGTGTACAGTATACTCATTAAGAGTAAAAAACCTTACTTCTTCTATTTTTATACCTTTCCTGTTCATTATCTATTCAGTTACACACCAATTACAAAGAAAATAAAAACCATTCATGATAAACTGATCCTAAGCAAGAGGAAGCTATATATATATGTATATATGTAAACCTGACTACATGACTTCTGAATAAAAATAAAAAAAAATCATTTTTCAAAATTTTTTTTTCTGGTGTAGCTCCACCCCTGAAGTGAAAAAAGAACAAACTATACAGTTAGTGACTGGAAACTTTCCAGGACACAACCCTGTTTTCTTACTTCATTAATAACTGATGCCTTACATTTTAGAATGGGATTTCACTGATGTTAAACCTTCAGGTACAAAATCCCAACAGTGAAGCACAAGTATTTTATTCAAAAACAAGCCAGCTACAATATAAAATGGCTACAAGAGACTGAAGGCAGAAAGGTGACATTACTTCTATGTTTGGTAGCTCATGTGATGAACAATTAATAATAATAAAGGTAAGAATTGTCATGAAAGGGAAACCAATACTTCAGTATTCAAACAGGGATTATTGAAACATCCATGCATCTATGTATATTGAAATACCTTAGTTATGGGCTGGCATGCACTGAATATTAACAGAGGTCGAGAAACACAAATCTTTCACCATGCTTAATGTTTTTAGCTCTTACGTGCCTAACTCTAATCCTTAGAGACATAAATGTCACAAATTAAGACTGTCCATATAAGATCCATCTCCTCAGTCTTAAAAGTAAACTCCATACCAAGGCACCTCTTACAACAAAGTTCTGTCTTCAGTATTTTTCTTTATTATTGCTATACAGAATCAAGCTATTGTTAGACAGTAGGGCTCAATCATGTGAGCACTTACAAATAATGAGTCATCCCACTAATGGCAGTGAAGTTAAATAACTTGAAGTCACAAGTGCTATGCAGAAAACAGAGATGGTGACAAGGTAAAAATGTGTTTTCCATGTGTTCTGTCAGAGCTCCATTCCCACAGCTTCCCAGAGATCAGGGGACAGAAGCAAGGAGTGAGCATTTTTAAGTTAACCTATTTTCTCTCTTGGCATAGTCATTCAGCTCCTAAGACCTCACTAATTTTGATTGGTTCATAAATGATGGTTGAGCCAGTTTACATACCTTCACAGTCATTAATAGCAAGCAATACAAACTACTCCACCCTAAGCAGAGGCACTTATTTATTTTTCAGTTGTTTTCTCTAAATTAAAAAAAACAAACAAAAAACCCCAAACAAACAAAATATTAATATTGCAGTGGATTAAATTTGATGCCCTTTGACCATACAAGAATTCTTTTCATGCCAAAACTGTTTTCTGATTTACTGGCATTATGAAGGGATGGCAATGTTTACGCTAATTTACAATGCACAGAAGAAAAGGTCTTTTGATCAGAGCTTTTTATTTTCATCACTTTGATTGACTGTCAGCCATATTAATTATCATAGAACCATTGATCATCATTTGCTGCTAACTAGAAAATGTTGACATGTTTTCTGTGGCATTATTTAGTATGCAAATTTAAGGAGAAATGGTGCTAAACCTAACAGGCAAAATTTTCATGTCCACTCCATTTAAGAAAGTAAATAGCTATTTAAGAAATAAAAGTGTTCAACTAGGAAAAATTCCTCAAAACAGCATACAGAGTAAAGAATGAAACTGTAGACAGTATAGAAATTCATATTTACTTTTACTCATATTGTTTCTACATCTTTCTTGCTGAAATCCATTTCTTACCCAAATTCAGCTCTTGCAGTAAAAAACTTGAAAATTTTATTAAAACAAAACCAAAACCAACCAACCAAACAAAAAAGTAAAGGCACTTCAAAACCAAGAATAAAAGGCAAGTTCAGCATAACTTTTACAAATGACATCTGTTGATATTTTTCCAAAGTCCACTTTGCTTTAAAAAACGTATTTAAAAATCATATTATATTTTATCAAAAAAGTAAGTTTTTCTCCTTTATGCAGCAATATGATATATTGAACAAAAGTATTATGGTACATCTCAGAGAAGGAACTACAGAAAAATACTCATGCATTGTTCAAATGAGTGCATTCTAGGCTGTGGAGTTGTATCTACTATACTACTAATAAATTATCATAGCTTTTAATCACTGAATAAAAAGTCTGTGTAATGTCACAGAATCACACCATTAAAGCCCTATTTACTTCCTTGGCAGCTTCTTTATTACTATCAGTACTGAAAAAAAGAGTCACAGTTATCCCCCTCAGGACCATGACAATTCAAACTTCTAAATGGGGCTTTGAACAATAGTAATTTTCTATTAAAATGTCCTCTAGCAACCACAAAAATCCTGCCTCAGCACTCACCTAATCACCATTATAGCACTGTATAACTAAGCACTGCATAACTAAGAGCAGGACTAAATTTACCAGTTAGGCTCCATGGTCATAAGTAGGAAAAGATGAATTATATGAGTTGACTCTGTGGATAATCCCTAAACTATACATGGTGTTTATTTTTAAAAACTCTCATAGGTCTAAAACTGACATTTTCTCTTTATGGAAATATCCCTGAATTACTGATCTAATGGAAGACAAATGCTTTTTTAGGTAGGAACACTTCTCTGATGCACCCTACAGCCTATGCTTCCACTCAAAGTTGCAAATGTTTGGGAGCCACAACTGCATGCCTGTTTGGTCAGCAGCCTCAACTGTCATTCCCACTTCCCTGTCAATTCAGAGACAAGACAGATGATAATTTTCAGTTACATACTGTAATCTCCTTTTAACAATATTAATGAAAAGAATTCATATTACTTTTACCAAATTATATTCTAACCTCAAAGAAAAGCATTTTTTCTGATATCTTTGAAATCAGCATTAAAGATGATTCTTTCTGATTACTGTCAACACTGAAATGTCTCATGAGTTCTATAACTATACTAGCTTAGAAATCTGGATTTTTTTTTTTAATTCCTCCTACTCCCTTCAAATAATTTTCTTTAAAGCATTAGAGGTTTTTTAAAGGCAAGGGGAAAAATAATGTAGAGGTGGCTTTATTCTCCTCCTTGTATTTTAGAACTGTCACTTTCTTTTTGTAGGTCAAAAGCCCTACAAAATCATGAAATTAACCTGAGACCACAATCACTTTTACTCCATATTTAATAAGAAAAGGACTATGTCTTTCCTTTTAATGGATGAAACTCTTTCAAAAACCCTACTGACAATAGGCAGGTATAACAAAGTTTGTTGTGCCTTAACTTTGAGGTATCTAGGACTTTGAAATAAAAGATTTCAAAAACCCTTTAAAAACAATTGTAGAAATCAACAGATGTAGCAAACTTTGAATAACTATATATATATATATGCTACTTTCTAGAAACAAAATTCTACCTTTTTGTGGTTACAAGAGTTGGTTGGATATTGCATGCAAGTCTGAATGTAAAAATCACAGGAAAAAAACGGCTTGTAAAATTTCTTGTAGCTGTGAAGCTGGATTTGAGAGTGTTTAGTATTTATTAAGCTAAATTTCCAGAAACCAGTATGGTTCAGCCAAGAAAGCTGAGGGACAGAGAATGGGATGAGGTGCAAGGGCAAGAAAATGTCAATGTGTAGATTAAATCTGTGAAAATGCCACATTCTTAATCAATATTTTTATTCTACCATTTTTTTCAGAATAATAAATGATTTTTTAAATATAATTAATTGCCTTAGAGAAGACTAGTGTTGCTACAGTAGCACTGAGGTGCCCTAAATGAGGAGAAACCCCTTAGAGTACCTCCCTTTGTGTACCAACGGACCAAAAGTCAGCTCCTGTGCCACCCAGTCTATCATCTAATCTTGTAATTGAAGCACAGGAGAGAGGATATTGTCCCTACATTAGTAATAAAAGCAGAGGGAATACCTGGAGATTTAATAGAAGCAGATATTGGAATTTACCCGAATCTTTATTTCTTTATACCACTCATTGCTTTAACCACAAAATCACTTTTAGTCTTGTTTACACTGCAGAGACAGATTGGCTACAGCAAGCAAACAGGAGCCCAGCCTAGTTAAGTGTACTGGGTCTGTCTGGGGTGGAGACAACCTCACAGAGGCCCTTGTAGTGCTGTGCTTTGCACTGGTAGCTTGAAAAGTGTTGATAACACACCAGTGTGTTGATACTGCTGACAGTGCTGACACAGCATCAGCACTGTCTCCAGCATTCTGCTGCCACCCCCCAGCATGCTGGGGGTGGACAAGAAGTTGAGAGGGGACACAGCCCAGACAGCTGACCCAAAGTGACCAAGGGAGCCATACCGTATGACACAATGCTCAGCAATAAGAGCTAAGAGAAAGGAGGAGAGTGGCATACATTAAGGGGTTTGTCTTCTGAAGCGATTTTTACACTTTCCAGGAACTCAGTGGAATCACCTGCTGCTGGAAAGTTGAGAATAAACCTTCTTGATTTGCTTTTGGGCATGGCCTTTTCTTTTTTTCATTAAATGGCCTCTCTCTCAACCCACCAGTTTTTGATCTTATTTTCTCCCTCTCTCCCATCGAGCAAGAGGAGTGAGAGAGTGGCTTGGTGGGCATCTACCAGCCAAACAAGGTCAACCCACCACAATAACACATAAATACTAATAATGTGTCACGTATACATTAATGGAAAAATGAAACTTTCCTTGCTTTACCATCAGAGCTTGTTTTTTGTTAGTATAAATAAAAAAAGAATGGCAAAATTTGGTGAAGGATCTTTATATTACACAGTACTCCAATAAAATTTCTTTGAAGGTGATTAGACTACACAACCATATTTAATAGCCTCCACATATTTCATAGGATAAAACTTTTAGTTATAAAATGACCAATGTTGATTTGGAAGTCACTGAGTGACAGCAGCTCTAATGAGTCAGCTCTTAGTATTGACAGACTTTTTAAACCCAAAGGTGTACTTTTGAACCATTAGAATCTATTTCTGTTGAAGTCTCAATGGAAACATAAGGTGTTTATGAAGTAAAGTCAGTATTACATTTCTCCAGCAAGCTACAATGGTATTTGGTCCACTATCTTTGTTCTTAGTCACATCGTGTATCAACTAATGTGATATCATCGATGTAATTTTTCATTTGGGAACATTGTGCACAGGCAAATTTCAGATCTCTAAATAACAGGGTTTTTTCAACAGTTAGTACCAAAAGATACAGTCCTTATAGCCGACCTTGCTGGTTCCCTTGCAAGAAGGGACTTCACAAGTAATTCTTCAGGTACATTTCATTACTACAGACATAACTTTCTCCCATCTTTAAGTATGTCTAATAGCTAAAATGTGCAATTCACTTCTATATTCTTTATGCCTTTATATTTTTTCTAACATCAAGATGTCTGAATAGGATATTTAATCCCTTCAGAATCCTTCAGAGAAACCTTGGTGTTGCCTGTGAAGAGGCTGTGTTTTATGCAGCGCAGTTTACTCATGCAGAAGTAAAGGCACAGTGAACTTGCAGTGTTCACTGTGGCAACAACTAAACCCCTTCCTCCTGTGGGTTACCCATTCTTTCCCTTCCTAACTCTGACCTTCCACATGCCATCACCTTTGATCTTACTCCCTATCATTAATATTTATTTTTGCAAAATGGTTACAAAGCAAAAATAATCAGGACTATTGTATACAATGTCTTTCAAGATAATATTGTATAAAATGTCTTTTTCCACAATTAGGGTAGAAAGAGGTGAGGTCCTACCCCACATGCTGTGAACTTAAAGGTAAAATTTGATAACCAAAAAACCAGAGAAAGAATTCAGATGAGGAACACATTTCACCTGCTTGTTCTGCATGGATAGTACAGAAAATGACTGTGCTGCAGCCCTACAACTTCAATGTCTGTGTCTTGCCTGCACTTCAGAGAAGAAAAGGCAGAGTTACGGCACACTGTATAGGCCATCTGCCTTTCAACAGCACAGCTGTGCAGGGGATGGCTTGCAGGCAGCTTAAGACTCCCAGTACTCTCCTGGCAGATATGCTAAAGCCTCTCTCTCACAAGTTGCAAGCAGATATAAGTCCACTGACTTGTTGCTGCTTTGGATTTGTATTTGTCTAAGTGGGAGTATCAGCCTGATGTGTGAATGAGTAGCATGGAAAGGATTAGTTATGAAAAGGTCTAACTGCCATTTGATTTTTCCAATAAAATTTGTATTCATCATAATTTAAAATGATCAGTTTTCTGTCTGAGCTGAGACCTACTCACAAATTGGGTTTTTTTTTTCCATCAGATGCTCCATCACCTTAAACAATAATAAATAATAACCAATATTAAATAATAATAATATTTACAAACTGGACATCTGTGAATTCCCAATACAGTTTATAATTTTTTTAATACTTTTCAAGGTCAGCTTTTCCCACTTTTCCTTATGTCTGGTACAATGTCACTTTTTATTGGTATCACTTCTTCACCAAGGGACACCAACCAAAGCCAGGGCTCTCCTGAGACAGTCCCTGTATGAAGAGACTCTGCTCAAGAAATTTCAGGCTAGATCAACAAAATTAAGTGTATAGAAAGGGAGAACCAAGGGGGGCTGGATTCAAACTAAAATAGAGAAGGTTTAGATTAGATATTAGGAAAAAATTCTTTACTGTGAGAGTGGTGAGACAACCAACCTTGTTCAAATATCTGCAACAAGGAAATTGTTCAGGAGAAATATATAAGGTTGCAAATAAACTTTCTGAATAAACTCAAGTGTTGAGAGTGTTTCCAACATGCGCTAATATATATATATGGTGTCATTATCATATATATTGATAATATTCTGTGTGAATCTTTGAATTTGACTCAAAGTGGCAATTTCAGTATTTAACCTGAATTTTCAGGATCATCGAGATGACAGGTGTGGTATGGCTGCCTGTGTATTGCTTACAGATCCTGTCTATGCTAATGAAATTGCTGTTTTACTGAATACTTCTGTGTAGATACAATTAACCAAGGTTGTGTCATGTCTCCCTTTAGCCAGGAATGAAAGTCCCTTGCTAGAAAGACCTATTTAAGTTGAAGCACCTCATAATAATTAGATACTTCAGAAATCCCCCTTAGAGAGCTTCTTTGAAGGAAACGGGATAGAAGGAGTGGAAATTCCTCAAAAGCAAAACAAAACCCAGATGTATTGCTGGGTTTCAGAGGCCTCAAAGCACAAACGACATGAAAGGAACTGATATTCTCAATGTCACAGGAAAAAGAGAAGACGACAGCTCTGCTGCCTTTACACAAGCGTCTACTGTAATTATCAGACCACAGATGAGCTAAAATGGCTACACAGAGGAATAAGAAAGCGTCCTTTGACTCAGAAGAGGATAGTAAGGAGACCAGTCATGGATCCCATCTGTGACTTTCAGTGCAATTAATTACACTAAAAAAAAAAGGTGAAGAAAATAAGTTAAGGAAAATATATAAGAATCTGTGGCTTTGTTCAAAAGTATACACTCCTTTTAGCAGTCAGAGAGGATTAGTTTCCTCCCAGTTCAAAGGTTTTCTTTCTGATCAGTTCAGGTGTCAGATGTCCTTTGACCAACTGATCTAGGAACATAAAAATGACCACATTTCTGGGACTCTAGGGAATGTTCAGGGTGTCCTTCTTTTGAGATTTTGGCTTTAATCAGTCCCATGTTCCTAAAGCAAACATCTCCGATTTTCTCATTTATGTTAAAGAGGTACATTATCACTTGCTCATAAAGAGATCTCAGGGCATGCAACCAGACTTCTTTTGGACATAAGAAACCCCAGAACCTTGGCACAGAGTGCACCTAATCCACTTGAATTTTTAGTGAGCTAGTCCAAAGAGAAACAAAGTTAATGTTGGCAGAATGGACATGAGGATTTCATCCCCGTTTCACTCCAGAGTCTGTCTCCTCTTGCACTGCCATGCCAGCTACTGCAAGCACATCCCTACAGATTTCCACAGCCAGAGATCCTAAGATTGACCACATATGCTTTTATTTTAGCACAGGGGTAATGCCAGGGACTCTGATAAGCTTTAAAAGCCTCCAGTGCAGAAACCTGGTATGTGGCATTTGGCAGCACGTCCATGCAATTTCTTCTAATTTTTGCAGATAATGTCCTTTGGTTTTAAATTTACCCATTCCAAAAATTTCATTGCTGTGTTTTTATCTTACTTGGTTGAAATAACTCTCTATGATTTTAGATTTAATCTAGTCTCCAAAATAATGCAATTCCTATTAAAAAACACATATTCTGAATATCAGCAGAGACTGACATAGAGTATTTGCTAAAACTACCCAAGGGAGCTCTTTTGTGGACTAAGAAGAAAGAATGACTGAGACAATCCATCAACATAAATTTAAGCTGTATAAATATTTTTATCTTGCAAGTTAATTCATCAAGAATTAAGAGCTCTTCTGCACCAATCACAACAGTACATTTTATTCAGAGTTTTGTTAGGTTAACTTCTTTCACTTAAAAATTTTCCTTCAGAAACCAACTAACTTGCTAAAAAAAATTTCATTAATCTTAAGTAAGCTACTTTTTATTTCACTACAATGCAGTATTAATGGAAATAACATAAAGGATAATGGAATTAAGAACTCAGTAGCAGCTCAGACAACATCCCATTACATCAGACTAATTCCAGTGTGTTTCTGTAGTAATCTGTTCTGCACCACTCCAGTGTGCTTATGAAATCAGAGCGAAGAGCTGTTACCAAGGAAACCAATCAACCCAAGACCCCTTGTGTGTGGAAAATGCAGATATTTAACACCAAAAAATCCCATACAAAATAAGTTCAAATAGCAACCCAGACTGGACCTACCTCTGACATTTATAAGCTCATGCAAATCTGGCAATTGATGTTCTGACCTTTCAGTTAAGTAATTTTGCAACTGCGGACTGAAGAAGAAAATTGAAAAAAAATAATTAAATATTATATTTGTCCAACAGACAGAAATTTTTATTCTGTGGTATTAATTACAATGAAAATGCAAACAGCAGAATTGTATCCCACAATTAATTCTCCATTGTTTTTGTTAAGCCTATAGCAAAAAAACCTAGGTCTGCTCTCAGTGTTGTTCAGGGGAATGATAATCCTATGGCATAGCATGAACTGATACAAATCCTTGGTATCAATGAACAGATTAACCAGAAAAGAAGGGCTTGATTTTAGCCCTTCATACCTTGTGGTAAGAAACTTCTTTGCAAAGCTGTTAATTGCAGTTAGCTAGTTATCTGGTGGTAATGCCCAAATTCCTGAACTACCTATTTATTGTAAATGGCTACAGGATTGGATACCAGATTAGCCGCATTCTCCAGCAATGTACAGACCTGAATTCTACACGGGGAGAAATAGAGATGCAAATCCCTCTGTTCATCAGATTTGAGTTCTTAAAACTACCAACCAATTTTGCTAATAGATGTGGCTAACTTCAGATGCTCGGTAACACTGAACTTAGGCACAAAGTTTGTTTTTTGAGATATTGTCTGCAATTATAGGGGTTAAAATTCAAAGCAAAGGTTTTCTAAGCTGTACAGCTCACATCACTGGAGCTTTAAGATCAGCTATTTTAATGAGAGAATTTGCTGCCCATAGACACTGAGAGTTCTTAAATGATAATTAAGTCCTCCAGACGTAATTTATGAAAGCACGGGAATACTACTTAAAATATATGTGTAGATGGTGCAGAAATACTTTTTGTTGAAGTCCATTAGTTTTGAAGCACATAATCTTGAAAATGAGCCTGTATTTTAATATGCATAGTACAATTTACTGTCTCTAAAAAACACTGATACTATCTTATTGTAGGACTGTACCTGTAAAGGACACACTGCAGATTAAATTGGAAATTAATTCCTTACTGAACAACAGACAGCCTAAAATGAAAAGATTTTGAACATATGGAACTAACAAATACTAATCAAGCTTAACAAAAATTTGCATGCTTCAGAGGATTTAACAATAGCTCTAAATCATTTGTGTTACTAAATATGCACGCACTGCTTTTCAGAGATCAAACCTTCCAGTTAACTTCATTTGTGCTAATAAAAGTCACAAAAGATATGGCTGGCCTGCTCCACTGGCAGAACAACATCAGAGTTAGGAAGCACTCATACAAAACCGCAGATCACCTCTATGTTTTCTCACTGCAGGAATGGAATAGATTTTACGAAGGTATCTGTCACTTTTAGGAGAGAGACATAATGTTAGGAAACTGAACCATTTTTCTTCAAGAGTTTACTTAGCCAACATTGTATATATTATAATGGTTTTTAATTGTTAGTGTATGTAAATATGAAGGTAGAGTCTATCTTAAGGTTTCCTTAAAGCTGTGTTAACCCCAAATGCTTCTTATCCATGATTTTCACCAGCTCAAAGAGCTTATGTGGTTATCTATCAGTAGAAGATAAATAAAAGCCATTTTTGAGGGCATAGTTGCTCTTATCTCAGTGAAAGAGTTGCCGTAAATTTTACTTCATTCTGTTCTAGCATGTGTCACGGACCAAACCCTGAAATAGATTAACCTGAAGTATTCTACTGTTTGCTCTTACAATAAGGTTTCAAAGCAGTAGCCCATCTCTCCTCCTGGCAATGCTCCAACAAAAAGCTTGTTTCAGGTTTCCCTTACTCATGACGCAGAGCTCTTCTTCTGAATGGAGTTCAGAACAGATTGTAAGGAAGTCATCATGACAGGGTTTGCACCAAATGAATGAACGTCTATGCTAGGAATCCAACTACGATCTGCCATGTGAAAGAAAAGAGGAAACTCAGGATGTGGGGCCAAAGAAAGGAACTGTTGTGGGTATAATTTTGCATCCTGGGGACTGGAGGGAAGTTTTGTTGTATGAAGTCAGGCACAACGCCTGGTGAAAAAAGTACATTCTCGTGCATTCCTAAATCTCTGTCAGACAAAGCAAAGAACGAATGCCTCTTTCTTTTAAAAATAATAATTTTGAGCATTTCTAGAGCACTGCTAAATATCTATCATGGAATCTGTGTGAAGTGCATTTGCCATTTGAATGTTCCTCTTCTTCCTGTGGCCAAATTGAGGGGAACTGGCAGTTTGGAGGCTCAGTGGATGACTCCATTGTGTATCTTCAGAGTGTTAAATAAAGCACTTTTCCTTCTGGTGCAGACAGTACTCCTTTTTTCCGTTCCTTTTTGAGTTAAATAACTAATATATTGACAAACAATATATTGGACATCTCGGTTCTTGTAGCAGTCACTTGTTTTCTTAAAGATATACATAATAATTTTTTTTTTTCCATCAGGAAAGACAACTGCACTCTCTCTCCAATTTACTTATTTGGAAGTTAATGTGGCTAAAGTTATGGTCTCAGCAAGTTAGTCCAGGTTTAGAAAGTCAAATTTAGTGTTTTCTGGTCCCCACATTATCCCTGTTTTATTAGAAGTTCACAGTGCAGTCTGCAGGATTAAGAAGGCCAGGCTACATGTGCATGAAGGGGTGTGGGTACCATGCTAACCAGGGGTAATGGCACAGAGTGCAGCAGGGCCAAATTCACGGTGCTCTGAAGCAGGCTATCCAAGAAGAGGAGTAAATTGTCTTTCAGGTGTGGGCTTTTTGTATTTTGCTTATTTACTGGGTGGGGGCAGTTGTATCCGAGCTAGTTAATTTAGCTCAAGCATCTCAAGACTGCAATGCAGACTAGCTGTGTGCACGTGTAGTTAATAAAGCTGTTTATGCTACTTTAGCTAAAACAGAATTCAATACGCTCCCTCGTAGTTTAATCAGTACTTTCATGCCAGCACAAACTGTAGTAACATAACTTTATTTCAGTTACACAAGCAGATGAGCCCTGGCAGCATTGTAAGTAACAAGTCTATTAATTAGTCTTTATCTTATTTTATATTTATGCTAATTCTTTCATCTCTTTTCAAGGAAAAAACAAAGGCAGGATTATTGTAGAAGACATCCTCAAACAGAAGTGAATCAGCAAAAACTACTTTGTATGTGCTCTCTAACAAGTCTGTGTGTTCACCGAATATGATCTCAGAGCCACTGGGCATTTTTCATCTTATCCATCTCCTCCCAACACAAATAGGAACACTTTTGTTAGCAGTGAGACTCCGGGAACCCAAGTCACACAGTGCAATGCCTTATTACATGGAAAAACATAAGCACTTAGCTGTGAAAATATTATCAAAAAAAAGCATCTCTCTCAGTTAGCAGGAATGTAACCACTGCTGACCTGTGTTCGGTGAAGGTGCTAATGAAAGACATAACAACAGGAATTTTTTTGGTCTTACTGTGTTAATAGCACACATTTTGGTCTTAGGCAAAGAGAAGAATATTAGTTTCCAGCACGCTGGAAAGGAAATCCCAAAGGGTGAAAATTCACTGCTTTTCACAGAAAAAGCCTTCTCCAGCCAAAAACTCAATTGAAATATTTTACAGTAATACTTGAGAAATAAAAGCAAATAGTGCTTTCATATTAATGACCATTAACTCATTAAGCTCTAGTTTGATAAACCATGATTTATTAAAAGTAGAAGATGAAGACTGGCTAAAGAGGAAGTTTCAAATTAAATGCCTAATGATTAGTACATTGTACTGTGACCAACTGGATTATTAAATGCACTGAAAACATTAACTGACTTGTAAATTAAGTTCCAAGGCTTCTGAAAGCAGACTTGGACAGATGTTTCTACTTTCAGTAAAAGTTCAAGTTGAAATCCTAGAGAAGACAACACTCATTAAGAAAGTCTGCACAATATTTGACATAAGGGGAGATTGATTCACAAGAAAGAGATTGGAAGTGTTACTTACTTCCTACCAAACAAAATTTAGGATGAAAATTTAAGATATGTATGTATGACTAAATGCAGCACTCAGTAAAAGTCACTGACCACTGTTGAACTGGTAAAGAGCTGAAATCAGATGGATAAATATTTACAGGGCTTGATGAATCACAGACCAAAAAGTGACCAAATAATTGTAAAACTGTCATGAGAGGACCACAGTGCAAGACTTGTTTTATGTATGAAAGTAGATACATACTAGGTCTATACTGAAGAACCAGTATTTGAAGTATGATTCCTACCAGCCGGTGGAAATCTTGAGCAAATAATGTTCAGTGACACTTTTTAAAATATAAAATCCTCAGTCATAAACATTGATTATGATTTAACACAGAAAATCAACAGAAATTACAGACAGAAAATGAAGTTCCTGTTTACTTGAAGGAGGGCTTTTACTACACACCTGTGTGTTACAAAAACTAATGGTGGTTATAGCAATGCACAGGGAAAACAGGACATGTTATCAGGATAATAAATATTCTTGTTGGGGTTTGAAAGAGATTCCATGAAGTAACTTAAACAATGAAGTTTATTTATGTCAACTTTTACATTAACCTATGTAGAATCAACAAGCAGATATGCTTGCTAATAACCTTGTCAGGTTTAAGTATTCACTCAGGAATTTACATTTTGTTTTTATCACTCTAGGAAAGCTTTCTTCAGCATTAACCTACTTTTTAATGGCAGTGATCAAAGTGTTAAGTCAAATTCATAAAAAAAGTAATAGGTTTGGAATATTTTGTCCATATAGATTTTTCCACTCTCATATCAAGGTATACAATCTGTATGCAGTTTATGCAAACCAAACTTCCACTCTTTATTGGTAAAAGAAAGGCAAATCTCTACAACCTTTAAAAATTATGAATTGCATTTTCAAGATACAAAGATCCGCTTTGCCTTCTGTTGGTTCTGCCTAAGCAAATGAATTGTGAGTGCTCTTTTGGAATTAAGTCCTAGAGATTAATTTTTTTTATAATATGCACATTTTTTTAACATGTATCCTAATTTATGCAACACTGAGATAAAAGATATTAAACAAATTATATATATACACAGACGTATATATGAAAATATACAGAAATATGTGAGCAATCAGGTGGAAGTAAGAGATGCATCCAAACTCCTTGAAGCTTGTTTTGACTTGGGATCACATGAAAACTTTTTCTTAGTGAAAGCAACTCTAAATTAAAAATGTCTTCACAGTACTTAACTGGCTACTGCCACTTCTGATTCAAGTCTTTGTTTTGACCAGGAAGCAAAGAGCTGAAGTATCTCTGGAGTCAGCAAAAGACTGAAGAAACAGCAATCAAATGACTCAGCATTTAATAGCAGATGACTGCTAAGGCATTGCACATCTGAATCAGAAGACAAGTTACAGTTTATATAGATGGGAAATAGGAATATTCTTCGTGTGGTGCACCAAACTCTTCCTTTTGGCACAGCACAGTGTGCAATTAGTTAATAAGAAGTGGAAAAATCATAGTGAGATCAGTTTGATTTTTATAATGAGAAGGAAATAAATGCTGTTTACCCATTCTCTTTGCAATATACAAAGAATAAAGTGACAGTCTCTGAAAGCCTATAATTGCACCTGCAAAAGAATCTAATTTAGCCATAATAGCAGGGTTGCCTATGCAATGACACTAAAACCTTCTTTGCAGTATCAGTATTTAGCTTTCACCATTTACCATGAGCAAACATGACCATGGGTCAGAGGTCTGCCTAGCACCAATGATCTTTTTAATCTCTGGCTTTTTTGCAACGACACTAATAATTCCTTCACTGCTAATTGCTATGTGGACACCTGTCCATGTGGAACTCTATTAAGAATACTGGATTTGTGTCATAAGCAATTGCAAATTAGGAATGATTCTGGCTACTGTCAACCTGTGTGGCTCCAAATCAAGAACCAAAATAAAGTGAAAACCTTGACCTCCTTCTGTTAGGTAGAGCAGTTAAATAAACTTAATCCATTATCTGTGGAGTTACATGTCAGCTTCTTGGAGAAAAAGTTACACATGTATTAGAAGTATGACAGCATCAGGTAACTGCAAGAAACAACCTTCTATGCTGATAACTCATTCTGACTCCGGTGTATTCAGTATTGACAAGGAAGAATTTTCCCTGTTAAAATAGGGTAATTTCTAGCAAGGCTGAAAGAGAGTGAGAAAGATGAAGAAAGTGGTAATTCTGCATTTCTTTTAACACATTCTAGCTAATCTAATTATGTGGCATATAACTGTCCAACAACAGAAACAAGACAGAAGGGTGAATTTTTCCATTGTGGTGCACAGGGCTTGAATTATATGACTCCCATAAACGTTAATGGGAACCACATGATCCCATTTTGTACAGTGCGATTAAAAGACACCCAGGAATACCTATCATTTCTCAAACCAAAAAATGTAGTTTAATGTACTAAATGCTGAGATCAAAAAAGGGTGTGCAGAGCACAGAGAAGCATTGGATGTAAAGGTTGTTTTTGGAACAGACCCAGGAGAACACAAAAAACTCAGATTCTGTCACAATCTATAAAGGACTAAGATGTGAACAAAAAAGACAACAGATTGTTTACAAATAAGAAATTCTGGTGTTAACAGTTTCCACAGATACAAATCCAATTTGCTTTAAGAATATTATAGCTAGAAGGATAGTTACAGTGAAAATAGCAAGGATACTGAAGCCTGTAATACTTAGACTTTCCCTGGTGTATTCAGTGTAAATGGGTGTTGTACATAAAAAAATAGCTTGACCAACAGGGAGCTGATAAATAGGTGTGTGGCAGGTTGCAGGGTATGAATGTTCAAAACTGAACTTGTGAGTCCTCCAGCAGAAGCCTGCTACTCGCTATCTACAACAGGTACAAGCTGAGAGGGAATTTCAGTAACACCTGGGCTAAACAGAACTGACATGTCCTGAATCCTCCTATTAATAAGGAGACATGAGACAGTCACCAATTAGCAGGTTGATCGTGCCTTGTGCTTCTCCACTGAGACTATTTAGACTGGGAAATTGGGAGTTTGAGTTCTCAATAAAACAGCTGCTGCCAGAAAGGGTTGCTGAACAAAAGAGGTGGGCTCAGAAAGACGTATCATAGAATCACAGAATAATTTGGGTTGGAGGGGACCTTAAAGATCATCTAGTTCTACCCCCTACCCCTGCCATGGACAGGGACATCTTCCAGCCTAGAAAACATTAAGATTTTGGCTGGAGGAAATATCCTGGAATTCAAAGAAGATCCTAGATATTTGCTTCAAGGAGATGGATGCTGTGGGATGCTCAGGGACCCTGGCTGGGCATGCTAGAGATGTGTGACTGCAAGCAGCAACACGATATGAACTATCATGACTTTCCTTCCCAGTGTGGCAGCAGTCCCTCGGTGGGGGAGTCAAGACCTAGGCAACTGAGTGTGAGAGCTAACCAGGCAGGGTATCTGCTCTCTTTGGCTCTTAAATAAACCCCTGTATACAGATCTGCTACAGGTTGCTATTTATTCTGTTTTGTCCATGAGAACAGGCTACTGCATGTTTTGATTCTCATGTTGATAAACTTTCAGAGTTTGCTTCAGCTATGCTGCCCTCTAGTATTCAATCTAAAAGAAAACTTTTTTTACACATTAATGAAAGTCCTATTTGATTTCAAGTGATAAGTGCCTGTGGTTTCTGGTAAAAAAAGATGTTGAATTGTATTCCACTGTATGACCCTAAAGTCCAAGGCCCTGCTGTGTTGTGCCAAAACAAATCATTGAAACAAATCATTGGAACCAAGCCACTATGAAATCAAAGGGAGTGAAGATTTTGAGATGAACGGTTTTTTTCCCCTCAACCTTCCAGTGGACAAAAAAGGAAGCTATACAAGAAAATATTTGTTATTACTTACAACAAAGGGATAAGGCTAAAATTGCTACTCTCTGTGAATTAGATAAAGACCTTAGAGACATCAGGTGTTATAAAAGTGTAAAACTGCTGTGTTATATTAGAAGTACTATATTAAAATTAACTATAAAATATAAATGTCTTAAAAGTGAATCTTAACAAAAACATGTTGGACATTAAGGGGATGAACTCTGAAAAAGGCTTAGTACTATTTTTATGGTAAATCTGTAAAAATAAGCAAGAACACATGCATATTTTCACTGTCATCTTGAAATCTAAAACTAGGTGGTAAACAAAAGTCCATAAAAATACAAGGCTTAAGAAACTGTATTTATTCCATGCCTATACACAATCAAAACTTGTTAAATAAAAGCTGGGCAAGGGAGGCTGAAAGAGGGACAAGGCACACAGGATAATTAGGTGACTAGGGATCTCCCTGGAGCTTGACTTGATACCAAATATACCTTTCCTAGTCATACTTATTGGAACCATTTGACTACTGAATTAACATTTCAGTGGGCCAAAAATAAGCACGTAGGATCTTCCACCACTTTTAGAATCAGCCTGCCTTTCCCCAGTACCATGAGCATTTATCTATATGAAGCAAGAGAACTCCATTGGGGAAAAAAAACAATTGAGAGGGACTTATTCTACTGTGTAAGGGAGACACAGATTCATGACTATATTCTGCTCAGTTCTCTCTTTGATTGAGGAAACGTATATCAATCTAACTCAAGCCAGACTGTTGAACACAGATCTACGAAGTGAATCTAGACCAGTCTGCTATTACTGCTACTGGCCTTTCCTGCTGCTCAGCAAGAATTTCATTCTGGATTTCATAAAAAAGCCCCCTATGGATCCTTTTTTAAACAAAGAGATTGAGAAGATGTTCCAGCTTTTATCAAAAGAACATCTCAGATCAAAACCCTTTTGAGAAGTGTTTCCTAACAGGGTTTATTAAAAAATAACCACATAACCATATAACAGAATGGAGGATAATATATACAAGGCAACCTAATGCAACAGATCTTTTCTTTTTCCTTTTATAGCTCTTAGCTGACTTTCTGTGACAGAAAAAAAACCCAAATTTGGATTATTTGATCTTCTAGTTGTTGTGTTCCCTCCTTCCCCTCTCACAGTAGCCAAGGACCTCCTGACTGTTCTGATCATGACTGACTCTGGGGCTGTTCACGGAATGCCAAAAATATCAGAAATTTGATGGAGCAAGAGTATCCCCAGTTTCAAAACACTTTCAAACTCCAACAGTGGTCTTCAGTACATCTCTGTGGTTCTGCAAGATCACTACTTCTCATTGGATTCATGAAGTGCCATAGTTAGGATTTAATTTATCAGTCAGGGCTTTTGTGTCACTAAAAAACAAATGAGAATACAACAGAAGAATGCAAAAGCTGTCAGACCATTATGAGTTTCACTGTACTACATTCTATACTTGGGGGTGGGGGAAATGACAGTTTCCCTCTTAAGCACACTACTGCTATTCCATTCTCAGATAACACCAAGAACTACAAGGGGCATTATACAGTATCCCACCAAGTAGGAGGTGATGATGATTTTTGGCTTAATAAATTTATAAAATAAAAGTAAATTTATATGTTTAAATGTTTGTTTGGGTTCAGAAAGTAGCCTAACAGACATTATATAGGGCTTTCCCCCCCGCCCCTTCCCCCCCTCCTATTTTTATTACTTCTGACGAGTATATGAACAGTTTGGATGGGGTTTTGAGCATTCTGGTCTAGTGAGAGGTGTCTCTGCTCTTGTAAGGGGGGGTAGAACTTGATGATCTTTAAAGGTCCCTTCAAACCCAAACCATTCCGTGACTTTTAAAGTTACCCCAAATCTACTTTTCTTGAAAGTAACTGGCTGGTTCCAATCACTGTCAGAGCTCTACAAATAAAGGTGATGACAAGAAAAGCATTTTGACCCTCATTTAGTCCAAAGTCATATGTATTCTCTATTTCCTGAGCATAAAGAAGTATTTTTAGAAACACCAAGCCAGCAAAAAAAAAGAAGAGTATTTACTGATACAGATATTGCATATTTTTCATGAAGGTCATGAGATAAAATTGGAATCCATTTAAAATAGCTTGTGCTTTGATTAGCCATTTTTCAGCCTTGCCTTCCTTCACACAGATTCATTAGTATACCCCTAGAACTATCATTATCCCAATATTCAGAAGGCTTCTAATTCCAAATTAAATACATTCAGCATCACTGTTCCTTCAACTGAAAAGAGACTGCAGGAGTACATGCATTATTTTTTCATAAATATTTTGCTGTAATAGCTGCCTGAAATGAGATGTTTTCCTAGTCCTTCTTACCAGAATACTGTCATTATTTCACAGTAGAACTGTGAGGATTTTCCAAGAAGACCAAACACCACAAGGAATATTCACCTAACCTGTTCAATTCCTCTGTTCCACTTATACAGCACAAAATACCACCACCATGAAGGCTATGCACTGCTTCTTGGGCAAGGCAATCTTATCCACTCAGCTGCTCCCTCCTCTTTCTTCACAGAAAGTCTTTCCCAATATTCACTCCAGTTTGAAGATTTCTTAGTCTTCTTGGCCACTGAAAACAAGTAATTACTGTTTGTCTTAAAAGAGCCATTTGAAAAAGTGTAATTTGTCTTTTCTTTCCTTTATCTTGACTGGCTCCCTGAATAGTTCTGTGAAGTAATTATTGAAATGAAACCATAAACACAGCAATAGTGGCATGCTTAATAAATGACCATATAGGCAAATTCTGTTGCTTCAGAATCAAACTCATAATTACAATTTTAAATTCTGCATTATACCAGGCCCTGAATGTCTTGTGTGTTCTTACAGTGCCTTGAAAATACCCCAACATTGGATGCTTTTACTTCAAAACCTTTAATACTAGCACAAACCCAGTGGAGATTTCCAAAGTCCCTGAACTCTAGTCTCACAGTAGCTGGCATTAATATTTCACTGAGTGGCCTGGGAACCCAGCTCACAGATGAGTCTTCTGGAGAGCTCATCCTGAATTATAATATTTTGAACTAGAGACTATTAATTAAACAAATCATAATTTGCCCTTTCAGTTTAGCTTTAATCAGGAAAGCTTTTAGAATGTGGACATGATCTCAGTGCAAACCTGCAGTATTATTAATTAAAATCAGCAAAGCTATCTCTAATTTATGAGAGGGTAAATGCCACCAGAATTTGGTCTCTTGCATGCCACTGTTCTACTCAGTCTGTATCTTGAACAATAAATCCATAAAGACAATAAATCACAACATATTGTAAAGCCATAAAAACCTTCAACTTGCCAATTGAAACACTAAATGAACATGGAAAATTAGTTTTTACTCATTACTCATGATTGTTAACAGAACCGGTAAAGTGGTAAATATGTTGTGATGCCTATTTTGAGAGACATGAATGTTAGTTAAAAGATTTCTAGAAAGACTTTGTGAATAGTGGTGATATGTAAAATATGAAATAATCAAAAAAGGCATTAACCTATGGGTTTTCTTTTGTCTGCTGTATGTTTGTTCTTTTCATCACTTCTCATGGGATCCAAAATAGAGAACAGGAAATATTGTAACATTATTCTCTGTGAGCTTTTAAGAAAATTTAAGATACTTAAGGGGTCAGCAGTGAGATTAACACTGTCAAGAAAGGGGTTTCTCAAGCTATTCCCCACAGAACTGGGAATTAACACAGCAGATTAGTCAACTCAGCACTGAGATATTAGCATGTGATATGTTGCACTGTACCACGCTACTGTTTCAGCGTTGCCAACTCATGCAAATCACACAATAATTGGTATTTTCCCTAGGGCTGGTATAATGAGATTACATAAAAATAAAACATCTTTAAAAACTAATACAATTCTGAGCCATATGCTTAGGAAAAAATCTTGAAGTAATTGTTCTCCTTATCTTAAAAAGCCAACAAATAGGAAGAAACAAATTCTGAAATTCATTACAGTTAAAATTTCACCATTTTTGAGCCAATGGAGGTTACCTAAAGATCAAATTGGAAATACTGCAGGAATGTCAGCACATTTAATGATCCCATTTCCAAGCCAAAACTACTGTACACATTTTCTACTTATCTCTCCATCACATATTATATGTGGATTAGTTCTGAAATAGAGGTGGGGTTTTTTTAATCTTAGGTACAGATGATAAGTTCAATATGTGTCTTTGAGGGGGAAAAGATCTCTATTTAATTGCAGTTGTTTAATTTTTTTATTAACTGGACACTGGTTGCTGTTGCTTAACCAATGAAAAACTACAGGACTGTGTGCCTTTGCCCTCTGCAGTGGAACAGCACGAAAAGCCAGCGAAAGGGCCATGTCAGCAAAGAACTGACTGTGTGAGAAGGGGCAGGAAAGGATTCACTGCATGAGGGGTCTCAGAGAAGTATCATTGACTCACAACCTTCAAAGCAGGATTACGTGGCACAAGCTAGTGTGGAGCAGTGCTGAGAGCAGATAGTGACAACTGAAAGTGATTTGTAGTTTGAGTTCATCAAATATTGCTAGTGACAGTTTTGCCACTGTGCTGTGCATTTACCCTACAGACTTCATCTCTCTCAAAATTCTTTAAGTTACAGAATGGAATACCATAGCTAAATGCATTGCTATGTGCAAACTCATCCTCTGTGCAATTACATTGTTCTTACAACTTGCAGAGTAAGAGGTGCTTGCCCTTAATTTTCTAGAACCCTCACTAACAGGATTGCTCACCTGACTTAAAAACAAAGCAGCAACGAGTAACTTACTCTAGATATTCATGCCATGGCTCTGAAGATTAAGCAACTAACACATTATGCCTCAAAACTGATTGGAAACAAATGCCAGTGTGGCATGGAGTTGCCTGTATCACACATATTACATGGATACTCTTGATAGTTATGTCTAGAAACTCTTATGAGCCTAGTACAATGTAGAATGTGAATTCTTTACTAAAGCATATATAAATAATAAGATACAGAAATTGATTTTAAAAAAAATTGTTTGGCCCTAAATAATCAGGGAATTGACTTCTCCAAATGATTCATTGTCAGCTGGAAGCAGCTGAAAGGCACGGGCTGAAAGCATCCACTTCCATAAGCTGTGCCCTCAGGACTTGCTTCCTGTGTGGTCCTGACTTTCACTCTGTCAGGTCAACAGACCCAGTTCTGCCAAAGCTAGGGTATGTCACAGGCTATAGCATCTCTTCTCTGAGCTGAGCTGACTGGGGCAAGAGTTTTGAAATTTTTGTTTATAGGCTTTGATCTTTGTTGACTTTATATACATACCTTGTGGTAGATTTAGGCATATTACTGTCAGTCTGTGTTTTATGTATAAGGTATTCCAACTGGTCAACAACATAGATTAGAACCCAAGAGGAAGATGAGAAGTGAGCATTCCACTGGTTTGCTCTCTTTTATAGGTAGATCCTAAGACCTTGGGGCATAGAGAGTTTCTCCTGGACATTTTCCAGTGCAGCAGAGAAGCAGGCACTCAGAACCTGAAGTACTTAAACCAAGAATAAATTATTTGTAGTTTTAAGATTTTTCATGGCATTCCTACTGTTTCCTAAAGGAAGTTTGGATAGATGCCTTGCAAAATTGATCCTACTTATTCGTGCTCAAAATTTGCTTCATTTCCCATTTGTCTTTCATACTATATTTTTCTATTGATACAACTGCATCAAGCTGGTCTTGGTTGTGCCCTACTCAATACCATCTGCCTAGGATAATTTTTTAAGAAAGAAAAAAAAATAATTTTGCACATAATTCTCAGCATCAGCAACAAAATATCTCAAAATTATTGTGTGTTGGTTTTCATTACTAGAAATTTCGAATTGAGTTTCCATCGGGAAGCTTATCTCCTTAAGAGGTGAATTATTGCATTTAAGTACCCTTAGTCAGTAATTCATTGTTTCTGAGTAAATGGAGCAATTTTTAAATAATTACAATGAGAATTGAACTATCTTTTACTAAGTAGTCGTCAAACATTATGCAAATAAAGATTATTCCATGCAGATGGAAATTGTTCCTTTTCTAAATCTTTCCCCAGTCACATGCTACTCTCATAAATTACTTTTATGTTCTTGGCAGATCTATAGCAGAGAGGCTGTATGTTTGAATTTACAGACTGTCTTCCTAAAGCAACCCTTTTAGACAATTTATCTTTTCATGCCTTGCAGAAGGGCCCAATATTCCTTCACTTGACAAATAAGCTACAGCAATAGTGCCCAAACTTTTTTGATTGTGAACACCCATCGGTAAAAAACTTTTCAGCAAAATAAATTTTATTTCTTTATTATTAGTTTTCTTTATTAGTACTACTGTGCTAATATATTATGCATATTGTTAAGCATGCACAAAAATAGAAAAAATGATTGAGAGGTTAAATAAATATTTTTAAAATATTGTTTTATATATTAATTATTAAATATTATTTAATTTATTAATGGCACAAAATGTATATTCTTCCTATACCTTAGTGGATTGCCCTGTATGTGCATCCTACTTCTGAGCTAGAGCACCAAACTGCTTCTTATGTGCGGTGTAAATGCACACCACAATACTCTCTCTCACCAAGGTCTGCTGGTGTGTACCCTAACTCTCTTTTCACTCATATATCCAGGCTTATTTTCAGAGGTACCAGGGGTATATACCCAGGTTTCATCACAAAATCATATCAGGATGTGTTCCAAGGGTGAGAACCTAAATGCTAAAAAATCCTTCTGAGTTCATCAGTTAGATGTCTTCACTGTATACCAGCCTCATTTTTCAGCAGGTCCTAATGAGTTTGACACCTTCAAGAGACATCTCTCTGGAGACATGGCTGGATGATAAATACAGTTGCTCAGAACAGCTTCTTTAGAAACCATAAGAAAAAGCAAGCGGAGAAAACACTGACACAAAAGCCAGGTTACATATTATCTACCCTAACTTCAGCATTCTCCCTGAGGCCCCTGTCTGGCCCTTCCGAGTCTCACTGGTTTTGTTCGTATCTCTCCCCTGGGGAGCAGGATTGAAGAGTCATGATTGTCTTCAAAATTAACTAGCTCCTTACTTTTTCTCTTAAATGCCAGCAGAAGGGTTGTCTAAGGCCATTGCCACGTTCCTCTGTGTGCCAGTTGTTTCAGGGAGAAATTAACTCTTTAAAACCAGGTACAGTTCAATAATTACATTGGCTAAGACACATGAAAGTCGTAGAATTTTCACAGTTCAGTAAAAATTTTTACTGTCTCTTGGCTCTGACTGGCAGTGTGAACACAGGATCCTCAAAGGCCACAATTCAGTATTCTACGGGATATATAAAAATTCTGTCTTTCTGCTAAGTCCTTTAAGCTGATGCATATTTTACTTTAGGTATCCTTACAAAATATCAGCTAATCTTTCAAATGAGTACATTATAGTCTTACAACTGGAAAAAGATTAGTCAGAAGTTGCTATTTCTAAGTATTAAAAGAGATTACGAACTCATAGCAACTCAGATATGGTGTATTTGCTCAAAATCCATCTCATTAGAAATGCTATGTAAAACTCGATCCTGGAATGCTTCATAAAGAACACATTATAAAACAGTTCATAATCAAATATTATAATCAAGCAGCTTTAATCAAAGTGGAAATTCTAGAGAATTTTCTCAAATGACACAGCATCCTCAGGATTTTACAGGTTACGTCATATACCTCAAACATTTCCTCAGCACTTGTGGGAGGCTCTCTCCCTCATTGCCATGTCTGTGGACCTCATTTTGCTCCTGGCAGAGCTGCAACTATAAACATTGGTCCCTCTTGATTTTTCCAAGCTCAGACCCCAACAGGCATATATAATCTTGGCAGTAATGCAACTAGGAAATGTTTTTCTAGGACCCAGGCCAGATTGGTTTTTTTAAAAAGCTGATATCATCTATAAATCCCTTATCTATAGAAATCACTAATGTAAATACTCAGTGTCTAGATTTCCCTCGCACCCTCTTGTTTGATTAAAAGCATTACCTCTAGACAGAGAGAAGTTAGGCAGATTGGCAGACAAGCCTTCCCAGCAATTCCCTTCATCAGTTCCAAGTGAAAAGCTTTGGACCAGTCTGCCGCCTCTGCTCTGCACAGATTCCACAGACAAATCCCTGAGTATGCTCTGTTAGGTGCACTAGTGCCATTTTCACACATACATCTGCCCTCCTCTGAGCTCAGCTAAGAAAGGGGATGAAATGAGACATCTTCACTTCGTTTAAATCTTTGATATCTTTTAGATGTTCCAGCTAATTTTGTTACCCATACTGACAGATTTTCAAGACTTATTAATGCCTGCCTACACATGCCTCCATGTCCCCAAAAGAAATGAAGTAAATTGCTTGAGATCAAGCCAGATATGCTCTGAAAATAAAAATAAATTGATCTCCATACTTTATCTTGGGTCAGAAAATCAAACTTCTAGAGTCTGGAAGCTCTCACCCTCTTGCACCCCTCAGTGCCCTTTGAACTTCAGCCCATTCTACTTCAGTGTTAACTGACTGTTTTCTGAAAAGATGCATCCTTTTGATAAGCTCTTCTTCTGGTTATTCTAAATGTATCTAACTTATCCACCTATTAACAAAAATACCCCAAAAAATACCCCAAAACATCCAGGTTTTAAGATCCTTCAGGCACACCTGAATCAACTAGTCTTTAAATGGAATGATGAGGAAATACTCTCTTTAAAGAACTAACAGTTTCTCTTTAAAGGAGTAACACTTAAATTTCCAGTTAGGAAATGCTTGGCTAAGAAAACAATACCTGTTATCTGGAAGACAAAGAGCAGAGTATTTAAGGAGGATGCTACTCATGTACCCAAGCCTTTAAAAACAACTTTGTAAATGAACACTTGTATGTTTTTTATTTATGTCAGGTTCATAAAGCAATGAGCTTTTAATGCAGCTGCATTTAGTTTAGCCTTGAACGGATACTCAAGAAGGGAAAAGTGCAGTTATTTGCCAGCATGCAAGTTCTTCCAAATCTCAGATATCTAAAGGATAAAAGCTCAGATTCACCCCACAATGCATGAAGAGCCATCTGTAAAGCTGCCAGCATAATTGCTCACAGAGCTCCCCAAAGAGCCAGATGCCACCACTTGAACACGTTCCCAACTTAGTCATCTGAGTACTGAAGACAGGAGGAAATAGCAGGAAGTTGAAGGGTCAATGGTATGCCATTTATATTCTGAAAAGATGAAATGGATTTTTGGAGAAAATTAAACTGAAAGGACGTCATGCCAAATAGAATGTGCTTAAGCAGCACAATTTAATACTAGAAATAAATGTGTGTGTCACTCTGGAGTTTTTAGAATATGAAAGGCATGAAAATTGTGCTCTGATAATAATACAGAATGAAAATGTGGCAAAAATTCATCATAATTAAAAGATGTAGTGAAGACACTCATGCAACTTGTTTCTGATTCTCTGCACTTTTCCAATCAGGGCTTTGTTTCCAGAGTTTATTCTTGCAGTAAAATTAAAGTAGGCATTTAAAATCTCATTTTCTTATGCACCTGTTTCTCCGTTTAACTAGCAATAGCTGCTGTAATTTCTGTAAGTGCTTGAAGGCTGATATTTGGTCTTAAAGGCTCTTGCAATGGACAGAGTATAACAAAAGAGGGTAATAACGACAGAGTCAAAGTACAATTAAAGTGTGCATTTGTAACTGTCTTAGCTCTGTAGCTTCTTTGTACAGCATTACCATTACAAAGCACTGAGTCCTGAAGTCTTAAGAAACCCATAAATTACTTACCACAAAAATTATTATAAAATATCAATCAAGAAAAAAAGCTGATCAAGATAAATATGCTAATCTCTGCGTCAGTGGAGGAAGCACTACTGCAAGACAGCAGCTGAATCCTTATCCCTCTTTCCTGATACTTTTTTATCTCATCCCAATGGGAAACATGTCTTTCTGCTCTTTGTTTGATAGTACTTCAGTTTCATATGGCACCAGACTGGATTCTCCTTCCATGTTCTTCTTTATAATCAGCTGAATGAACAGGAAGCATCTCACTCTCCATGTCTTTAGATAACACAGTCAACAAGTCCAAAACACCACAGCAGTGCCAGGGATCATGGAACAGATCAACATGATGGGTCAGGGAAGCCCTTATGGGCATGGCTTACTTAGGTTAGTCACTCTTCACCTCTTTCACTCCAACTTCAGCATATAAGGGCCAGCTAATGCTTCATAGCTTATTCAGGAAACCTGTGGCCCAGACCAAGCTGGGCTACTGCCCACAGTTTTTGCACAGGAATCTTCACCACTGAAAGAGATACCTGTACTTCTCTGCTTCCCTCTTCCTTGCCGTTTCCCTCTTTATTGTTATGCAGATATCAAGCCATATTCACCTCCTCTTCTCTGTCCTGATTGTAACCACTCTTAACTCACATAATTTGATCATGTAAAGCTACTAATTAATTTGCTTTTCTTTATATCAGGGCAGTATTCTCTTCACACCCTCATCTCAATGAGTCCCTGCCAGCTTATAATCAAGAGTGGAATAGGTCCACGGTAGTCCATTATTTCTTTTCAAAATAAAAAACTTTAACTGAACTTCTCTATCCTCCTCACCATTTGAAAAGTGCTATTACTCTGTTCTCGTAATACCACAAATACTTGCTATCTCCCTGCTTTGATGTTCAGAAACGAATCATACATAGCAACCTCCTGCGGAAATACCAACTGCACCATCACCTGTACTTCCCTTTTGAGGCTGCACAACTATTTTCCATTTCTTTGACAGAATGAATTTTATTAATGAAGAATGATTTATGAACCAAAAAATAAATTCCAATATAAAAATCAAGTCTGAACTGCTGGTCACAATAACAGTCTTCTTTTAGGAGCCGTAGCCTTTCTTTGACTTCTTATCAAGTTAACAAGGGTTTGCCAGTACAAAGGTCACTCATGAAAGTTTCTCTAAATTAATTTTTAAAGTGAATTAGTCAAAACATATTAAACCTCTGAGTAGACACTTTCACTCAAAATTACAGCACACTTAATTAACTCATTTACTTTGGAAATTAAGTTAAATTGAATCAGGACACTTTTAACTCTGATTCAGAATATCCACATGAGAGTTCAATGTCATTTAATTAATCCACTGTGGATTCACACTTTTACTTAATTTGGATTACATATTTGGAGGGTTTCAGTATACAGTAGCTGTGATGCTGGACTTGGGCCAGAATTCTCAGAAGAACAGAATTTTTCATTTAAAAAGTAAAACATGGATGAGTGATACAATTAAAATCCATGATAGAAAGCTATCCTCATTTGATTTCTTTCTGTCATTTATGAAGTGTTAAGCTTGATGAGTTAAAACAAAAGTCATCACTTGATAAACATTTTCAATAAAACATATTTAAAGCCTCATGGAACTAAGTACAAATGAAAGTAATTTATTTATTATTGGCATCAATAGTAACCTATACCGTTAACAGATCTAGATAAGATTTAACTGATTTTTCTCACCCCCATTCTTGACTGTTTGCTTCATCTGACATACTTTTGGTCTAGTCAGTTTTCCCTGTACTGTTGATGTTCGCGCTCCCCACCTGCTTCCACAAGGGTCATGCAAGGCAGAGCTCAACAGTAACAACACTGTGATGTCATTACAGGCTGAAGCAAGTGTTCCCATTGGCTGAAAGTAAATGGTCTGGAGTGCTTTGGTGACAGAGGTATTCAGCAAGCCTCATGAACATGCAGGTCCCTGAGTACTCTCCAGCAAGCCACCAGCAGAGGCGATCTTCCAAAGAATTTATTTCTCATTCAGGGCAGGCCTCAACGAGGGTTTGTACCAAGAAGGCAGGAAAAAGTACTGAGGTTATCTATGGGAGATGCCATTCAGCTTGATGGTCCCAAGAACTGGGATGCACACCAATCTGCGACCACAAATCTGCACACCGTGCCTCCTCATACACATCAAAGAGCATTTATGAGGTTCATACAGAAATTTCTAAATTTCCATTTCATCAATTGAGATGATACACAGCTATTAAGTGACTCTTGTCTTCTCAGCCATTACTAGTGGAAAACTGCTGCTAGGCCTCAAGATATCACTGGTGGAAATTCGTATCAGTAAGGAATTGGTCCAAGTATGAAAGAACAGCATTTTTAACAGTCCTGAAAACACGTTGTTGCAAAGAATCAGAAAGCTGCCTGCAAAAACAGTGTAAAAGAATGGATCTGAACATGGTTAATATTATCATATGTAAGTCTATGCATAAATCCTTATGCTTGTGCCACCTCTTATGCCAACCAAATAGTATGCAGAAGGGAAGGCCTGTGTGTACTTGCAGGAATACATATGCATATGCTTATGAATAAGATGTTAGAAAACTGCTTTTCTGCAAAACCTTTTTGTGGGGCTTTTTTTCTGGATAGAACTATCTCTTAAAAAAATTATTATTTATGTCACTGTCTAGAACAGAAGTTGTATTGCCTATTGACAGAATTCAAGTGCCCCTTAAAGAGAAATTTTGCACTGACAGCATTAAAGTTGAAGTGATGCAACAAAGCACTGGCAAAAGATATTTAAAGGATTCAGAAATTTTTTAAAAGACTGTTTTAATCAAAAGCTATTAGTAAATTCAACTCCATTTAGTAGAATGGCTTTGAAAAAAGCAATTTTCCTGCCAATAGTGCCAGCAAAGATTTTTTCATCGTTTCTAAGTACTGCAATAAAAATGGTTTCAAAATGGAAATGTAATCATTAGTGTCACTTCTTAGCAGCAAAAGTACCAACAACACCATGACCCGTCTGAGCAAATTTAGCAGTCAATAATTTTAGAAGTACATGTTGGGGTCAAATATTTTTTGCTGTACAGATACTTGCTGGCAGATGTCAATTAGAAAACTGGCTGTTATTTTTAGTTAACTTCTAATTATGCTTTTCCTGACTTCAGCATATGAATAAAAAGTTCTTTTAGGAAAATCTATCACAGATGAACAATTTATTTATTTTTTACCAACTAATGCTTGTCTGCAGTTCTGTGAACTCACCAGGAAAAAAAAACCCCCAAACTGTTTACTTTTCCCTTACGAATGCAGCAGTGTGCATACAAAAAGGAATATCTCACATCTGGATTTACTATACCTAACCTTCAGGAATTGCATAGGCAGGACTGCTACAGCGATCATGTCTTAACACGTTGACCATTCACATCTGCCTACCTTCAGTACCTTCAACCCTGGGTTATGTTACAGGTCACTGTCAATTCAGTGCTGTTAACTTACTCTCAAGCATGAATCACAAATCTCTCTCAGACTAACATTTGGTGATGCTGCTGTAGGCATGACAACTTCAAGATAAAACAGAAGTCGTCTCTTAGGAAGGGGAAGTATGTTTCATTAGTCCTGCTGATACATTGGAAAAGCAACCAATTATTGGGATATGTTGCCCCTTCACCAGACATCACACAACTCCTATGCAAAAAGACGTTCTGATGTCCAGGCATTTCTCCCACTAGGACAGAGATGCCCTAGTTGATTGTGTTAATTTCCTGAAAATCACCTCATTAGCTTCTGCTATTATTTTCCAATTTCAGGCATGTTACCCATCATTGCCAAGATGTGAATTTTATAAGCACTTCAGTTATGGTCTTTGCCTGACAAAGTTTACAGTTTAAAGGTCCAGTCCTTCTCATCAGGCTTTCAGGTGGGGCTGCTTAGGGTAATTATCCACAGAAACTTATTCTAAGACAAGACTTGGGAAGTAAATGAAACAAATACACAGGGGAACAAAATTTGCTGAGAAGGGCTGAATTTCAAATAAACTGTGAGCTGACAACACATTTTTGTGCCTGGCATACATCTATGTATGCTTGAGAAAAAATACCAGGATTTTCTTTGTGTATTAAGCTTCATTTTCCACTAGTAAATATTCATCTGAACAACAATACAGAAAGAAACTCCAAACATTTAGCATGAATTAACTTCATAATTAATTTGTAGCCAGAAAGAAACAGTGATCACAACTCACCACTTGCCTATGAGAATTCAACCATCTCGTATCTTGTTTACAAAGTCATTAACTCCCCTAGTCTATAAAAATCTCCAATTGTTTAAGAAAGAAACACAAACAAGAGTTAAAAACAATTTTTTGTTAACTAAGAACAGATGATATTCACGCTTTACTGGAGTCAGTTTTCATCTGTGACCACCTAATATTAGTATTCGTCTATTTAGAACACCAAATTATCTATGAAATTAAAAAAAAATCATGAGAATCTAGAAGGAAAAGCTCTTCATAGACGTGCTAGTTTATAAAGCCTACCAATTAACTGGTATCATCATCTGTATTCATTCTTATATATAAAGCATTTATCTTTGTACTGCTTAACAGACTAATGAGATATGTCAATTCTTTTGACTTTACAGAGAGAGAACAATGGCTTTTACAAAAAGGCTTAAACAGCTCATTTACTGCTGGAAGTTGTGCAGTCTGGTAAAAAAAAAATCCGCTCCACCCCCTACAAAATAAAAGACAGATACCTTTGGTGCTGTTGGAACAGTTATCTTCTATCCTCAACACAAATTACATGATAGATTTCACAAACAGATATGACCACCATCGTTGGGTCAATGTTATAGGGGATGCACTTGTGTACAGGAAGGGTAGCACTCCCACCTCAAATCTGGTAACAGGGAACAAGAATGACAGTGGTAGGCATGCAGAATGTCAGCCGATGCAAGAAAGGGACGGCAACAATGGCCCAGGGCTACAGATGCAGAAGTAAAGAAGACAGGAAGAAAAGCCACTTGGTGAGATATTTACAGTGCCTTTTTCCCATGCTCCCTAGGTTCCTCCTACGGACAGCAGAGGAGAGGGGCTGTTCCACAGCGATAATTCAAAGCACCAAGCAGCTATAACCAGTATTCTGCTGTCAACTCCCCTCCTGGGGGAGACTCCCTCCTCCAAGCTGAATGCAAGATTAGGTTTTCTAGGATAAATTCAGTCTTTGTGAATTCCCATACCAAAGATTTTTTAAAATGTCAATTTCCTAGCTCTCTTTTTAAAGGGCCTGGTAAAATATTTCATTAACTTGAGTGGCAATACACTTTGACCAATGTTGAATACCAGTGGGTACCCTATCCTAAGCCCTATTCTGAGAGAAAGACAATCACAGTGTGATCGGTAGTAGGTGTTACACCTGCACAATGCCAAGTGGCACAACAGGGGTGTGCTACCACAGAGCCTGAAAACAGCATAACACCTGAGCTAATAATTTCAAAGATTTTGGTCACAGAATTATTCATTGGCACCCTTGGAGACTGTCTATCTCCGTGCATCCTCACAACAGATATGTGAAACACTTCCTAATTTTCATATGGCAGGCAGAGCTAGGGTGACACAGACAACAAGTTGACCAGCTATATTAATGCTGAGATATCTCTACATGTATTTTTTTCATTTTTTATCCATAAATGTGTACTTTAAAATATGATGTCCACAGAGTTTAATATTTCCAGACAGATTGTGGCTGAACTGAAGTTTCAGATTGAATTTTGGATGTAGATGTTCAGTGTCTACATTACATGCCTTTTTTCTGTGTGTGTGTGTGAGTGTGTGGACATGTCCTGTTTTTGTTTTGTTTTGCTTTTTTTAATTTTATTTATTTTTGTTGGGGACATATTGTTTGTATCTTAGTTTTTCCTCCAAGAAATCAAGAATTATTTAATGATATTTCAGATCCTCCAGAGCAGTACTGTAATTAATCAATTATTCTTTCTTGTTTGGAAGATTATAAAAAAAATATGTTGTACAAATAATGTACTAATAATTGTGGTACTACTGTACTTTTTAATAACTTTGCAGTTATTTGTGTAGCTAATGCATGCAATCATGGTTGCATACCCAGTTCATGTGGTTCTGTGGATATCAACAGTGTTGTATTCTCTAGAGTCTTCAATCCAAAAAGGTACAACTAAACCATGTAGGACAATTTCTAACCTTCATCATACCATATCATGTTAGCTGCTTATTCCATCAAATAACATCTCAGATTTTCCAAATAAAGCAGACCTGCTTTTATTTTTCTATGAGAATCCATAGCCATGTGTTTTATTAATATATAATTTTTCTTTCAATTTTGTTTATTTTCAGTTTAAATTTTCTCTCACAGAACCTTTAATGTCACATCAGACTATCAGCACAAATTTTTTTCTAAAAATAAAGAAGGGAAAGAACATTCTTGGAAATCTTATTGCCCTCTAATGTCAGTAGACACTATTGTCTTTCCTGCTTTCCCAGACAATTCACAACTGGGGAGAATATAGCTCTATTAACCTTGCTATGTCAGCCAGAATGTCAAAATCTGTGCTATAAATCTTCATCTTAATCATTTCTGATTAAATATTCAGATGAGATTATGTGCAACCTAATTCTACACATCCATCTCCACTTCCCTAATTAACAACAGACAGCAAGAGAGGGAAAAACACTACCTTTCTGAAGTAACAAGGCAAAACCAAGCTTTTGTAGACAACTTTAATTTTTAAGCACTTCTTTTTAATCACCATTTAAGAAAGAAATATGATTAATGAAGTTATATATATTGAATTATACATCTTCTGCTTCACAATTGATTGCTAAATATTGTTGTGTCAATCCCAGTAGCCCTCAAAACTCTTATTTTCATGAAGCCTCACTGGTTTGAATTCTTCCCTCTGCCAGAGAATTTGACACACATACAATGGAAGTGGCATAGGAGGCAACCTTGCAGGGCTCAGCAGGTATAATTCCCCCTTGTTCAGTAAAGCAATCTAAGACTTATGAACCACTAAAGATCCTCTTATTCTTTACTTCTATTTAGAACTGCTTTAGCTTTAAGCACCAAATTTGAGCTATTTAGATGCTAATTTTGAGAGGCCGTGTGAAAGAACCTCATACTGAAACTGAAGCCGCTGATACACTTCACCAGATTTTCAGAAAAATCAAACTTGAAAGCTACTGAAGGCATTACTTAAGCTAAGACAGCCAACTCAACCCGCAAATTACAGGCTCTAAATGAAAGAGACCTCCCAGGAAAAGACATGAAGTCTGTCCTTCTATCAGCCTGAAACTGACTTCCCAGTATATTTTCTAGAAATGTGCAAATAACAGATAGTTTGGTTGCATGTGATGGGGAAAAAACCAACCAACCAACCAACCAAAAAAGACCAGCTCAATTAAAATATGATCTTGGGGAAAGAAAGAAGCAGGAAAAGAAAAATATGGTTATGTACTTTTTCATCAACCTGGAAGAAGTTTTTTAAAAAGTTTTTAAGTTAGTTTTAAGAACAAGAAGTATAAGAATACAGTATATCAACAGTATATACAAGTCCGGATACTTTAGCAGTGCAAAGCAGTCTGCCAACCAAGGTGCCTCCTCTCTGCTCAGGAGTCCAAACCTGCAGCTGAAACTGAACAGGCTTTAGCCCGACAGTATCTTCAAAGAAGATTAAAAAAAAAGAAGCAATGTAAGCCCCAAATTACATTTTTTCATATTACATGCACTTAATACTTTGTTTATTTAGTCATCTAATTCTCTGTCTCACTCATGTGACTGAATTTGTTTGAGTTTAGTAAACTCTGGCTTGATTCTTCATCTGCTTGTATATCTACTTAACACAGGTGGTACAGTGCTTGTAGGAACGGAGCTGTATACATCTCTTCACTATGCAGGCTGCTGAAGCATTACTCATGAAACAAAAATCCTAACTCTTCAGGGAAAAAAATAGCTCCACTGCTCTACTGCTCTCAGTGATTGAGTAATCCCTTTTGCAACTATTATTAGCAAACTTACAGTACAACCTCATGGCCTGATTCTATATTTTTTTTTTTTTTCCCCCCTAGGATGAGTAAGATACTACTTGCTTTGTGAATTTCTGAACTAGAGTCAGTGGGCTGATTAAAGGAGTTATACACGTTATTAAGCCTGTGGGGACTTCATGTGGAGCCTAAATCAGGGGTGCCTCTGCTGCAGACCAGCATGCAGGGTAATGTATCTACTTACCTTTTGTACTTTACACTGGTTTAAACACTCAGTTAAATACTACTTAACCAGTCAGGGAAGAGATGTGGCACTCTGCAGGAGAGGGAAGGCATTCCAGACTCAGGCCAAAACATAATTTTTTTTCTTCAGACTAACTCAATTTCTGAGGCACCTAGATTTATGTAACGCCAAGGAGAGGGGACACATCCATGCCTGAGGTTAGAAAAACTCTAGTATAAGCCAGTCAACAAACACTACTGAATACAGCCTAAAGAAAGCTCTTCAATGCTTCTCGACATATACCTGTGTCATTCCAATTGTGGACAAGGAATATATGTTCTGGCTCAGTGATGTAATACTGTTCTGTTTCTCAATTAGTCTCATTCTCTGGCTTATTCTGCAGTGGCAATTGAGAATGTTTCAAAGTATAAAAATAAAAATAAAGGCATTTCCACAGTAACATGATGTTATATCTACATTTTGATTTAAGAATACTACAAAATTTTGCACATAAATAGCGCACCACCACCTCAAATTGCAGGAACTGAGAAAAGTTCTTTTACTGTTACCCTAAAAAACCCAAGCAGGCAGTTTTACAAAGTACAAGGCACACATTCAAGTAAAATACTCAGACCAGCTTTTGTTTGGAATAGTTTATCCCTACACTTTGGTTCTAAATGATATAAAGTTAGTCAATCGTTAGTGATAACAGTTTCCTCTGTCGCTTTGCAGACACCCAACTGAACACCTGAATGCTCACAGCTGCTAAGCAGCCAGTAAAGTCTCACCAAGACTATGTATCTAAACTGAGTATTGCACCTTTTGAGAAAACTCGGTCCTGTATATATGTTATCATAGCAAAGCTTAAGTGAAATTTTCTGGCATGCTGCAACATACGGAAAGCTTCAGTTTAACTGTGGTTTCTGGGTATGCCACAGATGTACAAGCTTGGATCCTATTGGAGAAGATGTTTAGTGGAAGCTTAAATCATTGACTCTGAAGTTTCTAAACCCCCTGATTTCATAGCATGTGACAATACATCTCTGTGGAACAAAATCAAAATGTAGAAAGCCTCAATTTGTTTTGACTGTATTTCCACCAGCAATTTTTTTTTATCTGCTCAGATCATGCCTGGAGAATAAACAAAATCCCAATATGCTCAGACCAGGCTGTAAAATGCAAACTTCTATCTGATATAAAATTCAGAATTTTGAAAACAAAAAGAGCTATAGGTTGGAAATTCTGGCAGAATGGCAATGCAGTGATTTAAATATCTGTCATGAGAGAAGAAGAAAGAGGCTAACAGGGATGTAAGCTCTCAGTGTGCCATGAGCTTTGGGTTACTCAGCAAAACCATGCTGTGGCCACACAGTGTCCCCCTCAAAATTCAGCAGCAGTGGTTGTACTTAAACACACCTGTCAGTGAATTAGTTCCTTTCATACTCTACAGTCTCTTGCTTATCCCCTTCTTGTCCAGCTCTGCTGAAAAATTCCAGGATGCATCAGTGTTTTTTCCCAGCCAGACAGAAAACACACAGCACATTGCCTTCACCTATAAAATTCAGTAGAGTACTGAGAAAGTTCTCAAATGAGTCTAGCAGTACCTATCTTTAGTAAATCCAGTTATACTTTATTTCTTCCCAACCTTGCCCTTTAAGTGTATGTCTTTAGAAAAGTTTTTAAAGAAAAGGATATTTACAGCATCATTTGACTCACAGATGAATAGTTGAAGAATAATTTTATTTTCTGCTTCCTAAATATGTAGCTGTTCTCCAGCCCTATGGTACTATTTCTGTCCTAACAGATTCAAAATATAGATGCAATTCACCAGTTCCTTCAGTATTCTGGAATGTGAATTATTAATTTCCTTTCATTTTTCAAATATAAACTCATTTAATGTTGCTTTCACTGCAGTTGCAGTTAATTCTGGTTTACTACCATCATATGCAATATCTGTCTTCCATTTACCACCATACTAACATATCCATCTTTATTGAAAAATGAGGGAAAGCTCCGAGTCATATCTAGATTATCTTTAATACCCACTCTTGTAAGATAGCAGCTCTCTTTCTTCCTTTTTCTGTTCCTATTACATAGCTAAAGAGTGTTCCACTATTTGAGATTTTTTTTTCTGTAAAGCCCAGATTGGTTTGGCTCTGGAAAGTCACACTTTATCTCCAAACCTCTTGACCTCTGAGCCGTAGTGCTGCTCAGACAACTGGGAGGGGAAGGGTGCAAAGCGGGGAAAGTGTCTTTTGCAGATTCCTAATGGTGTTGCAAACACTCTATTTTAGAGCCACATGCTACAATTTTTTCTCTTTTTTGATGTTCAGATCCCCAGTAGTGTTAGCATTATTAATTTCAAAGAAATTTAGAATTTATTTATGTATTTGTAATTGCAAGTTTCTCTTACTAGCAATTTGCCTCTGATATGAAATTTTGCTCTTTTGTGAAAAACATAACAAAACAAAAACCACTTAGCAACTTTATTTCCACAAGAAGCATAAAAGAAAGTTTTCTGTGATCACTCTCTTGAAGGTTATTCAGTTTTATCAGTGTTGCATAGTGTCCTTATTGCTTATTGAGAAATTCTAAAAATTTTGAAATATCCCCATAAAGAAGAGAACACTGTAACACATTAGCTACTTGATAAACACTGCCAGTTACCACATGAAAACATCTGTGATGGTTACTAATAGGCTGTGCTCTCCAATACCAATTTAAATAGTTTAAATTCCCGGCAATTGATAACATTTCCACAGACTTCTGGAATGTCTGTCCTTCCCTTCTCATAACAAGACTCCAGCAATCCATTACAGCATCCCACTGCTAGCCTAGGGAAACCACCTTGCAGATCTTCTCAAAAATTAGTTTTTAAACATATGTATCGAACTTTTTCAAGCTATCATATCATTAATAATAGTATACCAGTAGGCCTCTAGTTGGAGTTCTCTTTTCTCAGTAGCACACAATATTCAAGCCCCTATTTCTAGTCATGATTTCACATGATTCAAGTTCTGCACAGACATTTCCACTTCTTAGCTTTTCTTGCACAGGTTTTTGGCAAGTCTGTATCCTTATTTCACTTTTTCCCTTAAGGACAATACTCAGTCACTGAACAGATTGAGAAGAATCCTAGCAGCAATGTGCCATCAACATTCTACTTTCTCAGCAGCTTAGGCTTTTCTTTGCTAACCAAGTTGCTTTAAACATTTCTATATCAACTGTTCTACCCTCATTTTACCCATTTTCCTCCTCTAGCACTAATTTTATGTACATACATAGCTTTAAAGTCGTTCTTTCAGATGTGTCAGGGCCAACCTGAGTTTGGTTTCTCAGACAAGAAGAGAGACATCTTTAGATGTATCTTTCATCCAGCAGCACAGTAATGGCTGATGTTTCAAAATACACCCCTTATAACATTATGAGTTATGTGCTGATCACCGTTGCTCCATCATGAATCCAATCTCTTATCCCACTGGAACATAAAACAAATTTCTGGACATCTTAAAGACAATTTAAATCAAAGCAGAAACACATCTACCACTGACCTAATGTTCCTTGCTTCTGCATGCCACTGACCCAATGTTCCTTGCTCCTTCCATGCATGTCATATGAGCAGCAGACTATTTCCAAAATTAAAATCTCTGGTGTAGAAAGACCAGGTTAACCAGGAAGTTAAATGACAAGCCAGCATTACATTCACAACAGTGAGCCAAAACCTGTGGCATTACCTTTCCTCTGGTAAGCAGGGATTTATATGAAGGTGGGAATGGCTCCCCTTGAAGCCTTCCTAAATCTATTCAGATTATACTGGAACTTTGGAGAAAGAATTACTCAACTACAGCCTTCCCTGTAGTCAAACAGGTTGTGAGAGAAGACCTGGTATATTTTTACCTTATCAGCCACATGAATTGGAGAATACTATAGAAGTCTGAAGGGCAATTATTTCCTTCACAAGAACACAGAAAAACACGATACTCCTCAATCTACTATTTTACTGGAGAAATACAGCCCTGGACTGCATCTTATCATCAAGACAATTACATGATTTCATTATGTATATTTGGCATAAACACTGGCATAGTTAGAAGGCTACCTAACAAAAGGTTTTCTGGAAGATACAGACCCTAGAGAACACAAAAGACAAGTGCATAAAGTTTTGTGTTGTACCTAATATCTCTTGATTGCAAGCATCCCTTGCCTTCCATGCAAACCCACTTCTATGGATGCAAACCAGAGAGAAATTGCTGTGGTTTAAGTGATTATACCCATAAACCTTCATGAGAGTGCTTATTGTCATTCTGTGTTCAGACCAATTCTGCTAGTGTACAGCCAAAACAGAAGAACATTTATGCCAAATTTGTTGATGCACAAACCACAGTGAACACATCTGAGGCATTTTAGAAAACCAACGTAGGGAAAAGAAGTCCTAACCTGAGTTCAGGTATGACAGATCTGTAGCTTTGTTCTAGTAGTACATGATACCTATGCCATTGATGCTCAGCTCTATGCCCAGTGCTATGTTTTCCCACCAACACGGCAAAAGCATTAGAATGAGAAGGAATTTGCCATTTTTAGTCACGGCTATTTATGACCATAAGAAACACAAACCTTCCCAGCACAACCAGTAGCTAACACCACTTTGTGATGTAGGGTGTTGGGCTACTAGTGACAAAGGAAGAAAAAAAAACTAAAATAGAGTGTTTTGAAAAACAAGGGATGTAAAACTTCCAGAAAGCAGGTAGTACTCAGTTGATGGATCCTATGTGTCAGACAGCTTAGGAAGGATAGGCATAACCTTTCACCCCTGAGATGAATCAAAGGTTACTGATACACTGAAACTGTGCCTCAAAATTATAACTCAACAAGTAAAAAAAAGAGACAAGATTGTGAGATGCTAGTTAAAAAGGGACAAAGAAAATATTCATGTGCTTTAAAGCTGGTACTGGGCAACAATTTGGATTCAGAACACAAGCAGGCAAACTCTGATTTAGCATGTAATTAAGAAATCCTCTCTGAATTATGCAACTTTCATTCACTTCTTCAGAAGATATGAGAACACTGCAATCATTTGCCAAGTTTGATCCCAACATGCCATGGGGCAAATGGAGACCCTAAACTGTCATATTCTATTTAAATCATATGTAGGCTAAAGTGAGTGCGATTGCTTGGTATATTAAATTACTACTAGTGTGTTGATAATTCCTCATGAACAATCTATGGCTTTGAATTATTTATTGAGGGGAAAGCAGCTTTTGAAGTGAACATTATTTCTCTCTCAGAGCTAGTGCTTGAATATGATAAAAATAGTTGCCAAGAGAAAAAGGAAATTAAAAAGATAGTTCCATGACTGACGGTTCCCAGATTTTACCTTACTTCTTCATGAACTTCTTCTCTTTGTCAAGTCTATATGCTAAAACAAAAAAAACAAAAAACGTGTGGGACAGCCTGTGCCAGGAAATTGCTTGCAGCAAATCACAGGTATATGCACATTCAGCAATGGCAATCAATAGCATTCCTAGACTATTCCCATGTCCTTGTGCTTTCTTGCTTTTAGAATCTAGTATTGTTCATAGAAATGCAGCTTCGAAGGAACCTCAGAGCAGCCTTCCTCTGGCATCAAGAGTGGTACATCATAGAATCAAAGAGCTTTGGGTTGTAGTGCAGATGAAGGACTCTTAAGAGAGTATGGAGTGACAGCAGGACAGGGAGAAGGACCCAATTCTCCCACTGGTTCTCCAAGTTCACAGACATATTTTCAAAGCCTTATACCCTCTAAAGGAGACTTCACAGGTTTTTGAGGATGGAGAAGTGAAAGCAGAGATGAAGCAGTGGCAGACTCCCATATAGTAAGATAAATCCAGTGTGACACATTCTCTGTTATGATCAAATTAGAATTTCTTTGGTCAAAGAGGTATTCTGACAATAAAGTACATTTTTGAGCAACAGCGGCAGTATTTGAACCCAAAACAATTACTTTAAATGAACATAAATAATCCTGCTGTCATCCTTTTTCCTTCCCCATGCCCGTTATGGTTGCTATTCATGAAGAATTATCTGAAGAATGATTTATGACATGCCATTAGAAGACCTTCTATGACACTTCTGATGTTTATTTATTTGCACTTTATATACACTAAATATGCATAAAAGCTCATTGTAAATTTTCTGTGAACAAATTTTAATGTTGAGTTTATTCTTATTTCAAGGTTATTCTTCAGTTTTCAGGGTGCCAAAGTTAATTTCTTTAATAACCAATCCTTTGTGCCTACTGATTAGAAATATCCAAAACAATTTGCTATTTAAATCATATGTCATTGCTTCTGATCCTTGATTGGATGGGTAATGAAATTAAGTAAGACCCATATGAATTGTGAATATTACTACTGAATATGTAATTAAGGTTTTGATTAATATTCTGGCACTCAGGCTTAAAATACACCTTCCATAAGTATTTGGACTAATAAAGCTCAAGCTCAAAAATTCAGGACAAGTCATTAACATGGTCAAACCGAATTCATGTGAACTTCAGAAGAATACTTGCAAGGTTTTTTTATGATGATGGTTATGAACAGTGTCCTTTTAAGTTGGACTCCTATTTTAGTGCTAGCTGTCAAATAAAGCTATTGGCCATCTTTCCTCCTTAGGTACTGGTATAAAATTAAAAACTAGGGATATAGGTTTTGCTGAGCTATTGAAAACATCCTGTCTTAATACATGTTGATAATTTAAATGCCAATTGTTTCAAAGCTCAATGAATCATTTTATGGAAATTTAAAATCCTTTAAGACATAACATTACATTTAAAAACCTTTTCTTGTAATACACATCTATTTCCTACTTAGATTATCTATTAGGAACATTTTTTATGTTGTTACTGAAATCTACTTAATTTTGCTGGCAGTCAACATTTTTCAAAATGTTTTTCCTATCCAATACTTTCTGCACTACAAGAAAGCCAATCAGAGTAGCTCACATTTAACAAACAGAAAGGTAGGGATGTATCATATAATTTTTTGTTATATGTGTCTTTCATTTGTAAAAAAAAAAACCCACAAAAACTATTGATAACTGATTAACACGAATTCTGAAGCAGTATGGTATTCCACAAGCTTGTCTTATTAAAAAGATGCTAGACCTGTAGAAAATTCTGGCTCTTATCACAGAAGGAGTGGACTCCTTTGTGAGAATCCACACATTGTGTAATAAAGATATGGGCAGTGTCAGAATAGCTAGACTCAAGAAGAAGGACTGAGTCTAGGTCTGGAATTGATTTTGGGATGAGTTAGGAAAAGCACTCGCTCAAAAATTCTCCTCTATTTTGAACATGCTCCTAAACCACAAGTAGCAGCAACTCCTCATTACTTCTCTATTACAGAAGTATCCTCAAACCTGCACATAATGTCATCCTCCTGCTGTGCTAGGAAGTTTTCAAAGGAATAGAAAGAGAATCTTCTTCCAAACAGCTTGCCACTTTATCAACACTGGTGAGGCTGGAAGCTGTTAATAAGTTTCACTGGAAGAGGAAAGGATACACAAAGATTAAAGTCCTGCCCTGGGCTGTCTAAGTCCCACATGAAGAAACTTCCATGGACCAATCACAGGTTAGCTGTGAGATCAGCATTCTCTCTCCAGAGACGCTATAGTTTTACACTGATGAGTGTAAAGCACCAACAAACCCACAAAATTCTCAGTCTACATGACAGCATATGAGTAACAGGTCCAAACAGGCAAGGGAGTGAGTTCATTTCAACTAGAGCCTTCTCAGCTCCTGGGCTTTTATGTTCTGCTTCTCCAGACACACCAGCAGGCTGTGAAGGGACTGATGGTGAGGTGACTTGTTTTGTACCCTTTTCTAGTTTTCTCAGCAGCCCTCTTGATTTAATCTGGCCATGCAGAGAACACTCCCAATAATTAATTAGTTCTCTAACTCAATTAGATTATTAATGGAGTAGTTGTGCCACAGAAGTGAAACAAACAGCATGAAGACAGGTTATAGAAAAATGTACATCTTCAAAATATTATTTTTTATATACAGAAAAAAGTAACAAATACCATACTTAAGGGCAAAACACAGCCCATAGCTCAGTAAGGTAATTTTCATACTCTCTTATCATGAGTTCTTAATGCAACTGTGTGGTAAAAATTGCTGACAAATAGTTGTTGACTGTAAATGCAATCCCTCCTTTTGATACGTGCATTGACACACTACTATAAAAGTTCAAAACTGTTATTATTGAGTACTCTCAGCCACATTAATTATCCTCTGCACTGTATTTGGTTTCACTTGGGTAAATCTTCCGTAATTACCCAGTCTTTACCTACAGAACATCTTTGTTTAATATACTATGAACTCTGTTCACATTTGTGTTTTTTTCCAATAATTCTGTGTTGAATGTAGCTTCCACCCATTACTACTGGAAATGTTCTACCCTCAGCCTATTTGTCTGCTGTCACACATACAAGTCATTCTTTTTGAAGCTGAAATGTCTAGTGCTTGGAAACTTCAGGCTGAAGTTGATTCTAGCACCCTCACTTTGTTTAGAAAAATTCCCAACTCTTGTTACCTAGGCCATTTTTCTCCATGGCATGTTGGATACAGATTATAAAGCAAACTAACAAATGAGGAAAACAGCACAAGAGAAGAGGTGATGAGCTAACTTGAGGCAGCAAAAGTAGTAGGTGAAGAAAAGGGGATAAAGGACAGAAATAAAGCTGTATAACATATTAGGGTTGTAATAAACATAAATTCTTGTGGAAAGAAATCTTTGAAATATTAAAATCTTGCTTTAATAGCCCAATAATGTTCATTATAGAGAGATGTTCAGCATGCTTAACTTAAAATTTGTTTTGACAGGCACATTGAAATGATAATTCATTTTGATTTGTTGCTAACTAGATCAATTTCCTCCTGAGTATCTCAATGTATACAACAGAAATTAAGCTTCATAATATCCATATAATAACTAGATGCAAATACATACTAAATAATTAAAGGATAACCTTTTCAGAAATATGCACTGCTTTTGACTGCCCAAATTGAGCCACTTTAAATGTCCTTTCTCTATTAAGAAAAAAAATTATCATGAGCTCCACCCCAATTAAAATAAAAGAGAGATGCAGTTCTTAATTTCTGAAATTCACACCAAAGGCAACCAAAATCACTCATACTGAAAAGTTAGGCTCCACTTGCCAAGGAACATGTGGTCACTTGGGAAACAAGGAACTGGGACATGAAGATAGGGTTCTCTTTCAGCCACAAAACTGCTGCTTATATCGATAAAAATCAACGACAAAAATGTTATCTGGAAATCAGCTCAAAGCAAGAATTAGGAACTCAAGCAAGTGTTAAACTGCAATTTTCAAATTACCATTTAATTCGCTTTTGCAAGAGACAGCAGAGGAAAAGTGTGAAACAACTACTGAATAAATATATCAGAAACACCTTTCCTCTTTCTCTTTTTGTACAGTTGACTACATATGGCAGGGAAAGCTTAATGAAAAAATGAATAAACCAAGCTAATTTGGTTCATCTAGAGCTATTTCTGTAAGATAAGCAGACATTGTCATGTAGATCTGTGTTATGGAGCAGTTTGTGGTGACACTACATATGAAGGATGAATGTTTCTAAACAGAAACACTGGTGGTGTACTTTTAGGATAAGAGAGAGAGAATGTTAAAGTGGAAAAAGGTGCAAAACAAAAATTAATTAAGCAGTAAAGAAGAAAGACAGAGAAATGTGTATTTGGTCTCATTAGAAGGCCCTAAGTATTAGGTCTTCCTTTCTGGCCTCACAAACATGACATTCGTGTCAGTGTTATGTCACAGCTCCAGCAAGAAAGGCAGTAAATGTCCCCATCCAGCCTCGCCTAAGCATCAGTGCAGAAACCACTCAGGGAGACAAGATCTGATCCCTCACAGCTGGAAAGGGCAGTGGACTCAGATCTCCTAAAACCTGAGCAAATACTCTAATCACAAGGGACATTTCTCCAGTACTATAAAACAAGACAGAGTCAGCAATATTTGTCAGGGATCTAAACTCATCATTGCTCATAAAGCAGGTTGGCAATGCTTGCCAACTGAATTCACTCAGGGATTTTGGTGCCACTGCAGCCTAGCATCTGCTTTGCCATGGTCTTAAATAAGAAAGAGGAACTTAGGCTCTGTGTGCTAGGGAGGTTCTGGACACAGCCAAAATGTAGAAGTACGAATCTCTAGGAAACTTTCAAGTTGAATATTATGACCCATTATGCCACAGTTCTTTAAGAAACTTCACACAGAATCATAGAATAACAGCATGGTTGGAGCTGGAAGGGACCTCGGGAGACCATTAAGTCCAACTCACCTGCTAAAGCAAATTCATCTACAGCAAATTGCACAGGATCACATTCAGTCATGTTTTAAATAACTCCAAAGAAGGAGACTCCACAACTTCTCTGGGCAGCCTGTTCCAGTGCTCTGTCACCCTAACAGTAAAAGAGCCTTCCTAACAAGGCTGTTGAGCCCAGTCTTCTAGGTCATATTTTCAGGTCTATATGCCTGAAGAATATCTAAATTTTGCTTTGCAGACCTAAGTCCTATTTTAGATCTGGCTCACAGAAAGATTTCCATATAAAGTGAGCACATAAAGATTAGTGTTGAAGAAAAATAAGAAGATACACAATTCCATCCATACTCTTCTTTTAGATAAAACCCCCACACATTTATAATGAAAAAGTTAATTGTTCCACACAAACAACTATTAAATGGTGAAACTATCAGCACAGTGGCTTTTTGTTGCTTTCTATGCATGTCTAGATCCTTCTATAGATAGCTGAAGGCTAGTGCTTGATACTTAAAGGTACTTCCCTTGGATCTGCCAGAAGTAATATACTGATCCTATGCACTATACATGGAAAAACACCACTCAAAGAAACTGGCAGGATCCTAGAAAAGGTCAGATGTTTATGTGAAAACATCCCAATCTGATATATAACAGCTGAGAGAGATAAGGAAAACTGTCCTTCCATCTGTAGGCTATTCACCATAAAACATCTGCATCTTTCTCTAAAGCAGTTTGTACCATTCTTGGTACATTAGTCTTGTCTAAGTCACACCTTTCAATTTTAGAAGAACAAAAAATAGTTACTTTCATGTCACATCACTGGCTGCCAAACTTCCTTTGAAAACACCCCACGAAACAGTCACACTTCATGTGCTAAAACTCATGACATCAAATAATTTGTAACTGATAGCATTAACCACCCCCACTGATTGTCCCTGCCAATCAAAAAGATTTATGTGGCTTGCCATACAAGTCTTATACGATGAACATACTGAACAGTACAAGCTTGTTATAAAGGAAAAGTAATGAAAATAATAACATAATACAGTAATTATTTTATCTTGGGGGGGAAAGTACATTATAAGCCATTTCAGCCATTCAGGCAGGTAAACAGAATGAGAAGGAGAGCGATAAGAAATCAATTCAGCAATCAGAGCCCACAGGGAGATGATATTTCACATTACAGTTGTCAGAAAATTGAGGTAAACTCTTGGAAAAATATATACCCAAGACTTATTATATTTTAATTCTAAAATGCATGAAAAGATGCTTTAGAGTACCCTCTTCACTGTCAGCTGATGCCAAATTGATACCTTACATTTGCATTTATCATTTTCAGATGACTAGTCACTGCAATCAGAGTTTATCTAGCATTTTGCTGTGAGTTCACCTAGACATACAACTGTTTTCCTGCCGCCTTCTACAGTTTCTCAAGCAGCCACTTAGAATATTACTCAAAAAATCTTTCTTTGGTCAGCAACAGAAGGGAAATAAACTGGAGTTAGGTACCTAGGTGGGAGGATTAACTGGTATTCCTATGCCTTTTCAGAACCTGCTTCCTCTTCTGCATGCTCCCTCAATTCTCCCTCATGTTCTCTTTTATATCAGTCTCCTTTCATTTTAAAAAACAAGCAAATCGAAACAGTTCTTTTTATAGCCTGTTTGCCACTTCCACTCCTATATGTTCACTTGACACAGTGTATACAACTGGCAGCTGTGCTAAAATGGACAAAAATGGCACCACGTTGTAAATATACTTTAGCAACCACAAATTTCTACTTGAAATGCAAGCAAAAGAATTATTGATTTTGTCTGTGCCTGATAAATTCCTTCCAAACAACCTGTTTACTGAAAATGTATGTCACTATTGTGATTTATCTGCTGTACATTAAAAGCTACTTAATTGGAACAGTGAAACAAAAGAACAAGGTAGCACTGTTGCAAGTGACAGAGGAATTGATTTTATTTTAATTTTACTGTAACCTTTTTTATTTTTGTGGTCAAGTCACTACTTATGGACAAATTTTAAGGACTAAGCCAGCTGACAAGAGTAATACTCTTCTGAACAAGTTAAACTGTGATGTAAATTATCTGAAGAATGAAGCAGGATAACTGAGGCTATAGATCATGGTGTTCCACTTTCTTCCTTTCCCACAAGAGATGTGCACATGAAAACTGACCTTTCAGCAAGAAATGCTTTCTCTGATGTATGTAACAGAAATTTAAAAAAAAAAAATTAAAAAAAAAAAAAACAAAACAAAACAAAAAAAAAAACCAAAAAACAAAAAAAAAAAAAAAAACCCAAAAAAAACCCAAC
>JAWWEU010000081.1:113734870-113745482 GCA_035583155.1 Acropternis orthonyx | reverse complement strand
AAAAAAAAAAAAAAAAAAAAAAAAAAAAAAAAAAAAAAAAAAAAAAAAAAAAAAAAAAAAAAAAACCAAAACAAAACCTAACACACACCCCCCCCCAACCAACCAACCAACCAAAAAAACCACCGTCATCCAGTTCAAGGACCTTCTGCAATTTTACATTTAGAAACAAATTGTAATGTGAAGCATTTCTCTGAATTCATGGCATGCATGTATATTCATTCCTGCATAGTGGTGGAAGACTCTAGAATAATATCTATACCTGGTGACATGAAATCCTCTGAAACACAAACCCTTAACATCATAGAGATTTTCCACTTTTTATTGAAAAAATCCAAATATAAAGTCTTCCCACATACAAGTTTCTAGAAAGCATTCTGTGTATAAAATATTAGTTTTCCTACTAGGCCAATTGAGCGATCAGAAATTTTAGTGCTTAAGCAGTCCTTTGAAAATCTGAAAACTTATGTAACTGATAAATATTCTCTACAGAGAGAATGCTTGTTAATTATTAAAGTAGAGTATCTTTCTTCTAAAGTATATCAGCATCTTTTACACATAGCTAAGGTTAATAGAATAAACTGAATACCAAATCTGATTTGTATGCAGACTTGTAAGAGATTTTTAAGAACATAGTAAAGCTTCACTTTTGTGTTTCCAAAAAATTACAAAAGGCACAGACTTCATCTGCATACTTCTGTCTTCAGAAAAAGAAGAGGGGGGGGGGGGGGGGAAGAAAACATTTTTAATATTTATTCTGATGAACAAATTACCAAAACTTTAAATGTGGTCAGACCACTTACTGGGCAGGCTGTCCCTTTTAATCCTGTTGAGAGGGGAAAAAAAGAAAATTTTAACTCCTATTTTTGGCAACCCATCCCCTTTCCTGAGACCTAGAGACACAGCAAGTAAAATAGCCAGCAGGACTTTAACTCAAGCACCGCAGTAACTCAATAACAGAATGGTATTGCTGAGCAGTAGCATTTTGCTACACGAAGAGACAGATGGGGAGGATATGCAATAATCTTGTCTAGGAAAGGGCTATGATTCATAAATTTGGACTCCATGTGACAAATTATCCGACAGATTTCAAAACAGTGAGCAAAACTTGTGTCAGATTGAGATATTATCACATCTTAATGTGAAGTCTAATGGCAGCTGGAATTACTGACCACCTAACTACACCAGACTCCTACACTACTACCGAACAAAAAGTGTCAAATGTAGAGCAAAAGTGCAAAAACAAATGAACCTATTTAAGTTTGGAGTTGAGCTAAGACTGATGATGTTTTCCTTAATTTGAACTACCTTGCTCACAGTTCCAGGTTAGGGGGCCAGTGAGGACCTGAGGAAGTCGTAAGGATTTCTCTTATACAGGGCAGACACAATTTCCTTTTTTTTTTTTTTTTTTTTTTGTTTTTCTGTTGTTGTTGTTGTTTTTAATTCTAAGACCATCAAGTTATTGCAGAGGTGAAGCTTATGAGCACAGGCGATGAAATTTCTTTGGCACATGATCCACACCTATGAAAAATGCTTCCACAGGGAAGCAGAGAGATTGTAACTCACCCTGGCCTCAGAATGCAACCTTGCTCCAACTCCTTTTTTTTTTTTTTTTTTTCCCCAAATAGAAACCAGGAAAGACAAGGAAGATAATGGTTACTTAGTAGTACACATAAACAGATATAGCTAAACCATAGCATCACTTGTCAGGCAGCAAGACCCACTTTGGAACAGACACCTGTCCTGGAAAATGCCACCTGGAAGGGCCAGCAATTAACTCTGTGTCTCCTCCTTCTTCTCTAGGTGGATTCCCACACAACTGGGAAATCTCAGTCAAAACCCTCACTCTTTTGAGAGGGATATACTTAATTGTCTCATTATTATTTCAGCTATCCAGAAATAATTTTAAAGGGTAATTTCCAGTCCTCTTCTTTCCAATGATTTACTCTTCCTCTGGCCTTGTTGACTACAGAAACATGACAGCTCCCTTTCAGACACTTTGACTTCATCCTTTCAGAAAAAATGACAGACACTGTGGGAACCTCCAAGTATCAAGGCAGCCTGCTCACACCACTCTGCTTCCAGGCACAATAGTTGTCTCAGGGAGCTAATTCTTGCTTTCCAGACACCACAAGCTGGGCATGAGCAGTCCTCCAGTCTCTTCCTCTCACCCACCCAAATTCCTACAACCCACACTCCCGCACCAGGGCTTGCTCTCAGGACCCCTTTACCAGCTACAGGAGCACAGCTATGTGATCCTGCCAGCCCAAAGGAACCTCAGCCAGAGAAAAGTTTTTAGAGAAATGAGCCAGCTCCATGGATGCCAAGTGAATGCTATTATCTCTTGGATCCAGTCACCAAGTCCTGCTATCCATTGGAAAATCTGAAAGCCACAGCTAAGCCTAGGAAGCTTAGTGAATCAAAGGGATGCTCAAGGGCAGTGGTTACATACCCTCATGCCAGGCTCAAAGGGCAATAGTTTATCTGAATTATACTGGCCCATATACCTCTATGTAGACCTTATACACTATAATTTAGAGTATCCACTTCCATTTTTTCCTTTCAATGGAGTACAAAGGCCTTGTGCATTACATCTTCCTTGTACTCCCCAGAGTCTACTAGCAATAAGCCACAACACATACTTGGGAGAACAGGGCTCCATAGTATGACTTCCATGTCCATATATTGGTAAAAACCAGAACACACTAGAAGTGTGTGTAAAGAAATGTATCTGTATCTATCTCTGAAGGCAGAATCTCATCAATTATCATATTTTAACATGAAATTATCTGCCAGCAAAGGCCTAGTAACTGCACTGTGCTGTGGCAAGCAGCTCCTCAGAGACTTTGCTGGTATTTTAACAGGACAGTATTATCAGGAAGTCTGTGAACAACTGACCTCCAGAGGAAAAATTATTATATGTTTATCCTTCAAAAAGAAGGAATTCAAGATTATAAAGTTGGGGGGGGGGGAGGGGAAGTTATACCAATTTCAAAAGAAAAAAAAAAAAAAAAAGACATTTTTATTCAGAACTGACTGGCAGCATAGCTGCACTTGCAGCTCCCCTTCTTTATACTCTAAGAATAAAAAACTGCTTTAGTAATTTTCTATTGCCTATTTCCAGCATTGTTTCCATGCCACATTAAAGACCTCGTTCATTTCCCATTAGCACATTCTAGTTAAAATTAACACATAATCATTTTAAATGATCTGCCTTTCAGTATATTTGTAAACAAAAAATTAATCTCAAAGGAAAAGCTTTGAAATTGTTAAAAGTCATCCTGACAAAACTAATTACTAAACTCACATTTTTAGAGTTTTTTTTTTTTTTAAATCCAAAATCATTAAGAATGTTGGGATTGTCAGTTGTACCCCCATTCCTCAGGATAGGTTCCTTAAATAAGCAGCTGACACAGTTTCCCCAAAAATCTTTGGCAATGGGACAAATAAAGGGAAATTTAAGACCTCAGGATTCAATTAAACAATTGTTAAATGAGGCAGAAGACAAACACCACATAAAAATAGAATGAGCACCAATTTCCATATCTTGAGAATCACGCAGCAGCAAACTTTCTCCTCATTCCCTGATATCCTTGCCCTTACATAAAACCTCAGTTCTTATACCTAGGGTTCTTTGTCAACAGAGAAATTACAGGCATCTTACTGTCATTTTTGCCTGTAGGAGATTCAATGGAATAAGCAACAGAAAACTTAGATGCAGCTATAGGAGAGTTTTATCCAGGCCAAAAGAAAAAAGAAGGAAAAAACTGAAAGCTACAAGGAAACACAGTGAGAGGCACAGAACTGAAGGTAACATGGGTTTTGTCAGCTTGGGAGATGGTGACCCCAGCACATCTGCACTTGTGGTGTTCAAACAGCCAGCACGGTCTGTTCAGTTGCATCAAAGTTGTCTCCAAACAGAGGCAACTGGAAAACACTTCAGATCATCCTTCAGCCTAAATAGCTTGAGCTATTTGCTTAAGCCAGTGCCAATGTTATACTGCAGAGCAAAAGTTCTGGACTATTAAATGTCCACATAGACACTTTTCCAGAAAATTTCCACAGATCATATTAGTTCTGATACTGTGCTTATGTACAGAGTTTCTCAGGTTTGATATGACCTTTCCTCTTTGGTGATGATTATTAGTTGTAGATGTCTCCTAAAGCTCTCCCTTATCAGGTATATATGCAGGGAATTAAAATGAAGTCACTTTAATCAATTATGAAGTGCCGATGTGCAACACTGCATACAACTGACCATATTTGTAGAAAACTGCAAATAAATACTACAAAGCTACTGACAGACAAACAATTCTATGACTCTGTTTCACTGGGGGGGAAAAAGCATGTAACAGGCTAAACCATAAATAATGTCCTAACATACTTTGTCAGTCTAATATTCTGGTAGTCTTACACTGCTGCACATAACACAGGAAGGAAAGCTACATATGATCAAAAGAGACTTGGCTAGCTTTAAATATAGAGGACTAGGTGCTCTTCCCAGGAGAAAATCTTGTGTTAAGAGACTGTGCTTCATCAAAAAGCAAGCAGCTGGAGAGCTCTAAATCCCAGACACCTCCTCTGACAGAAGTTCTGTACAGTATCAGATCCCACTCTGCTCCACCCACAGCCCTCCCTGCTTTTTGTGTGCTCCAACACAGTCATGACACCAGACCCTGTAAAACTCTTTTCTGTGTCACTCAGCATGATCCACACTTTTGTCTTCTATATGAATGAGTATCAACATGAATTTCCATGTACAATTTGAGCCGTTGTACCTACTTTTCTGTCTTTCCAGGATGAGGACTAAACATTACAACTCATTCAGAAAGTCTTAAATTTAATTTGTGTTCCACTGTGGAAGGGAGAGCATAAAGGAGCATATGAACATTCAAGATCCAAAACAAAGCATCATATTTTGTGCAAAATTCTGCTTCCCTCTCAAGTTCTGTTATAGGTAATGTCAAGCACACCTGTAACTCTGAGTTAGTTTCACAAGTTTAGAAAATTGTATTTGTCACAATTAACCAAATACTCTGAAAAGCAAAAGATACTTAGTTATGGCATCCTAGGGTGTTTGGTTGATTACCTAGCAGGATTTGGACTCCTTGGTGCTTAAGGGCCATAAGCAGAACTGAGCGGCACTGGATAGTGCATTAATACAGAGCAAAAGCCACTCTTTCTCCAAAAGGATGAGACAGATATTAAAAACACCAGCGTTAGAAGTTTGGAGTAACAACAAATTAAACTCTCCAATGAAATAATTGTGGGAAAAAAACCCATCATTTTCAAAACAGAAGGAGAGATAACAGAATTAATTTCTTTTCATCCACAAGACAGGAAATCCCAAAAGTATTTTCAGCTGTTGCTTTAGTGCACCTGACCCACTGCATGACTTCCTTCAACACAGCATCTATCTTCCAAAATTTTGTGAAATTTTTGCCTCTTTGTACACTGTGCCTTCTGACCTCTGCACTTTTCACGCAGCACTAAATGCATTTGCAGGGAATTCAGCCTCCATATGAATATTTCCTGGAAATATGCTCAAATTGAAGGAAAAGTTTACTTTTGAAAACTATGATGTCATCTCCTTTTTCAGTGCCTTCCACAACCTTCTTCAGCACATTCTTTCCATAATGCACAGAACGTCGCTTGTGGATGGTTTTGAGAACTGCTACTCAAAAGTTTGATTTAGAAGACATTCCTTTCATACATTAGACATATTGAAAACGGGTGTGTACATAAAGGAGATGACTGCTCGCACCATATGTGTAAATCTCAAAACACAGCATGGGTGTGTTACCAGAAAGTAACTCTTCACTGTCAGTGAAGTTCCTCCCTGGCGACAATGGTATCCTGGCCACATGTGAGAACACCAGGAGACGAGCATTACCGCGGTATGACCCCTTCCCCCGACAGGTTCCCTTGTTTTACCGAGTCCCCGGCGCAGGTTTCCCAGGAGGTTCAGGGCACCTGGCGCTGCGCGGGCGGAAGGCAGACGAGCGCCACCCGGGAGGGCGGCTGCCCGTGCGGTACAGGGTGCTCAGGGAGCCGGCGGGGCTCTCCTCTGCGTGGTGGGACAGCCCTCGCGCGAGGCCGCCCCCGCGGGGGTCCAGCCACCCGAGCCCCGGGACGGCCCGACGGGCCGGGGCGCGCTGTCCCGAAGAGGTGCCCCGAGGTGTGGCAGGCGGCGCTCGCCGGGCGCAGTCTCGCCCGCGGCCAGGCGCGCTCTCCCGTGGCGAGGGGCTCAGGCCCCGGTCCCCGCACCGCCCTCGCCCGGCTCCTCACCTCCAGACCTGCCCCAGCTGCAGGATGTGGACGAGCGACTGCAGGAGCCAGATGCAGAAGGCACAGGACGCGGACCGGCCGCCACCGGCGCGGGGACCGGCGGCGCCGCTGCCGGCGGCGTTGCTGCTGCTGTTGCTGCTGCTGTTGGTGGCGTTACCCTTGCTGGCGGTGGACGCCTGTCGCTGCGGCGTGCTGGGGCGAGCGGCGTCGATGTCCGCGGCCGCGGAGCCGCTGCTCACCAGCAGCTTGCTCTCGGCGGCGGGGCAGTGCCCGGTGGCGGCGGCGCCGCTGTCCTCGGTGCTGAAGTCGTGCGCGAACCAGCGGAAGCTGAAGACCTGCACGGAGAGGGAGCCCAGCAGCACGAAGAATAGGGTGAGCCCGAACCACCAGCGCTGGCCCCGCAGGTAGTAGTCGACCGCCAGCCAGATGTCGGTGCCCACGTCCGCGAAGTACACGGCCAGGGCGGCCAGGATCCAGAGGCAGTCCCACAGCGAGTAGCGCCGCTGCTCCCTGCCCAGCCGCAAGCACAAGGAGGACGAGCCCCCGCCCGAGCCCCGGGAGCCCCCGCCGCCGCCCCCTCCGCCGTCTCCTCCTCTGCCGCCGCCGCAGCAGCAGCAGCAGCACCGGGAGCCGCCGCCCGAGCCGTCCCCGCTGCCGCTGCAGCACCCGCCCCCGGGCGCCTCGTCGTCGTCGCTGCCGCCGCCCGGCCCGGAGCCAGCGGGCAGCCCCGGGGCCAGCGCCTGCACGGAGCCCGAGTGCTCGGAGTTCTGCAGCGGCGTGAACGCCACCTCGCCGCCCTTCTTCATCTTCCGCCGCCCGTCCGACTTCGCGGCCATGATGCCTCTCTCAGCCCCTCCGGAGAGCGAGAGGGAGCAGCGAGCGCTCCTTTATCCCGCGCCTCCTCCTGCTCCTCCTCCTCCTGACTCCTGCCTCCCGCCCTCCGCCGCCGCGGACCCGCCGCTCCCCGCGTCCCCTGTCCCCGCTCCGCGCCGGGCTGCGCGCCCGCGGGCGGCTCCTCCGCGGCGGCCGCGTCCGCAGCGCCGCCTGTCTGCGGGGAGCCGCGGGGAGCCGCGCTCAGCCCGCCCGCCCCGCCGCCGCCTCCGCGGGGGCCGGCGGTGCCGGGGCCGCCGCCGCCGCCGCCGCCGTCCTCTGCTCGAGCCGAGAGCAGGCAGGGCTGCGCTGCCCGGAGCAGCGCATCCCGCACCCGCCTCCCCGGCCGCCTCCGCCCGCACCCGCCGCTGCCACCACCCAGCTGACTGACGCCGGGAAAGAGGATGACCTCATCCCTCTTCCCTCGCTGCCGCCGCCCCCCGCCCGGCACCGGCACCGGCACTGGCGCAGGGGCGGGGAAGGGGGCGCTCGGCGGCCGGGAGGGGAGGGCCCGGGGCTGTCCCGCGGGTGCGGAGCACGGCCCTCCGGCGGCGGGAGTGGCAGCAGCTCGGCCGCCCGGTCCGGGGAGGTGGGCGCGGCGGCGGCGGCGAGGGAGCGGGGCGAGGTGGGTGGGGTGTGGCCGCGCCACCCGGGGCCGGGGGAGCAGGAGGTCGCGGTGTTGCCGGCGGCTCCGCTGCCCATCCCCTGTGTCCTCGGAGCTGTTGGGGGTGTGTCTGCCCCGCCAGCACGGGGGTAGAGTGGCAGGACGCGGGTGGATGCGGCCGGGGCTGCCGGGAGGGCGGGTGTCCCCCTGACTTCTCACTGCGAGCGAGGATCCTCGGACCGGAGACTGCCGCCGCCCCAGCCCCAACGTGGTGACTGGGAACCGGCACCGGCAGCGATGCCTGGCTGTGACGCCCGGCGCACGGAACGGGAGCCGCGGAATACACGGCGTAGCCGCGCTGAGCCCCCTGCCGCTGTCCCGGCCGTCCCGTAGGAAGCGCCGCCGCTGCTCCCCTAACTCTGTGAAACGCGGCTGAGAGGGGCAGCTCTCGGATTGTGCCGTGACTCGCGCTGCCTCAGAGGCGTTCGGGGGAAGGTGAGGAAACACCGTTTTATTCCGCCACCTGGAGAAATCGTGTTTTAGGCATAAAATTCACTGGGCGAACTCACGATGCCTTTCATCGCTCCCCACCCCTTTCCCCGCAGCCCCGGCTGCGCAGGGAGCGTGGCCGCTCCGCTCGGCTCACCCGCGTGTTTCGGGAGCAGAGCTGGCCCCGCCAGCAGTTCCCAACGCCGACGGCGAGCGGCCGAGGCCGGGAGCAGTCGTCCCGGGCGGAGCCGGAGGCCGCTCACCGCCGAGGAGCACAGACCCCCCGGGCACTCCACGGCAGTCGTCGCCCTCGGCGTCCGACGAGGGGTGCGAGTGTACGGTGGCTACCCGGTCACGGAAGGCCACCAGCCTGCTGCTCTGCGAGTCACACGGGAGTCACAGGGCTCGGGCTGCTGGAGGGGTGGGAGGGCACTTGATGCCCACCCTTGGCCCTTGTGCCCTCTCTGTCCTCCTGCGTCTCCAGCTGTACAGGATGATCAACTAATTGACCTCTTCTCTTTTTTTTTTTTTTTTTTTTTTTTTTAAATTAAGCTTCTGGAATACTTTATAAGCATGCCTCCTCCCTTCTTAAAATAGAGCAGTGAGATAGTTCAACCACGTTGATGGAATATTTTAATAGGAATGGCAGTGAGACTGATAGGGCAGTGTTTTGTTAAGCTATGTGACTAAATATAGTCCCTTTAACTTCATTAATTAAACAGAAGAAGTCATATGGACAGCTGAAAAGTCTGCCTTCTAACTCTTAAATGTGCATGATAAGTACAAAATTGCCTTTCGGAAATTAGCTTTTACTGATATATACCCCAGATTTCGAGAAAAGACTGCAGCATCCATTACAGTATTATTCAAAGAGTGCTGAGCACACAGAAATCAAACTTTAGAAGGTGAAGATCTAATTTGGCTAGTTATTTTGCATGTTATCATGCAAAGAGTCTTTAACTACATTGTCACACAGTGGTTCTTAAATAATAGACATTTACTGTCCAATCTCCATTACAATGGTATAATTGTACTTCATTTCTATGTCTTTTGGAACCCTATATTTTATTCTCATTACAATCCGTATAATCTTTCTTGCCTTAAACTTGTAATGCAAATTGCTTCTTTCTCAAGATGTATTTTAATAATTCAGTCAGCACCTATATAATACAGTATATTCACTTAAAGTACCTTTCAACCCAAAACCGTTCTATCATTCCTTCTATGATTCCAAGACTACCTTGTCAGCAGAGAAGGTGCTTAATAATGAAGTTAATTTAGCTGCAGGTTTGTGGTTTATATATACCAACAAGTTTCCAGTGTTATTCTATTTCATAAAATGGTTTGGGTTTAAAGGGACCTTAAAGATCACCTGGTTCCAGTCCCCTGCCATGGGGAGGGACACCTTTCACTTTATCAAGTTGTTCAAAGCCCCATCCAGGGGGAGCACTTCTAGCGATGGGCCATCCACAGCTTCCTTGGGTAACCTCTTCCAGTGTCTCACCACCCTCACAATAATTTTTTCCTATCATCTAGTCTAAACCTACCCTCTGTCAGTTTGAAGGCATTACTTCTTGTCCTATCGCTACATGCCCTTGTAGCAAGTCCCTCTCCATCTTTCGTGTAGGCCCCATTAGCTCCTGGAAGGTCCTATACAGTTTTCCCAGAGCCTTCTTATAGTTACGTCTTTAATAAAATGGTTTAGTGTGCACTTTAAGTTACTTTAATTGAGTCTGCTTGACATATATAGGTCTAAAAGATGTCAGAAATTTGTAAGGGAGGTTATAGTGTGATACATGAGTGGCAGAGGGGAAACAACTGTGCTCTTAGAGCTAAAATCCTAACCTAAATTCCTGGGGCTGGAGATGAGGTAAGAGAGTAACTCAAATGTGTCAGATATAAGATAGAGAGAATAAAATGGAGGAGATCAAGGTCCAACATACTAAAAGGGCAGAAAGTGCCTCTGAGCAATGCAGTAGAAATTTAAGAACATAAATGGCATCAGTCTAGCTGTACATCATCTTCAGAAGTCATGGTAGCCTGTTTAAGGCTACTCCACTGCTGGCCAGCTTGGAGAAGGTAACTGCTGGGGCCAAGTGTCCCTACATTCTTGCCTCCCTGCCCCATATGTGCGGCAAATTTTCTGGTGTTTGCCCTGAACCACTTCACTAAAGGGTAGAATTTGACCAAAGGAATCAATCCGTCTTCCAGGAAAACCCTAGTGCACCACAGTGAGTTCAGACCTGTAAATCTGAAAGGTGTTTGGCTTGCCAGACACTTTTTTTTGTGGTTGTCTTAGTTTGAAAAAGAAAACTAAGATATCTGGGGGCTAATAGAACAGAGGACTCCACACGATTAATCACA
>JAWWEU010000081.1:113703258-113734566 GCA_035583155.1 Acropternis orthonyx | reverse complement strand
AGCGTGGTTGTACCGCAGCGCGGCTGTGGGGCTCACTGTCCGTGAATAGGATTACAGAACATTCAAGTTTGGTTTTCCCTCCTTGAATTCAGCTACTGTTACATTTGGGATGGAAATAATATTTCCCACTGATTTTCACATTAACAATAACTGTCTATTAAATTAAGGCAGTGCAGTAGTTGAACACTTAAATTAAAGACTGTTTGATATTCGGTAAGAGGGATATCTTCTGTTTTGTTTTCTCATTTTAAAGATAACAAATAAAAAATATCCCAAATAATAATAGTAACAGAACCAAATTTCCTCTTTGTTAAACTGGCATAAATTCTATGGAGCTGTATCAAGGCCAAAAGGGTTTGTATACACAAAGTGTACAAAGCAGCGTTCATTGAGTAAACCAGTATTGTTACTAAACCTCAGAAATTATTAATTACAAAATATAATTGAAGGGCAAAAATGAGATCACATAAATACATATTTCATAAACCAAGTACAGACAACCAAGTATATTAATTTCTCATGTAAAGCTGGTTTTTACCTGAAGATTTTATTCTTGGCTTCCTTTTTTCTCCACCTTTCTTTAAAGAAAACATTTTTACGGGTATCACTGCTTTTGTTTTGTTCTGAGTTACAACTCTCGTTTCCCTTTTTTGTCCCTTAAAATGTCTTTTAATCTTTGTCTACCTTAGGAAAACTTTTTGTGTGTGTACCTTTCTGTTCTTTCAATGTAGACCATTATCAACTCAAACCTCAGTGTCCAGGAAATAAGCTTCTGCGTTCCAATCCTCTTATCTTTACTCAAAAGTGGTTTTTAGTTCTTCAGGTAACTAATGAAGATGTTTTCCCAGTCTTCTTTAGCTATATTGTACAAACTGCCCTTTCAAAATACACTCAAGCTCTTGCTTGTGGATCCCTTATTTTACCATTAGAATATCAGTATACTCTACAGGTCTAATCAATTTTTGCATATATGCATTCCAAGTGATTCCAAAATCTATTTTCTTTTGTTTGGCAGTACTTTTGGCAATTGTGGTTTAGTACTTGATGTTTCTGCATTTTCTTCTCGTTCAGACTAACTGAAGCATTACAATGAGCCCATTGTACCTGGATTTCACACCCTATGGAAGCATTCTGGCACAAAACCTTGACTTTCTTACTGTAGTCAGTCCTTTGGGGAGCAGTTCTGCATCATGAAGGAGCTGTGCATAACCCTGCTGCCGTGACAGGGCTTGCAAGGGGCCAGTCTCTCCTGCTGAACAGAGCTCCTGAGCAGCCCCTCTTAGAAATAAATGAAGTCCTACGCCATAAGGAGTTTCATGGTGAGGTATTCCAGAAGATCTGGTGAATCTTCTAGCACCCTTTTTTCCCCCTGTTCTTCCTACCCCCCCCCTTTATTTTTTCCGTTTTTTTTCCTTTGTTCCTTTTCTTTCCTTTTTTCCTTTTCTTTCCTTTTTTCCTTTTTTTCCTTTATTTCCTTTTTTTCCTTTATTTCCTTTTTTCCTTTTCCTTTTCTTTCTTTTCTCCCTCCCTTCCTCCCTCCCTCCTCTCCCAAGGGCACCCAATGCCTTTTCCTGCACCTTCTCTTCCTTCCCACTGTCTTGATGTGTTTGACATAGAGTTGATGAAGAATCTGATGAACATTCACCTTCTCTTTCACTTTTGCATAGTCTCACTGCTCTGTCTTCTATACATCTGGCTTTAGCTAGTTTTCCATGTTAAAACAGTGCCCTCAGGAACATACGCACATGAAATCAATATTTTTAGGAGCATCAAGTAATAACTATTCTCCAAAATTTTTGGGGATTTTAGGTGTTTTCAATGGATTCATGTTTAAACTATACATGCAACTGTCAGTGGAATTTGTAATATAGGCTGTATGTTTAATATTTACACACTGAGTACTTAATTGCCAGTTTGCCCAAAGAGCTTCATTCTGAACAGGCACATGCCACTGTATGCTCTGATAACTGAGATACTTCACTGCAAAGGGAGGATGCATTTCCTTTCAATGAAGCCAATATTTAAGCAAATTAACTTAAGAAAAAAATCAGAAATACAATCATAAAATGGTACACTCTTTAGAAAATTAATATTAAAATACTATATATTTTAAAAACTTCTCAAGTATAAGCAGCTGTAGCTTGTTTGATTTAGTTTATTTTATTTATAGGTCTACATGTAGATTCACATAGAAAAAAAATTTCAAACTATGTATTTACTTTTAAAATTGAAAAAGAAGAATGAATCAAGTATCTCCAAATGTTAGCCCACTTTTGCAACTATACAGGTTACTCTGGAATGTTCCCTGGTTTCTGAAATTAATTTGCTTTATAACATCCTGATACTGATATGTGTATTTTTCCTTTTCTTTAGCATGTTAAGGTTCATGTGAAAATGCCAATGCATAAGCACCCACAACAAGAGATTGGGAAAGGAAGAGATGTAGTGGAGTTCTTAGATGCATATCTAAATTTAAGAAGACCATAAATCAAAGTAGTGTGGCTGATTGCATACTTTTGTATAGGCATACACATACATTTTAGGCACATATTTAAATTTCATGGTGAATTGGGGCTATAGTTTCCTGTATTATATTTACAGAATGTCTAAACATTATAAACAGGTAAATACATTCACCTGTACACTCTAGATAGATAGATACATACATACATGCGTGTGTGTGTACATACATACATTGATTGATTGCAGTTTTAAGGAGAGAGAGAATAGCCACACTTTGATGACAGCATATGGATTTTAATATTACTTATGAAAGAAGAAATTATTTCTTAGAATTTCTGAAATATTTAACTCAGGATTTCTTAAATTTACATTTATTATCTATAAATGGATGTCAGTCACCTTTCAAGTTGCTTCATAGTATGTGTTTAAATATATAATCAAAGATAGACATAAATATATAAGGAACTATAGAAGAAGACATAGATATATAGGATGACATCAAGGAAGCAAGTGTGCAACCAGGCTTTGTACAATGCTGGCAACTCTTTTGCTGTCACTGTGCATGCAGAAACCAATGAACAAAAAAGCACATCACATTTTATGATAAACGGGAAAAGCATTTATGGAGTGCCTAAGGGAATAGGCCTTCTTACACTGCAAGGAGTAATTGAGAACTTTCAAAAGTTTGAAGAAGAAAGTCAAAAGGGCTATTCTCTTTCCCCTTTTTGACTCACCTATTTAAAATGAATTCAAGTCAAGCAAAAGGATTGCAAGACAAAGATTCAACCACAGCACAGCAAGTTAAGACACTGCTTTGCACTGCTCAGTATGGAGGATTTTTACAGACTTTTCCAATCTACTGCCTTTCTTCATAGAGAAGTGCAAAAGAGGTTTCAAACTAATATGTGAGCAGAGGTTGTTTATATTTGCAAAGATATTTATAAATACTAAGAACAGAGGACTAGATGTCTAAAGGAATTCTAAAGGAATTCAAAGGAGCACTTGGTACTTCCTTTCTCTTATTCTCATGCCATTTCCACAGCTGACAAACTACAGGATTGATAGATGCAATATAACTGCTCATATGTACTCAAAAGGAAGGAATTCTTTCTTATTTATCATTACTTTCAGCAAGGCAGTACTTGCAGTTGCTGGGAGAACATTAAATGGTCCAAAAAGCCAGTCAGAACATGGCTATACTTTTTTCAAGTCCTTAACATCATCAGCAAAAGAAACTAAGACAGTTAAGGGCTTAAATGGGCACAAGGATGTCACCTAGATCAACTTAACAATATATATGTAACAGCACACCAGGAGAAGTGGATGAAGAATAAAGATAGAGTTAACTAATACTGGACCCTTAATGGCCACTTTCAGACTCTGTTTTGTCTAAGAGCCTATGTTATGGTCTCCAGGGTATATATTTTAGCACCCAGCCCCAAGCTTTCTCTGCAGTACAAAGTTAAACGAATAATAATTATAATAACAATAATAATAACAATAGCAGCAAAATCATCTAGCCATTGCTCTCTTGCACAGATCTTCAAGGACAGGTTGCAGCAGGGAGAGGCAGTAGAAGACAAACCCTTCTGTCCACTACAGCCTTACCCCCTCCAGCTGATTGAGTTCTCTCTCTGCTTTTTCCAAGATTTCTTTGTGTGCCAAATTCCTGGTTTTGTTGTTGACCCAGGCAGTCTCTTTTCCATGCTACGTCTTTGTTCCCCATGGAGGCATCAGTAATGTCATTATCTGCCAGGGTCTCCATAGGCAGGGCAGGGTACTGGGAGGAAAAAGGCAGGGCAGCACCCTCGCTGTGTAGGAGCAGCAGAATGCACATGAGGAGGAAAGTCTGTGATGTCCCTGTCTTTGGCCAGCAATTTTTTCAAAAGTCATCCCACTGGCAAGGGACAGAGACTAAGTGGCTTCTGTGCCAAACACAGCAGACATCACTGTATGCCATGTGGAAGAAGCACATTTGAAGTTTGGCACTGGTCACAAGCTAAATGTGCTAACTGGCATGTCTTCCAAGCAAGACCTGAGCAGGAGGTTATAAGTTATTTTAGATTTTCTTATCAAATTGTAATCTCTTGCAAGCACCCATGACGCTCTTGAAATGAAGCCCTCTGCTATGGTGGTCCTGTCAGTGGAAAGGTTGGAGAGGTGTTTATGTGTCTCTGGATCCAGGAAAGCAAATCCAAAACCTGATTTGTACACTCTATATGTAGAGAAAAGAATTTTCAAATACGGAAGGCAGCTGCAGAAGGAGAGTATTCACTCTTCGCAATGAAAAACAGATTAGGAAGGCATTATTTACACTTGATAAATCAGAAATGACATCAAAGAGAGCTAGTATTACAAACTATTAATGAAAGACAATAATGAAACAAATCACATAATAGATCAAAACGAAGTGATTCACTGTAATGAATACTGATACTAAGTAAGTGAACTGTGTGCTCTGGGGATACAATCTCAAGTCCATTGCAGTGAGCATGGAAGCAGTGTGAGAAAGAAAGGGGGGGGGGAAAAAAGGCACTTTTAGAAGAAATTAGATCTGTTCTATTGCTTACATTGACCACATCCACACCTTATGCCTTTTGATGACATAGGTAGATAAAGTTAGACAAAAATGATATTACCTACCAAGGCAAATCATATGCATTTATTATGTTTTTGTGTCAACGTAACAACTGAGATCTCCACACACATGCAGATGTCAGCCAATCATCCTCATTTCACAGAATAATATGAGTAAATAAACATTAAACATATTAAAAAGACAGCCAGACAATGTTTCATCAACACAGATTAGAAACTTTTTTAATTCTTGTAATTACAGAAAGCACATTACTGCTACAGAACATGATAGCATCCTGAGGGTGAAACAGGTCTAAATTTCAGATCTTCATAAAGACTTTAGATTTTGGAGGTACCAAATGTGTAGCCTTTGATTAACAGAAACATGCTCTATGTAGCTCATATACAATGTTTGTATTTTGATCACACACGTGAAACTTCAGGCAGTGTGCAAGTCATGATTTCATTGACTGTACCTTAAACACTTCCTGAGTCACTTCTGATGATATCAAAGCTTACCAAACCAAACATTAATTTGTGCATTTATAGCTAAATGTGTTTCTATTTATTATGCATTTGCAAAAACAATTGTTCTGTTTTTTCTTTGAAGCAAAGGCATTCACACATATAGCACTGGAAAGCCAGTTAGATGGCTAAAGACAGGCACTGCAAAAGTCATTGAGCTAAGCAGGGAGCTGCCTAAGCCTGCCAGTAATCTATTGCAGTGCTCCTGATAACAGCCTCTCTTAATATACCCTTTAGATCTAAAGGTTTGCAGCTGAGGTTCTGTCTCAGCTACAAGATTTTACAATCAAATGTCAGTGAGAAGCTTACCAACAGAGGGTGAACTCCTGAATAACAAGGTCTCTATTACTCTCTATTGTGGTCATATAAAAAAGAGCAGCAATATATGGTAAGGATAAAGTGTTGTGCAATTTGTTTGGAAAAGGATTAAGAGAAAATCTAAATTTTAATAAATGTTGAAATTGAAAAAGATTCAACAAATTAATAAATACTGACAGATTTGATGCAAGAGCTAAACTTAGCTTACCCACAAATTGTTGCTGAAACAAAAATATTTGAGTATGTTACTACATATGTCTACCATTATGATTGCTCAGATCAAGTCCACAGAGCCATGCTACATATTTAAATTTCTGATATCTAACTTTCAGTTACGCAAAGTTTTTAGACATACCTAATAGGATCAGAATTCTGTGTTCACATTAGACATGTTTAATATACTGTGATGTTTTTAACTCATTGTTTTGACATTTCTTCACAATAATTACAATGCCTTCAGAGTTATAAAATACAATCAAATCAAATCAGCATGAATTTGGAGAAGCAACACACTCAGAAAGAATCAGAAATCAAGCTTCTATGGATAAAGTTGCACTATGGTACGGCCATCACTTTCATCTTCAGAAAGCCACCCTAAGGGAAAAACATAAAAACCTGTCACAGACACAGCACATATAAAACTTAATAAACAGACAACTTGTGAGAGCCTGTTTCTGCACCTTTGATTTTCTAGGAGAGCTTTCACATTGGTTTATAAAGAAACAGAAAACAACCTGAAAAAAATAGTGGGTTTTTAAAAAAAAAAAAAAATTGTTTTAGTATCCCTATATATGTAATTTAAAAGTGTAATTAACTTTATGAATATATTTATGAAATACACATTCATTTTGTTTTTTGTCATATAGGTAACTTGTCGATCACTTCAAAGAGTAACATAAAATCAGGATAATTTAGGGTAAGGAAACCTGTTCTGTAAGAGCAGATTATTGTTCTGGTATTCCATTTCAGGCACTGTTTATTTGTCATATCTCTTTGTTGGTTTACAAAATACTGAGTTGCATGGTGGGCTCAATCCTTGCTCTGTAAGAACCTATGGAGGTTTTACTGTTGTTTATATGGGAAATAGGCCTCAGTCCAAAGTTCAGGTAGATTGATGTTAACTGGAACCATGGACACAGTGGTATTAGTTTCCAAAGAGAGTTAAAAAGCTTCTAACACTTTTGGAAGGTTTATAACAGTCTACCTGATGTGTTACCTACTAAGGAGCTAGTATGGGAGCTATTCCCAAATATCAAGTATAACATTAATGGAGCTCACATCTGAAGTTGCACCACTCAACAGTTGGGAGATATGGCTGAAGCTAACCAGTTCCAGAATGAAACAGAACTAATTTTGGCAGCTAATATTGCATATGGAAGTTACAGAGCCTAGGAAGGTGTGATGTGTTATCCACACAACAGGCATTTAAATGGATCAGGAAAGGATCCAGGTTTCTCATTTAAAGACATCATTTGTACCAGAGGAATCTTTTTGTGAGAGAACAAACTCATTCCCCATTTACAGGGTAGGCCTGATGAGGAGCTCCATGTCTCAGCTGGAAGAAGGACATGAACTTACAGTTTCCTGTGTTTGAGGATTGCCCCACAGCCTCTGGGTCGCTGAGCATTTGTTTGGAGGAAGTTAAATGAAGGGAAGTTTAATGTTGTTGGAAGAAGTTTAATGTTTTTTTAGGTCAGTAACATTCTCACACTCCCATGACTGACTGTAGAATTCAACTGACGATTCATGAACCACAAAAGTTACTTTTTTTGGGTACAGGGCTGGGATTTGGCTTCTGTTAATTGTCAAGTTGTCAGAAGTATTTAGGGAAAGGATAACATGAAATATTCTTGGCTACCATTTCTGTTTTCAGACCACTAGATAACAATCCTCTTTCAAGATAAAGGGAACTTGTAAATTTCCACACTTATGTGTTTTCGAGATGCATTAAAAAGCTGTTTTCCATTTAGGAAGACATGAATATGTTTGTTTTGGTTATTTATTCTGAAATTCTTCAAGCTGTGAACCGTAGTGAACAGTCACTCCAAGCATACTCCTTCATTTTAACTTCCAACTTTTGAAATTGTAGTGTTTCAGTTTGATGCAGACTAAAGTACACCTTCTTTTTGTACATTAGAAGCTATTCATTCCAGCACCCTGGAATCCAAATAAGTTTATAAATTTAGATCATTATCCTTCTATATTACATTATATAAAGCTTTCTTTTGTCTTTATCCTATTCACTGGATATATTTTGGACCGTTAGTAAGCAAACACAGAAACAGAATGACTCTAGTCTTTTAATGTTACTTTTTTCTCCATAAAATACACTACTTTTTTCTCCAGTTTTTTATCTGTACTGCCGTGTCCTTCCATCCTCCTTTCTGATTCCTGCCAATGCCTGTTTGCTTACCCATGATATGTCACATTGCACTAATGCTTATATAATGGTTCACCAGACACCTTCTACCTCTTGAAAGTAGATAGAAATATATTCTCTTGGCAAAGGCACTAAATTGTGTCTCTCCCTCCTACATTCATTCAGTTTTAATTGCTTGGAAAAATATATTGTCTTTTTCTAACAATTCTTCTGACACAATAGCTTGAAATTAGCCAAATGGTTCAAAAGTCATTGCATATGGACTGATAAGAACACAGCATGGTAAAAAAAATTCTTCATGTTTTAGAAAACCAACTAAAAAGACTTCTACTAATTCTTGTGGAAAAGAAAACAAAAGAAAACAGCATGTACAGAATGATGATGAACTGATCTACTGACCTGTTACAGTTGAAGCAACACACTGAATTCCCAGCTGCATCTGTGATTTCCACTTTTTCCAGAAACCAGCCATTTGCTGTAGAAGGGGAAAAAAGAGCAAATTTAATATAACCAAAACACAGATAGAGCACAAGAGTTTCTAATTTCATTTCCAAACCCCGTGTGGTTCAGTACGTCCAAGTGTATTCAACATCAATATAAAACTGAAATGTAGATGATTCAAATTACTACCAACTTCTCTCTGTTTTACAAGAAAGATCTTTGATGTTTTTGACAGAAAATGTAACGGAAGATTTTTGTTAGAACTTAACTTATTTTTGCATATTGAACAAAACAAACAGTAAGACAAACGAAACAGTGTGCATGGTAATATTGAATACATTCTTGAAAACCCATTTTGCCCTTTTCGGTTCTTGGAAATACACTCAAAATATACCCCTCGTGGGCATTCTACTACTCCTTTCTAATTAATATATTGATATGTATATAAACGAAATGGTGAATCTGAATGCTCCTCATCTCCATATTTCTTCAGCAGCTGTGATTCAGAATAACATCTCCATTTAGGCCAATACTCATATCTATTTCAGAATGTGTTAAATATTCTACTATAATCTCCTATTTTGCTGTGTGAAAAATACCTTCATTCTTGTGATATAGAATTTTATTTCATCAAATATTAAAATATTAAGATTTTTAAAACAAAAATTTTTATATATATATATATATACACACAATGTTTTTGCTAATCTCTTTGTGTTTGCCAATGCAAATACTTATTGACAACATTTTAAAACTAATTAGGATTATTCTGCTAGTGGCTGACTACATTTTCGTATTCTTTGCATGTCATAGAGATAAGGAACTATGTTCTATTAAATTATTTTGGTTTTCAAATATTTGGACAAAGTTCTAAATAGGCTAAAACAAAAATATTTTTATTTGTAAGTAGGCTAAACATGTAATATAAAAATATTTGGGTTTGGGTTTTTTTTCAGTTTGGATAAAATGTAAAGGCATAGTGACACTTCTTGCTTTTCATTGACATTTTCAAATGAATAGCTGGTATAAGTAGGACAGGAAGGTGTCTAGGTTTTCCATCTTCAATTCACAAGATTCATTTATTGATATTGTGAAGTACTTTTGGAACTTTTTTAATGAAATCTTGTGAATGGTTTAATATATCATAGACTCTACTTGGAATATATGACCTTTCATGAAATCTCTAATCCAGAGTCAAGATTATCAGCAATAAAAATTTACAGTCTCTCAAATTTACATGGCACTTTACAAAAGAATATAAAAGCATGTTTGCTTTCTTGGAAAGATTAAAATCTAGTGCTTCATCCTTTATTGACAAAACTCCAACAGACTCCACTGAAATCTCCCAGTATGGAGAAATCTAGTGGCAGCTAGGAAATATTAGCAAGCAGATGAAAGATTTCAAAGAGCTGTTACATTTGAGGAAGCTTTGAGTGTAAAGGCTGATGTGACAAGAGACACTTGGAGCTAATTTCAGATTTAAATTTAGGGGAAGATAATCATGTCTGTAAGATGAATCAACACACACCAGCTGTGCTAAGAAGGCAGTGTTAGCAGGTATGTGATGTTGATCACGGCACAGAGAGAAAAGATAATAATTTTGTTGATGGTTCACCATCCAGGAAATAAAACTCAACTTATTATTTCCCTTGCAGATTTCTGTGCAACTCTTGGAGTGCCAAAAGTCTGCCACAGTAGAGTTCCCTTCCTACACTGGGAATCAGTCCTAAGCTGAACTGTGTACATGTACAGCAGGATGAAATTCAGTAGGAAGATCTTATATATTATAGGTGTTTCAACAGATTTGGTGGTTTTTCTGTTTGAATTTTCAACACCATGACATATACAACATGACTGGGTAGTTAATTTAAAAAAAACAACTGTTCAACTTTTTCCAAGTAAGAATTGCTATTTGCTGAATTCTGCTTGGTTCATCCTAGAAATTATAAACCCTGGTCTCTATATAGTGCACTGTGAACTTAGATTAATCAGATTTCATTGAAGCTAAACCTATTTCTTTGAGATGGGTTAAGCAAATTTCACCTGACTAGAGTATCTCAATGCAATCAGACCTTTTTAACTCAAGTTATACACTGTCTGTGAACTCAGTTTATGTATTTATATCTCTATATACCTGTATATATCTGATATCAGTATATCTCTACGGTGTTTTAGCACAATTAAATCTAAGCTCAAAAGATATAAGCCATAGTCTCCCATTTTATTTTTATGTAAAATTCAGGTTTTAGAGGTTACATGTAACACACTGCACATAGAAACATCTTCCATCATCCTGTGTGGTTATGTACTATAACCACATACTAACTTAGCATCAGGGCAAGACCTGGCACACAATAGCGTTCTCCTCATACTTTCACAAGAAGAAAAGCTCTGCGTGTGAGAGGGAGCTACAGCATGCTTTGACCAGAGTCTCAAAACTAGCTTGAATCATAGGAAGTTTAGCCTGCAGTTTGAAAATTCAGTCCTATCTTATGTAAGACATCTAATAAGGGTTTTGACTGAGCAATGTTTGAAGGATAAAACCATCTGAGGTTTATGTTAACTAGATCTCCATGAGAAAAAAGAATCAAGGTAAAGTCAAGGGAAATATGATACACAGAGGGGGTGAAAGCAAGAACAGTGAAACTGACCTCATTTGTACACAGATTTGTATTAGCTAGCTGTAGCATAGTATGACTTCAAACACCTTTCCAAATGTCAGGCAGATCTTCAGGCAGAATATTTTTACAAGGCTATTGAACACAGGCAGCATACTCACCAAATCCTTTCCCATCGTGACCAATTTCAATTGAATGCAGGCTGCCTAAATTTTTTTGTCTTAATCTTGAATGTATCAACCTGTAATATTAAAATAGAATTATTAAAAATATTATACCTATACCAACTTTTGGAAACGTTTATATTTCTTTAGGTCCGTTCTGAGATTAATTCAAATATAATAATAACAAATCAAAACAGGTAAGTCACAGCTCATGTGGTTTATTTCCCTTTCTGAAGGTGTGTGGTATAGATCCTGTCCCTCTAGATCTCAATTTAAACCCAAAAGGTTCACTTTACAATTTAGTAGGACAATCTCCACCTCTTTTCTGTCTTTCATCTACCAGAAAAACATTTTTTGTCTCATGAACACTCAACTGATATGGTGTTTAAAATCTTATTAGTATATGATAAATAAACATTCAAGAACACAAAAAGATAAAGGTTTTTACCATTATCTCTCTCAAATATTACATATTTTAAAATATTACCTTGTTTCATATTGCAGATTTTTTTAAAATTAGATCCTTTTTTCATAAGACATTTGACATCACTGGCTACCCATTGACTGAGCTGGATTGTTAACAGGATTTCTACATATCTATTCTTCTTTTTCAAAGATTAGTGACACCTCCTGTGTGCTAGTAGGCAAAAGGAAGTACTGCTCAAGACACCCTTTTACTTGCTCCTTGTGCCTGTAGTCAACCAGATTTATTGACCTCCTCAGTATGGAAGACAATTCATGGGTAAAGATCTTTTAGAAGATAGTAACAGAGATCCAGGCTGAAGAAACTCAGACCAACTGCAGGTAAAAAGATGTTTAGTACTACTGTAGATAATGAGGTACATCTCTTAAGGAAGATATTTTCACTGGAGTTCTAATTATTCAGTCATTACCTCTCAATAAAACCACAGGAGAAAGATACAGAAAATATATATATTTCTTGCTACTTAAGGGTTGTACTCTGTTGCACAGGTGGAGACCAAATGGAGCAATTCCTTTGCAAGAGTTATATGCTTATTAAATTAGGAAAACTAAGCTAAGGTACTAGGACATCATGCAGAGAATCTGCATTCTTATGCAAATTTCTCTATCTGAACTAGGGGTCTCTGAATAACAGCCCAAAGCATGATGGATATCAGAATCAGGTTGATGTGCATGGTTCCATTTTATCTGGTTATAGGCTTATACATTCAGTGAGTCTCACAGCATCAGTTTCCATGGCAAAGTAAAATGATGGGATATAAGAGACTGATGTATTCTCACACACCATATTCAAAGTTTGTGCAACAGCATGGGATATTGCACTTACATGCACATGCACAGGCAATGCATGTTGTGCATTTCAGAACAAGGAAATGCATACCTTGGAAGATAAGTGGATGTAATATGAAGATGTATTTGGGACTAAGAGACAGAAGAGCAACAGAGTCAGTAGAAATAAAATGTCCCTTGGTTACTCTGGTGAAAAGGCAAAACACATATCTCATCTAGTGATGTGGAAAACAGAATAAATGCCTCAAGTTCTCTAAAGAACTTTCATAGATTTAAAATTTGCTTTTCCAGTACAGAAATGGACTACAAATGGACATAAAATCTGTGTACTCACCTTTCCTCTTTCAAAGGGGTTTTGATTCTCTAGGGACTCAGAGAGTTGAAATACCGCAGATTTGTCTTCATTCCCAAATAAAATAATATGCACGTTGGCATCAGTCCCTGCTCCCCTTTTGTCACTTGTGTATACTTTAACAGTATACTCTGTCACATCTCCTGCTTGACTTCCTTTATTTAAGTTGTTATCTATGTCACACTTTTGTTTGTCTCCTCTGATAACAAAAGATCCTGGGATTTCTCTCTGTATTTCAGGCTTATTTGCATCAACAGAGAATTCTCTGGAAAACAGAATCACATAAGTTTTTGTGGTAAGTAAAACCACACGTTAAACCAATATTAAACCAAAGAAATTCTGTGAATTTATGTGGAACAGTTAAAGATGGACTTATTTTTAAAATATCTATTGGTAGAACTGTTCTGTAGTAGGAGCTTTAATTCAGTGTCTGCTCAGTGTTTTCAACTATTATATTATTTAAAAAATTATGAGCTTTACATAATATACTTACTCATTCACTTCAAATACATAGATAGGATAGTTCTTTGCAGCTTCTTTCACATGCAATTTTTTAATGGTTAGTTTGCAGTCTACAAAGAAAGAAATAGAGTATAGTGAAAATGTTGCATTGCCTGTCAAGAAACTAGGTAGGCTCTGTTGTTAGTATAATAGTGTCATTCCTAATATACTAAAGCATCATTTATTAATTTATGAATGCAAACAAATGAGTTTAAAATGTTGGAATCATTACAAGATTCTTTACTTTTTTTCTATTTGCAAACCTCAACTTAAAAAATTTAGGAGTAAGCATTTCCTTTGTCTTACTTAGCGAAGCAAAAGAGTGTTGTCTTCACCATCCTTGGACAGGCATGCAGAAAAGATTCAGCATGACTCTGATGCCTAAAGGCTTGGTGTGTATTTTGTAGATCCTTAGAATTTTAGAATTATGGGCTTTCTTGCTAACATATTAAGTGGCATTAGAAGTTACTAAAGTAATTTCTCACATATTCTTAAGCTTTCTGAAGGTCATGGTGTTTTGCAGAGACACCTGCAAAATAACTTGAAGAAAAAACAAAAGAAGAACTGACAACCCGTGGAGCTGCTCCAGGGGGACAAAGCTTAGGACCCTTGTGGGTGGGACACCAAGGGAAATGAGAATCATGGTTGGTTATAGATATACGATAATTATTGGAAGATTATAACACTGTAACATCACTGGGGGTGGGGCACACATGTAGGCCTTGCGGTGGTGTGCACCTCCGTGGAAGCTCACAATAAAAGTATTTATCTATTTTTCTCCATTAATGTTTCTCTGAGTGCCTATTTTCCAGGATTTTAGGCATCAACTGAGACAGGCACATTTGAGAAGGAAGAGCAGAAGTACACATCTCGTGCTTCCTCCTCAATGACTGGTTGACAGGAGGGCTGGAGTTCTATTCCACATGCAGCACAAAGAAATTAGGTGGCAGATATGAAGAAAGATCAGCAACTCACTGTATGCCTCTGCTGTTTGAGAAAGATTGCTCCCTGACTTATGCTACCTTTTGAATTTTCTGCTGGGGACTTCGGCTGCATGGCCTGAATCTCTTGCTGCTAGTTAGTCATGAAGACTATTCATTTTCCTTTCTCTTCTATTATTTGTCTCTTGAGCCCTGTTCAACAAATTGCATTCCAATGTCTTCTACTACTGTCCTAGTAGGCAATAGGATATAGCCACAGTCCTGTGGAGGAATGCAGGGTATTGTGTTAGGCTTATGACCTGCCAAGACAGTGCAGAGAGTGAGCCAGAAGCTTCATGAAGGGATCTTGAACCACCTGATCTTAAAAACCTGCTCAGATACTGAATGAGAACAGATATATCAGAGCAACGCTCTGCCTGGGCTGACCAGTCCTGCAGGGTACGTCTGACTTGCTCGAAGATATAGAGGCCTTGCAGGGAGACCTTGACAAGTTAGATGACTTGGAAATCACCAACCATATGAAGTTCAACAAGGGGAAGTGTGGATTCTGCACCTGGGATGGGACAACCCTGGATGTTCGTACAGACTGGGGAATGAGATACTGGAAAGCAGCACTGCTGAAAGGGACCTGGGGGTCCTGGTCAATGGCAAATTTAATCTAAGTCAGCAGTGCCCTGGTAGCCAGGAGGGCCAACAGTGTCCTGGGGGTCATCAGGCACAGCATTGCCAGCTGGTTGAGGGAGGGGATTGTCCCACTCTGCTCTGCACTGGGGTGGCCTCACCTTGAATATTGTGTGCAGTTTGGGGCACTGCAATATAAGAAAGATATGAAGCTGTTAGAGAGTGTCCAAAGGGAGGCAATGAAGATGGTGAAGGGCCTTGAGGGGAAGCCGTGGAGGAGCAACTGAGGCACTTGGTCTGTTCAGCCTGGAGTATAGGAGATTGAGGGGAGACTTCATTTCAGTTACAACTTCCTCATGAGGGGAAGAGGAGGGGCAGGCACTGATCTCTTCTCTGTGGTAACCAGTGACAGAACCTGATCGAATGGCCTGCAGTTGTGTCAGGGGAGGTTTGGGCTGGATATTAGAAAAAGGTTCTTCACCCAGAGAACGGTTGAGTGCTGGAACAGGCTCCCCAGGGAAGTGGTCACAGCACCAAGCCTGACAGAGTTTAAGAAGTGTTTGGATTATACTCTCAGGCACATGGTGTGTCTCTTGGGGACAGTCCTGTGCAGGGTTGTCTCGATGATCCTTATGGGTCCCTTCCAACTCAGCATATTCTGTGATTCTGTGACTTTAAATGTTAAAGAGCTTTTTTCGTTTTCAGGATTTTTAGTTCAAATCTTGGTCCAAACTAGTCTCAGTCCAAACAAGTCTAGTTACAATATGGACACCCTTACTCATGTGAAGTGTTTTATCATGTAAGTAACTCCTTTGGAAGAAATCTATTATGCATCTGCCCAATCCTCTCTTCAGAACACATACAGAGACAATAAGCTCAATATCTCTCCTTTGTAAACTGTCTTTTCAGACCTGAATGGAAAAGTCTTGCCTGTCATGCTCTCTGTGGTGCCCTTTGGCAACACGCAATTGCCATATTCAATGACTGTCAGTCAGACAGATGGGCCATAGTTAAAGTTCCTCAACGGAAGCTGTGGGAAACAAAAGCAGTGAGCTTTATGCCTTGCTCCCTGCAACAGCATGGCAGGGCTGTCCCTCTCCTTCCCTTCCCCTCTGTAGTAACTGCAGCTCTACACCTGACCCCCTTGGAAGCCCCCAGCAAACAAGGCAGCCTGCGCTGTGGTGTAGGATGTGTTGACCAGCCAATGGGTATGTACATGCTTACTGCCCAAATGTCACCTTACGTATTTGGCTGAAACTGGGAGGTGAGTCTAAAAAGTTTTTATGAGGAGCCTACAGATGGGCAAACAAAAAAAGATAGAAAAAGTACAGACATAGGACTCCTGTTTTCTAGAGAACTGTCTGAAAATGATCAAGTGTAATATATAGCAAGTAGTGACTTACAATTATATAGTAAATTTCATTAACAGATTTAAAAAATATATATAATTAGTTATCTGAGTATTCTTTCATAGCATGATACCATCCTACAGATGAGGCAAAGAGAAGCTAAAGTCATGATGATTCTAAGGAAGTTCAGTGACAAAACTTACTGACCGACAAATAGAGGTAAAATTCCCCTATAAATGTCACAGAGAGAAAACAGAACAGGTGGGGAAAACTGGAAATAATTGAATCAATAATTGAATTAAACAATACAATTTTTTTACTTGAGTTATAATTATTCTCCTGGATCACTTATTAATAGATGATGTATTAATCATAGAATATAATTATTCATCTTAACTTTATGTTCTTCTTTCTTTTATGCAAAGGAATAGTTTACTTTCTTGATACAGCCTTACAGCAATAATGATACAGCCTTTAGAGCCAAGGAGTATATTTTGTCAAAATGTAGGATTTTGCTTTATAAAATACTACCTTTTCTAAAAGTAGCCAAAGGGAATTAATAAGGATTTAACTCTGGTAGTGATTTTAACAGGAGTCTAGTTGTGTGATTCACATCACTGACTTCAGAAAGGAGAAAGTACTTTACCTACTTTACTGCTGATCAAAAGAACAATTTTGTCCAGTTCTCCCAACTCAACAGCATCCACAGTAACTAGAAATGACTGAAATAAAATTATTCAGTATTGCAATCTTAAATTATATTACTTAACTGTATAGTAAAATTTGAAAATAATATATAGGGAGTACAAGAATGGCTTAAAGGGTAAATTTTAAAGTACTTTAAGACAGAGTACCTCATTTTCCTCTGCATGCTGAACTTTCTGCAATGGCCTGAGAAGGGATCTGTCTCCTGTGTCACCATGAGTACCACATATACATGCAGTCATGTGCACTAAATTTCTCTCACTCAAAACATTTCTAGAAAATACTGTGAGATGATATGTAACCACTGCAATATCAAGCAAAAAGAGATCTTGTACTACTTTGCCACAGCCTTGCACAGCTATTTGACAACATAACATTGTACAGTCAGATGTATTTAAAAATTCAAGAACTTGAAAATGACAGTAAAACTCAAATTTTTTACAATTTTTACCATCATTTTGTCTTGTAACTGTATTGCCACAGTTTCTCAGATCTGAAACTTTAGAAATAAGGCTGGACCAGCCCAGAGCAAGAGTGAAAGGATTGCATTTGGAAGGTTTCTTTCTTGGATCACTGTGTCAGAGAGAAGCAAGAGTGGACCTGCCCCACAAGGGTGGACAAACCAGGAGCTGAGCAGGGTCCCAGGACAGGCAGTGCCTCTGTGACCAGGTAACAGTTCTGCAGCGTCTGCATGTGGCAGGCAGAGCTGTCAACGGTCCCAGGTGCAGTAAACAATAAAAAAGACCTGGGATCCATGCTGATTATTGAGATAGGAGCAGCAAGAGAGAGGATCAGAGAAGGACTGAAAATAGGGCTGCAACATGAGCCCAAGGACCACGCAGAAGACCAGGGCAGAGAGAGGACTAGAGAAAGACGCGCATCTGACATAGCTCAGGCACGATCTGAAAGGGACATCCTGTGCCCATTATGGATGGAAGTTCCAGGCCAAGGCAAGTAAGACCTGTTGACCTGTCATGGCTCTGATACACTGTAGTGAAGCAGAGGTTGGTTGCATGAACTTTGTATCAGATCATACAGTGAATAGAACTGGCAGAGTCCATTGTACAAAAAAGGGCAATTGAGAGAGACTAATGTAGGCAAGGGCAGAGGACTAAAATGCTTCAATACTGGGCTTTGTTCAATCATAGCATAAACATAGGCAATCAAGTGTTTATCTCTGTAGTGTACTGAATAGATTGGAGAGGGGAAAAACAAAAGAAATCTCTGAAGTTACATACGTAAGGGTAACATATGAATGTTACAACTCCATTAATTTTATAAAATTCTAATTATTTCATAATCTCAGTGTGAATTGTGGCTCTCTTTTAACTTTGTGGAAATAATCAGTTTGAAACTGGCATAATGCAGTTTTATTTCACCTTTCCAATATTTAATTGTTTTACCTTAAAACCTACAGTAGTGCAAAATTCAGCTTCTGTACAGCCCTGTATGTGAGAAGAGAGAGCAACCATGTCATCCCTGGGGATTTCTGAGGTGCAAGGGCCTCAAAGGGAGGTACAATGAAAAGAAACTATTTATGTATGTACTCAGCTGGAGGCCTCTGCCCATTAATACACCCAAAGGCATATGTGTGCACAGCCAGATCTCAAGGGTCTGTACTGTATTTTATCAGCTGCATTTTGATGGGTTCAGTTAGCCATTAGCATATACTTTATCACAATCCCAAGCAGAAAAAAAAACCCAAACTTTAAAAAATTAAATATAACTAAGATATTAAATACTAAGGCACTCTATGAATAACAGAGCTGTATCTGAAATTTAACAGTACATGGTTTCTGGTTATGGTGATTATGATCAGCTACTTTCCATTCCAATTAACATAATATTGGTTTTGCTTTTAGCTGAGAAAAAGAAAACCAGGGAGAAAATAAATTAGATTTAGAAAGCTGACAGAAAAGTATATCACTTTTGCCCAGTAAATTGCAAGCAAGTTTGTGTGTAAAGATCACTTTGAACTCCATGTGTACCACCTGCTGTGGAGCTGCTTAAAACTGCCTTGGACATAAACAGAAAAGATTTGGGGGAATCACTGTCCTAGTTTTTCTCCTTACTGTGGTTGCAAAGTCCTCCTTGGAGACTTCTAAAGCATATGTGGAAAGAAATCAAAGCAACAGATATGAGCTATTTCATTTATTTATTTTACCTAAACACATAGGTAATATAATACCTATTCCTTGTTTGTGATTTTTTTAATCTCTTGATCTGAGAGCATTTACAAAGAATAATAATATTACCAAAAAAAAAAAAAAAAAAGGCAAAGAATGAGGAAATTATTTTTTCAACCAAGAGGTAAATGAGAGAGCCAGAGTCAGAATAAAGTATCACTGTCAATTTATCACTCATGCTGCATCTTCCTCTCATCATTTTTGTGTGCTTGTACCTGTATCCTAAATCCTTCTGCATGTGACAGAGATCAGCCTTTTGAAAGGGGCACACTCATGGCCTTTATGTTAATCTGAAAGTCCTCTTTGTTTCTATCTTGTGTGTAGGAGATGAAAGGCAATAAGCCCTCTTCTGTGTACGTTTTCAAGTGAAAATAACGTCTCTAAGCAATATAAAGTTTAAAGCCTAAATACAAATTTAACATTTTCAATTGCAGCCAAAATATTAAAAAGTAAAAAAACCAAACGTCAACCTCTGTTAATACTAGTGAGATTATTTGCATCCCTACATTTAGATACATTTAAACACCTCACTGAAACTATGCCATAAGTTCCAATACAAAGTGTATTGGGGTAGTTAATTTAACATCTACTTCAGCTCACTTTAGATGAACAGAATTATTTTTTACCCAAATAATTCATTTGGTTTATGCTTAAAATTCAGAGTTAAATTATTTTAATATTAAACATTGTTATTTGATCTGTTAGTTTAGTTGATAATGGTTTCATAATATGGTGGCACTCAGTAAGCATCACATTAGAAGATATGGTGGATTTTCAGTAAAAAAATTTCTTTTATTTTACTTAACCAAGGTGACATATGTAAGAATTGTTGAACTAATTTTAACAGGCATAAATATTTGGAGTGTATAAAAGTAATAAAGCTGAAGCTTATATGTAGTTTTGAGCTGTTATTTACTGAGAACATTTGTTTGGAATGTTCAAACAAACAACAAAGTCACTTAATAGTAAATAAGCTATAAAAAATCATGTTGTTAATGTCAATAATATGAGCAACTGAGGACTAAACAAAGGAAAACAGAAATATTACAGTATTGCAAGAAAGGGATGTTTCTTATAAACTGTTCTTTGTAGCGTATAATAATAGTTCTATACAATCAAATGAATATTACATTTCTCACTTTATGGTAGAGAAATTAAGCTGAGTGGGTAATATTTTCCTTCATACATTTGAAATTCTTATCCAGTCTTTATGAATCATTAAAAAAAGACAATAAAAAAATTCTGTTTTGATAATGGTTTCTATTGGAACACTAGGACATGTTAACCTCCTGGACCACTCTACTGCTTTGAAGTAGATTTATACCTACCGGAAAGTGCTTCTTTTAATGGCCACTGTATAGGGAATTCAATCCATCTATCTCCATTAAGAGAAAGAGGAAGTGTTTTATTTATGGTGAGGCTAAAGGTATCCAGGGTTGATGTGTTCTGTATTTTAAAATGATGAAGAGACAACTGGGATATGCTGTTTTCCAAATCCTGGAGACCAAGTCTCACTTTATAAAGTATTCCCAAATCAGATGGTAAATGTATCTAGGAAGCAACAAAACAATGAGTTAGCATCCAAACAGAGCTATACAGACAAATGCACAAGTAATTTAGAGAAAGAGAGCAAGTTTGCTCTAAAGGGGTCAGCACAGTCCTGGACTCGTTTGCATCAGTCTTGGTGCCAAAAGTCCCAACTGAGTTCAAAAGCAGCAGAACCAGGTTGACTGTAGGCACTTAAGGATGTTTTAGCTTTATCCTCTAAGGACATTCGTTGTCATTGTTCTATCAAATTCAAATTACATACCACATTGATTTCTAAATGTGAATATGTAATGTTAATACCATTTAAATTTATATGCATTATTAAATATTTGTTGGAGGGAAAAGAAAAAGAATATGCTTAATCATCATGAACTTGAGAAAGTCAAAAATTAAAAATGAAATCTGGTATGCAACTCCAAATTTCAGTCCTGTTTTTCTTGAATATTTAAACAATAATATGTGATTATTTCTCTTTAAAAGGAAACTCAGAGAAAATTTAAATATAGGGACTTCTATATGTTATTTTACATCATATGTTATTTGGTTCTTCATCTGATGTTCCACTCTGTTTTCCATGGAAACTGGATTTGACTTGCCGTTGCTTCCATAAAAAACCATAACCATTTTGGATATATTTTCTGACAACTTTTCAAATTCTGGTTTTCTTTCTTCTTGATGTTTTGTGAAATAAATCCTCCATCTGCCTTCTGAACATATAAGGAAAATAAAAAGGAATAAAGTAATAATGATGTTTCTGGTTTCATATATTAACCAAGGTATCTGATATAAAATTTCTAAAATGCCTTAGTCTACATGGGGAACATTATTTTATAAGCATGTCATCTGGGTACTGATCAGCTCCCTAAGTATATTGCCATTTCCTACTATTGCAAAGGGGAAACTATTGTCAGTACTAGTAAGTACAATGACCTATTGTGATGAAAATATTCTCCCATTATTTTGGAACTGATCAGTAAAACAGTCAATGTAATGACAGAAGCTATATCTGAATTCATTTGCTCTCTTCCTAGAGGCCAGGCAGAAGTGCTCCTGCTCTCCTGAATTTCTAATTTAAAAAAAAAAAAAATAAGATCGAATTAATACTTTCTGTAGAACAGTGTCTATATGATAATAAGTGTCTGCATTCATCTCTATGAGGCAATTGACTGAGTATTATATCATTTAGATTAAAGATTCAACTAGGAAGTGTACAATGTGATTTTCTACTTAAGCATAATCATCTACATATCATCCTATTCAAAGAACTGACTCTAGGGCTAGCTCTTTACTATGAAATGGTTGTAACATGAAGATTCAAGTAGTTTTCATTTTAAAGCATTTCTGTTTCATTTGTATAACTCATGCTCTGGATGAATGAGGACTAATTGGATGACTTTAGTGCCCACTCTAGGGGCTGATGTTTGTCCCACTGATACTAGTCTCCATTGATTTCAGTGGGATTTGGTATAGACCAAAATTGCTTGTAAACCTTAGGTAGAGGCCTGAACTGAACCTTCTTTTGAGTTCATAACTTAGATTGGATTTGTCAATTACTATATAAAAAAACTCACAGGAACACTTTGTCCAAATCAGTGCAGTGTGGTAGAAACAGAAATTAAATATTCCTTGTTTGTTTGTTTTAAAGTCCCAACATACAATCTAAAACAAAGATGAAATTATTTGCTTTTGAAAAACAGCAGCTTCCTCCTTTTCTTTCTGGTCACAAATGATCAAATGTTAGAGACTATAAAGCAGAGAAAATGGATTGAACTGGAGTCTTATTCAGTCTCAACAGGCTGTTTCTGGACAAGAACACCAATGCTGCTACAGTGAGCAGAGATGCCCCGGGAGTTAGGAGGAGAAGAACTAGAATATTTTCTGTAATTTAAGGACTCATCTATTCTGTCAATCAACTTCTCCTAGAGGCAGTACCATTTGAAATACATTAGTCTTAGAGGTACATACTGAGATTTGATTGCCTGCTGATCTTGTTGGACTATGTTGTTGTTCTGTTCCAGCTTGTACACCAGATTGTATTGAAATACATGTCTGTATTTAAACCAAGACAGAGGGAGGGAGGGTGTGCATTCCCTCCTTGTTTTGACAAAGAGTGCAGTCACAGGCAGTGAGGTGAAAACTGCACCTTTGTGGACTGATTATTCACATGGTGTCAGTCAAAAATATGTCCAGTTTCTGGCACTAGCTGTCCAAAAAGTGTAGCATAAATACTGTAAAGCAGTTGTCTTGAATACAATGAAGACATTTTCTCCACTGCTTAAACATAGATTGCCCCAGTTTTTGCGTCATTTTCACTCTGCCTAGCTAGCAGTCAGAAGAGGTATTAGAAGCCTAAAAAATAGTTTTCAAGAGTAGAAGTAGGACTTGGAGAGGCAGAAATTGGTAAAGAAATAGCTCAAATATGTTGCCATTTATGCCACTGTAACCTTGGAGTAACAAAGCAGAAATTATCTTCTGGCAAATAGTGGTTATTAAATGGTATAAAACACAACAGTGTTCAGACACACTAATTCCCTATATAATGACAATGTTCTACTGAAATATTTTAAACCATAACTTGTTTGTAGAAGCAAATCATATCGTTGCATTCCAGAGTTTGGAGCGAATCTCTTAAAAAATGATAGTTTGAAGATAGTATTGGCCTGTGGCATTCAGAGTTACTGAGGCAGATCTTTTTCCATCACATCTGTCTTTAAGCCATGTTTGAGCCATAAACAGTGTTTCTGTCCCTGAAGATGCTGACTCTTTCACAATAATCTTCTTGAGAAGCCAGTCAGAGCCTTTTCCTTTTTCAACTATCATCCTTTGCAGAATGCCAACATCTACTGCTTCCACTTGAAAAATATCCACCTGAAAAATTCAGAATCAAAGAGTCATATGGAAACAGAACCATGGAACTAAATTATCAGTGTATTTTGAAATACAGAAGTGAGAAAAATATCAGGACTTTTTTTATTAATTCAACAAATACCAACAGAACAGATGAACAGAACCAGAACTTTAAAAAGTTTAAAGATGCTATTAAGAAGTATGTCCCATTAGTGGTTCCACAATTTACAGCTAAACTACCTCTTTGCCCACACATTTATCATTTGCTTATGCTCAATTTGCAAGAGATTTTTCCTTCCCAAATTTCAAGTTTAATGATCTACAGGGATACCATTTTAAACATATCTTACTCTCAACAAAATAGATGTCAAGGGCTATCATTTGAGGGATGAAATACAGGAATAAGGGCAGAAAAGAGCATCACAGAAAGGTATTTTATTTCCTTAGGAAAGAATGACAAACTTGGTTCCACATTTGGATTAACTTGTAGGATTAGTTTTAATAAAAGTAAGTGAATTTAAGGAAAAATATTAGAGAAAGTTATGTTGAAGTAAGTTCCACTATTCTCTATCAGTTAAAAAGTCTATGATACTTTTACAATTTTTAGAACATTGGAGTAAGATTCCTAAAGAAAATGGTGAAATGTCAGACATTAACCATTTTCAAAATATGTGGGTTTGGTTTTTTGGGTCTTCACCATTTTCCTATTTCCTCAAATGGAAAACAGAGATTAAATTCTTCACATAGAGACTTTCCACCTTTTTTATTTTATAGATTTATGAATTATCATCTCATTTCTATTGGGGTTGATAACTGGTAAAATGTAGGGTTATTCATGGTGGAATTTTCAGTATGTTTTAAATATATAAAGATGTTTTTGAAGGGACTAGGTAAAAATAAAAAATTATGAAAAACACTTGAGTACTGAAAAGTCTTCTCAACCTAATTCACACTGAAGTTGCTCTGCCAGAGCAAGAGGGCAGTAACCCTTATTGAAAGGTTTGTGCAGAGATGAAACAGAGAAAAGCAGTTGTCTTTCTCCATGAGTCTCAGTTATGTTTCTTTCCTGGGCAGGTTTTCCAGCTGAAGAACTGATGAAAGATTTGTGTCACAAAGACCAGCCTGACCAGCTTGCACCTTAAAAAGACCCAGTTTAACCTAAAATATTGAGCTCAAAATTGCAGATCATATATGATCACCTATTTTAAAAAAGAATCCCAAGAAAGAAAAATTTTTAATTTGTTCCTCTTTAACATTTTTTTTCCCATTTTTCATTAATATATATGTGAACATGAAAGTCTCTGTGTTTGTGAACTCTGTTTTTAACAGTCTCCTAAAAATAATCACCAACCTGTCACTGAGTTACTCTGTGACTTCTGTACTGAAAGGTCATGTTAGTCAAAAACTGCTACATATCCGATCATTATCACATCTGCACTATCACCTGTAAGTTATCATGTGGAATGGGAAAATGAGACCATGATTTTAATGAAAAAATGTTAAAGAGCCACTTGAATAGCTATACTTCCTTGCAAGGAGTCAATGTTATCAGCTGCTTAATAAATTTAGACTGGCAAAAGCATAAAATGAAAATGGAGATTCTCAGGTTACTGTCCTGCATCAGCAGAACAAACGCATTGGTAGGGCTGAGATTCTAGATAGAGTGCAGGACTGCAGGTAAAGAGGTTCTTCTTCATGTTTTCCTTAGTTAATCAACAAATTAATGGTTAGTGTCGACACTAAGATTTATTTTATTACCTATTGGACTAATCTGATGACTGAATATGATTAATCTGAACCCTTCATTTACCTTAATTGTGATATTACTATGATAACTGCTTTAATAGGAGTGATAAAGTTGTAGCATCATGCTTGAATAAAATAAAAGTATTTTTTACACTTATTAAATAAAATGTTTTAAAAATACACAGGGATATATGAGTGAAAAACACAGATAGACTCAAGAAACATACAGACCCCTGCATCTGTCAGTAATAAAATATTTTAAGTTCCCAAAATGTAAAAATTTATCTTTGAAATTGCTTAATGCATGGCTGTTATGCTTTAACACCTGCCAGTAACCAAGCCCCACACAGCTGCTCACTCATTCCTTCACCAGTGGGATCAAGGAGAGAATCGGAAGGACAAAAGCTAGAAAAGTCATGAGTTGAGATAAAGACAGTTTAATAGGGAAAGCAAAAGCCATGCACACAAGCAAAGCAAAACAAGGAATTAATTCACTGCTTCCCATGGGCAGTCAGGTGTTCAGCCATCCTCAGGAGAGCAGAGCCCCATCACACGTAACAGTGGCTTGGGAAGACAAATGCCATCAGTCCAACATGCCCTCGTTTCTCCTTCTTCCCCCCACTTTATGTACTGAGCTGATGTCATATAGTCTGGAATATCTTTTTGGTCAGTTGGGGTTACCTATCTCAGCTGGGCCCCCTCCCAACCTCCCACACATCCCCAACTTCCTCACCACCATGGCAGTATGAAAAGCAGAAGAAGCCTTGGCTCTGTGTTAGCCCTGCTCAGCAAGAACAAAAATATCTCTATGATATCATCACTGTGTTCAGCACAAATCCCAAACAGACACTTATACTGACTACTGTGAAGAAAATTAACTCTACCCCAGAAAAAAGCACAATTATTTATTTGATTGGAAATATAGAAAGGAAGCTTTTGTTAGATACTTGTTAGAATAACTTCTTTTTCAGAGAAACGTTTTTCAGAGTATGACTAATTTAGTGACGCGATCATCACCGTCTCCAAAAAAATCTGTTGTCAGTGATCCACTCTTGGAGAGTTAAGAATAAAGGAAAAATATAGACAATATTCTACTGACTTCTAGACTTGCACTGTGTCCAGAAGGAAGATAGGGGAGTTTGACTTGCACTAAGCTTGATGGTTAACAAACTCATAATAACTTAATAAATCAAGAGCAGCATGTACTGTAGGTTATCTATAACCTGGATAATCCAGCCACAGATAACAGCAAGTTTGTATATATGGTTAGTACACAAAAGTTTTTCCAAATACCTTTTCCTCTGAAAATAAGTATATTTTGACTGAATAAACATTTGTGAAAACTTTGATATTTGGTTTATATTAGACACATTACTTTGTTATTTGTTGATGTGCCATTTTAACAAGCTCATTTTAGAGCATGTAAAATCTCATGGTCAAATTTGCAGACGATTCAGACATTTAATAAACTGCAAGTTAAGAAACTATTAAGTAGACTAGAAACTGTGTCAGCTGGGGTAAACTCACTTCACAGACAAGATTACATTTTCTCTTTATGTGTACATTTGAAAATCTACATGGTGTAATGAGCTTTATTGTAGTCAAGAGACCAAAAAAGAACAGAGAAAGAGCAGCAACTATAACTGTTAGAGCTAAGAACAATTTGCTAGAGATTATTTATTTGCCACATTTAATTCACTTTTCTCAAGCTGTCTGCAAACAGATAGATTATGACATATATTTCTTTCTAATTTTAAGAAAATCAATTATTATTAATAATTTAGCTAATATTTTTGTGGATTCATCAGAGACCATGTATTAGGCATAAAAAGTTGCAAATACTCAAGCTGATGATAGGTCTTGTATGTCATATGATACTCTGTCTCTTATTTGGCTTACAAATGGGGACCTTTTAAGTTACTGGAGTGTTAATTCTTCTGCAGAAAGAGAGGGTAAGAAAACACACAAAACCCCACCTATAGAATATAAAACCCCTTATCATTTTCCCCAAGAGAAAAATATTTAGTGTTTTTTAGTTACTAATAACAAATTAGGTTTGAATGGAGAAAAGTCACCTTAAATATTGATAATAATACATATTGTCTAATTCAGCAAAGCTTATATTGAATTTTCTCAGAATAGTGTTAAAACAATTCATGTGTCTTTACAGCTCTCTAAATTTTCTTAATTAACATTGCCTGGAGAAAGAAAGATATTCTCCAAGACTGAGCAGCTGAGACTGACAATGTGAGAGCCATACATCCTCTGTGACCCAGAACAGTTGCCCTAGCAAAACCAGAATCGGCACTTTTCATATTTCTTGGCTAAGAAAATAAGAACTACAAAATTCCATTAAATCAATCATTCCAGCAAACCTTCCAGAACATTTAGAGTTTCAGGTTTTTTATTAACTTCCTTTTGAGATTTTCTTCAAATGTTTCTTTTTTTTTCCCTGGGACCCATGTTTTGAGCATTTCCTTTGAATCTATGACCCAGTTTGACTTTATTCAGTACTCTTCAGTGTCAGTGCTGGCAGCATATCACTGTCTGTAGCAGTTGCAATAGCTCTTGTAACAGAAGAAGCATTTGAACAATCACTGTGCAATATTTACCTTTATAAATGTCAATCATTTTATAAGCTTGGTATTGAAACTTGATCACTGGTTAATGATGATATTCCCAGAAGAACTGAAAATGGCAAGTCAAGACACACCATATGCTTCATTTCATCAACCTGTATGCACAAGCGATTTCCCATACTGCTAATGTCAGTATCATTTTAATAGGCTTTTATTGGAAAAGGAGTTAGAGTATCTAGATAAAGGACCTTTTCTATTAAGCATAGCAAACTTATTGATTTGCTGCCTGGTTATTTTGATCTCACTTGTTAATCTGGAGAAACTCCACTGAAAACAAAGGAGTTTTAACACTGAGAGGCAAAATAAAGGTCCCTATAACACTAAGGCCAAACTAGAAACAGTTTGTGAATATTCCTGTACCAGGAGACAAACAAGAAAAATTACTTTTACTGAGATATCATCCTTCAGACTATGGTCCCATGGACTCTTCCAGTTTTGCTGAACTGAACTCCTCCATCCTGTACCAAATGCTTGTCACATCACCACCTTCTCTTAGATGGCCATTATCACCTTTTTAGCTGTGCCAGCATAACCACAAAATCAGCTCCAACCACATTTTATCAAGATAGGCTAAGTGAAAAAGTCTAAATCACTAACAATATTAATTGCTTGCACTAAATAAACATTTGGACAGAGCAAACGTATGTCACTGTGCCAGCAAACTTAAGGGGTGGAAACACTAGGTGATAAGCAGCAGTGATGACAAGCACTGGTATCAGTACTGTCTTGTCTCTGCTCAGTGGGAGGATGAACAGTGCATCTGACTGTGCCTTCACCATCTTGTAATTGGTGTTCTGTAAAAAATGCTTCTTTAAAAATAGGGTTTTCAGTGCATCTGAAAAAGTCAACTCCAAATTTCTTCCTAAACTCACACTTGTGCAAGCATGTTCTTGTATTATGCTAAAATCTCATCAAGAAATTAATTGAAAATCTTTATCTTTACATGAAAAAAGTAATGTATATTACAATGAATGAATAATTAGAAGTTTCTGATAACCTACATTTATCATGGTTTGTTCATCTTCAACAAGATTATGAATAATCAGTGAAAGAATAGGGGCAGTGAAAAGACTCAAATAATATTTGCCCTTTACTGACCTTATGTTAATGTGCTTAGTATAACTGTGAATCTCTTTGAAACAAGATTTGTATGCACAGAACAGCCATAGGAATATGAAAGAATAGCGGCATCTTACAATAACCAGCAGATATGACCATTCAACTAATTAGTGAAAGACATTTCAATCAGACTTTAAGTAAGAGGCATTTAATAACACACAAAAGGACTGCTACACAGTTCAATATTGTGAGCCACATTCAAAGCTGTAAACACAGATTATTACACAACACACTTAAAAAAATTAAAAAACAAACAAACAAACAAAAAACCACAGAGGATGGATGCAATTTTCTTCAACTTCAGTAATGCATATGACTGTACAATATTTTGATTAAGACACCATAATCCAATATAATAATGGGATAATAAAATGTCTAACTTGTGTGTCTCCAAGTGCAGCTGTAAACCAAGAATATTTTCAAGCACATTTCATTACAGTGTGGCCTGTTAATAAGCTTACGCTCTTTACTATTTTCATGAAATTTCTGGAAGAAAACAAGATTTTACAGATTATGCAAATACAATCTCTAGTTATGACATTTTAAGAAGTAGGGTGTTAAATTGAAGAGTGCTCTGAAAAGATTTGTGAGAGTTAATAAATCACTGAAAAGCCTTACTTTCAGTGAATCAAGCAAAATAATCTATTTAACTTGTCAAAGGCATAGTGATTTGCTTATTGCCATAAATACTGTCAAAGACAGCAGAAGTTTGGTGTAAGACAGCTATCCAGGCAAACAGTATAAAGTGTGAATCTCTTAAATGAAAAAAAAGGGAAAATAAAGGGATATTTAAGCTTTGAAACAACTTTGCAACTAGATGTAAATTTCATCAGTGGTAGTCATTCATTCTGTTAGATATCTTGTCTAAACTGTTTAACTTGAATTGAAGTTAATTTAGTTTAGTCTGCATTAAGGAAGATTATTGAATATTTTATTTCCTGAAAAATGCATCCTTGGACCAACCATTACTATTTTAAAATTTTTGATACATTAAGCTAATAATGTTAGCTGCATTTTATTTTTAAATTATCTTGTTTGCTAAAAAGCTGAAATGCATACAGCATAAAATTCACTTACCCAAATTGGCCTATCTAAAGTCTATATAGTAAGACGCTTTTCCTGCAAAATTTTGAGAAAGCAGCATTTTAAGATAAATGTCCAAGAGAGAAGGTAACCATCTCCTGGAAGCATCTACTTCTCTCTCTCTCTGCAGCAGATGCTCAAACCGTCATGTTAAAACAAATGCATACAACGCAGGTAAGTCAAACTAAGTGAGATGCATTTCAGCCTTAGAAATGCCTTTTATGTGACCTATTTTGGAGCTCTGCATAGGCAGAACACAGCACCCTCCTCTTGCAGATAGTTTTAGTGTTAAGTAGTTTCTCCCAGTTCTTAATTTTTTGTCACAAAGTTTGACATGTTTTCTTTTCCTGCAAGAATAAGTCAGGAAACCAAAATTAATTATTCACACAGCTCTAACCCATTGGGCAGTGTTGGGTAGGAAAGCTAGGTGACTGCAATTATATATCCTAACTCTGCCCCTTATAAATCTCTTACTGACTGTAATTACTGATTGGGAAATGCCTTCCTGGAGTTATCACTGAGAACTGCACATTACTCAGATATTTGCCGCTGTCTCCTATGATTACATAAAGCTTTAGTTATTTTGTTTCTTTCTGCATTTCTCCTCAGTTTCTGGCAAGCTCCACCAGGCTTTCCTATGCTAAGATGGTATTCCATATTTTCCTAGTTCCTAACTGATTAATCCTTCTGCTCAATGGATTGAAACATGGTGAAACTGTGCTGGTTTAAGGTAAACCAGCAGGAGAAAAAGAACCCAATTCACAAAAGACTGCAAGTCAGAACTACAACTTAATAAAAAGATCACAATAAGTACAAGGTTACAGAGGGAACAGCCTGTTTGACCCACAGAAACAGGTGTGTAACCCAGCACTCTGGGGCACAAACAGGAGGGTGTTTGTCAGCCCCTGTGCTG
>JAWWEU010000081.1:113674755-113703227 GCA_035583155.1 Acropternis orthonyx | reverse complement strand
GGTTGAAAAAGAGAGAGAGAGGTGATCTCTCTGAGGTGCAGGGTTGGTAGATGAAAGAAAAATTCCAAGATTTTAAACCCATAGCACCTTCTTTGCCTCAGCCCCTAACAGCAAGACGATTTGTCCTCCTGGCACCCACCCCTCTGAGCTGGAAGGCAGAGACAGGGAGCAGAATAAAGACCCCACAGTCCATGGTAAAATGGCCAGCAACCTGCTGCAGCACTTAGACACGCGCAAGTCCGTAGTAGTGGATGGGATCTACTCAAAGGTACTGAGGGAGCTGGCAGTTCTAACCAAGCCGCTTCCCATCATTTACCAGCAGTCCCAGCTAACTGGAAAGGTCCCAGTTGACTGGAACTTGGCAAACTTAACATCCATCTACAAGGGTCAGAAAGAGAATGTGAGGAACTATAGGCCTGTCAGCCTCACACTGGTCTAGGAAAGGTCATGAAGCAGATCAGGTTGAGTGCCATCATGCTACACCTACAAGACAATCAGGGAATTATGCCCAGTCACCATGGATTTATGAAAGACAGGTCCTGCTTGACCAACCTTATTAGTGAATGAAGGAAAAGCCATACATGTTGTTTATCTGGACTTTAAGAAAGCCTTTGATGCCATTTCCACATCATTCTCCTGGTGAAAATGTCTGTTCATGACTCAGACAGGTGCACTGTTCCCTGGGTAAAACACTGGCTGGATGGACAGGCCCAGAGGCGGATGAAGATACATTCAGCTGGTGGCCGGTTACAAGTGGCGTTCACCAGGGCTCAGTACTGGGGCCAATCCTGTTTAGTGTACTTATGAATGAGTCAGTTTGCATGACACCAAGTCAGGTGGGAGTCTTGATCTGCTGGGCAGGAAGTCTCTTGCAGAGGGACTTGGACAGGGTGGACCAATGGGCCAAGGCCAACTGTATGAGGTTCAACAAGGCCAAGTGCCAGGCCCTGCACTTGGGTCAAAACAACTCCTTGCAGCACTATGGGATTGGAGAAGAGCAGCTGGAAAACTGTCTGGTGGAAAAGGACCTGGGGATGCTGGTTGACAGCTGTTGAACATGAGCCAGCAGTGTGCCCAGGTGGCCAAGAAGGGCAATGGCATCCTGGGTTTTGTCAGAAATGGTGTGGCCAGCAGGACCAGTGCAATGATGGTTCCCCTGTACTCAGCACTGGTGAAGCCACATCTTGAGTCCTGTGTCCAGTCCTGGGCCCTTCAACAATAAAGTTGTTGAGGTGCTGGGCCATGTCCAGAGATGGGAATGAAGCTGTTGAAGGGTCTGGAACACAAGTACTGTGAGGAGTGGCTGAGGGAACTGGGGCTGTTTAACCTGGAGAAAAGGACGCTCAGGGGAGACCTCATCACTCTCCTCAACTACTTGAAAGGAGGCTGTAGCCAGGTGAAGGTTAGCCTTTTCTACCATGCAACCAACAATAGTGCGAGCTCAAGTTGCACCAGGGGAGGTTTTGATTGAATATTAGGAAAATTTTTTTCACCAAAAGGGTCATCAAACACTGCAACAGGCTGTCCAGGGAAGTGGGTGAGTCACCATCCCTGGAAGTATTCATAAGCCATGCAGATGTGGCACCCAGGAAAATTGTTTAGTGGTGGACCTGGCAATGCTGGGTTAATGGTTGGACCTGATCTTCAAGGTCTTTTGCAGCCTAAACAATTGTATGATTCTGTCATGACCAGACTGATTTAGAGTTCATTTCTGTACAACATTAACTTGACTAACAGCGTACCACTGTGATTAATACCTTTGGATCAATGACATTTTGTAATTATTCAATCATTATGTCAGACATGCTTTCCATAAGGGAAGGTTTATCTGCAGTTACAAATTAGCAGCACTCTTGATGCAATGTGGACGCTACAGGCAAATACTGGTTTCCTGCTAGAGGCTTTAGTACACTGTCCCACATTCTGACCCTTAGTGTACTATGACACACATGGACTTTTTCCTGAAGTATTTCTTTAAAATTGTCAATGCTTCATCTGTGAATACTGAATCTGAACACTAACAGTCACCTCTCACTGACAATTTTTGTATGTGCTGCAGTTACCATGGTACCAACCTGAGCAGTTGATGTCTAAATATAGGGCAGGATAAAGGATATATCTTTTAAAGTACTAATAGAATGAAGTACAAATTCTCAGATATTTTAATGCTCCAGAAACTTGGAGTACTTAAAATACTGTCCACTTTCATAAAACCTAGATTAAAGTACTTAAATATCAGTCATAACATATTCAGTGTAGTTTACCGGTTTTGATGGAACTGATCTGAAAAAAAAAAAAAAAAAAAAGAGGAAATTTGTGGGTAACGCACAGCCATAAGGGCATGCAGAAAGTCTATCAAAGACCATATAAAGAAGCACAAAGAATTACATCTGTTGAAAAATGTTGGGTGCAAGAAGCAATATGGAAATACTGTAAGAATTTTGCAAAACTGGACCTGTTTCTCACAGATAGTCTGTGCTGAGTACCCTTGATTCAAGAAAGTGTTTGTAGCAAGTAACATTTATCAGACTTAAACTGACTCCTGAAGGATGAGTAAATACTATTAGGATTTCATGAAAACTGAACTGCCTGGAAAAGTGTGCTGAGATTGCTTTGTCTATCCTTAGTTTTTAGGAGAACATCAAACAAGGCATCAATGTCATAGCAATTTGAAAGAATATGGTTCTTGCAGTGCAAGTAGTCACACTTATTTGTCTGAGTAGATCACCAGAAGCTCAGCTCTCTCAGTGACAGTGTTGCTCTCTCTCAAGGGTGAGCTGTAGCAAGCTTTCTGGTGAATTAATAAAATCATGCAGATCACTTTATCTACCAGTTCTTTGATGGTTTCACAGGTGTAAGGACTTTGGAAAGGCACAAAGCAACTTTTCAGATATAAGCTGTAACTCAGCTCATGAAAATAAAAGGCCTGTTAAATGATAGAAAAATATCTCCAATCCACTGCAAAGTTCACTGAATATTTAAACATTTCTATGTATTTCTGCATAACTAAACTGTTGCTTGTAGCAGCCCTGACATTCTGTGAGACTAACACCATATTTTGATGTAATCTCTAACAGAAACACTGTTCCAGTTCACTAGCTGTTACTGTATAGTCAGGGGAAAAATTATTGCAAGGAAAAGCACATTTTAAAATGTCAGAACAACTGTTAGGATTCAGAATGCAAATTCCGACTGTTATACTCCAAATCCCCTAAATCACCAAGTGCAGACTCTCTGACTGCAGGGGTGCTCAGCACAATATGTGATTGGGCTGGTGTAGAAAGAGGCATTCTACACTTGAGAGTCTTTTTGGAGATTACTTGTAAAGGGAAGAAAACATTGGGAAATTTCCAAAACATGTCATGAACAAAATGTTGCTGCAAAGGCAGGAGTCTTACTTGCAGAATCATTTTACACTTTTCAATTAACCAAATACCTTTATTTTCATCAAACAAAGAGTGAATCAAGCCTTTTATCTGTTTCTCTCTTACTTGTCTACAAGCAGTTTCTTTTTAGGACCCTAAAATATTCCTATGCTGATATATACATTTAGAAATATAAGGATATTGTGTTAGATTCACACACTGCTCCTATAAAATGTCAAATAAATAATGAAGAGATGGCTACGTGCCAGCTCTGTATCTTACTCTGTAAGGCAGAAAAATTCTGAGCCACACTGAAGTAGCTGCAAATGCTATAAAAATACCCTTCAGGTTATAAATCTTTGTGGTTCACTTCTGTTTTCTTAGGTAACATTTCTGAATGTGCATCCTTGGTCCCTCTTCATTAAAAACTGCCAGTCTAGAAATCAGATTGCACACCTGTGGGACTATGATTTAAGGAGAAATCCAGTAAAAATTACATTAAGCTAATTTTATTCCATGAGGACAAAAGGACTGCAGCTCTAAAATTCAGCAAATCATCTTATCAGTAAATTGTAATCTGAATTTCAGCATTAGGGAAGACAAATGTTGACTTTATCACAACTGAATACCCTTATCCACAAGTATTTAGTCCCTTAAAAACAAAGAATTAAACTCTCCAAATTTTCTTATGAATAAATATTTCAAGTGGGTGAAATCCAGTGAAAAAATACCCCTTTTCAATTCACGCTGAATTGATGAGGCTGGGGGTAATTAGAAGCTGCCTCTGCTTTGGGTGCCAATCTAGACTGATTTGCAAGCTTGCATCCTTACAGAAACTCATTTGTTTGGCAGCCAATACCAAGAGAAGGAAATAACTTGCTGCATGTTATTTCCAAGAGGGACAGGTTAGAATATCACGGTCACAGTATTCACTGAGATTTCAGAAAGGTTTCAGGGTGCACACAGTCTTAAGACAGGCAGGTAGCACGGTCTGATGTAAAATACATTCAATATTTCTGGTTGCAAGACAGTGGTGTTTCTTTTTATAAACTTTAATTATTCCAACCCAAATTTTCTATAACAGGTGTTTGTTTCAGAATCTTTATTAAATTGTTTCAATCCTCACATTTTTTTTTCAAGTAGAGCCACAGTAAATACAAATAATTTGTTTAGTCTATGGTTAAAATATCTTATGATTTTTTTAGCTGAAAATTTCACTCCCTGTGTCCAGATCTTCCAACAGGGACTAGGTTTAATGTCAAAGACATGCATTTTGCTGTAAATATACCCATGTTTATACAGCACATTTAGTACCTACATTCCCTCTAATTTCTGTTTATACTGACAAATGTGACAGGGAAATGCATCTCTGGCAGCTATGGTGTTCTTTGGTCTGTGTGTATGAGCTACAAGACCCACTCCTGCATTGTGAATGAATGACCCTCTTGATAGACCTAAGAAAACTATGGAGGGGAGTGTCTGACTGTCTGGAGAGAGACCAAGAACCAGACTGGGGGGTAGACAGCAGCAGACAAGGAAAGGTACCATAGTCTGAAGAATGGCATGGGAAGAAAAGAGTAAATAAAAGAAAATTGAGTCTCTTTATAGCTCTATTGTGAAGCAAATATGTAGGAAAACCACTGGCATGTCTCTGAAGATCTTCAATATTTGCAAAATTTAATCTTAAAGTACTTGATATAATCACTCTTCAGTATTGTTAGGATCAGCTATATAAGAATCAATATTTCTCACATAAGATAAAGATATTGATAAACACACACACACAAAAAATGTCAAAGCATTGCAGACTGGACTCTGCAGACTGCCATACTCCCATTAAGCCCACACGAATTGGATTGGGTGTTAAAAGTAAAAAATATAATGCAGAAATTAAGTATACCTTTCCTTTAGTGAAATTATCATCTCCTTTTCTGATTAACTTTCTTCTGCCAGTATCTCCCAAAGGGCCTTGCAGCATAACATACACATCTGCATCTGTCCCTGACTCAGGGGTAGCTCCCGTAGTGATATAGAGAACATAGTTTTCCACTGTGGGCAAAAAGAGATCAAAGGTTTACCAAACCTTAATGACTTAAAAAATAGGGTATTTAATAAATTATTACTCTTACATTTTCATTTCTTATCCTACCCAGTGTGATCAGAAGACCAAACTATATTATAATGTTTAGAAAAGCACATAGATCCATTGTAATTAGAATTTAAGAACGACCATTATAAGGAATAATAAGCTAAATAGTTTGACTGGGCCTGAAACAGAAGCAGAAGGAAAATAAACACATCACAAATTGTTATAAAAACATGTAAATAATACTCCATCACCATTTGTATGCAAGTAAATACGTAACACTCCAGTGAAATAGTTTCTAGGCTGTTTAGCTATTATGCTAAATCACTCAACAAGCACATCTCTGCTCTGAGCCTCACAGAGTTCAAATGAAGCTGAACTGTGTCAGAAAGACAGCAACTTTTGTATTTCCTCTGGATAGTGGTCCAGTCAAATTCATATCCAACAAGCTTCTGCCTAAGTACTTTTGTTTGATACTAACTTTGAAAGCCCAGCCGAAAAGGTAAGGAATATACAGATTATTTGTGCTTGATTTTAATCCTTAACTTCTGGAGTAGACTGGGATATTCTCATGGTAGAATATCCATTTAGGACAATAGCTCTTCCACTCTTCTTTAACTTTGGTTATTAAAACTTGTAAGAAACACTGAGAAAACTGAAAATATCCAGTCTTGAGGTGATCTAGCACAACTCTGATGGAATTTGATGACATACAGCTGCTAGGTCAGAGAAAAAGAATGCCTGAAATTCTAGGAACACAAACAGAACAGTTCAGTTCACAAGGGCCATGGATCTCCCTCTTTTCTGACATTACAGTAGGAGAGTTATTTCCTCTGGATTTCCCTCATTTACTCTGGGAGACAACCAAATCATATTACCAAAAAAAAGCTGGTCTCTAAGTACTGTTCAAAACCTTTTTAGTAGTTTCAGTGCCGTGTGCTTGTTTGTTTATGTGTCACAAACTGGTACCAATCAGACTTGGATGCACGATGCTCAGTTACGGGATCTGAGATACTGTTTTTTTAAACACTGAGGTGAACTGGGCCTAGCCATGCATATCCGGGATGAAATGAATAGAAAATATCTGCTATAACCTTTGGGCTGCTCTGAAAATCAGCCATCATCACTGACCAAACTTTTTCCAATATTTCTGACTTGTGACAAACCTCCTGGAAAAGGAGAGCCAGCCGTGACAACTGGGCGCTCAGTCACTCTTGCTCCTTCTTCATCTGCAAAGTTGTGACAAAATGGAAATTCTAGAACATTTTTACTTTCCCTGTGTTGAAGCTTTACCTTAGGAAAGAGCAAAAAGAAATATCTTCAGTATCTGTTGCACTCTAATGAAAACTATAGCAAAAGACAAACTATTAAACAGCTATGACACATCATCTCAATATTTAAAAATGAGAGGAAATAATTTTTTCTAAAATGTTTTTGAAAGCAGCTTTTTGAATGAGAGGGAATAGATACCTTTCCCAATTAGAGATAAATAAAATATTGTCAACATTATTGCTGTAGAGACTGCAGTAAGGCAAAAAAATATTTAGAATTTTTCAGAAAGGTTCTTTCATGTATCTTATTCATCCAGCATATGGAAGGAAAAAAAAGTGTTGATATGAGCACATTTCAGCTTGTGAGAAATGTCAATATGCCACAATATTTTTCAGTGCAGAATGTTTTCTTATTCTAAGAGAAGAAAGAAAAAGAAGTGTTTCTGGGAAAAACTGAAAAACAGGAATTAAGAATGCTTTATGGCATATGTATGTATCACCACATATGTATCATATGAATATATGGAGTTTCATACTAAGTATTTTTAACCTCTGTGAAATTCTGCATATAAACTAATGTTTATACACATGTTGATCCTGAGCTAAGTAGCTTATTCTTACTATAAGAAAACGTATTTTAATAATGAGGTAATTTACACTGTGGTGCTACCAGCTACACTAGAAGATAAAGTCCCATTTTCTAAGCGACTTAAAGATAGACCATACAACATATTTGAAAAAAAAAAATATGCAGGAAGTAACCCTGCTTTGAAAAGGGCAAAGATAATTCACTCATACAAATCTTCATGACCTAACTCACTAAAATGTCCAAACCTTTAACCCAGCAAGCAAAACCCTCTTTCACTAGGAATTGTCACTGGGAGATGGTAACATTATTTTGTCTTCAGAAGATTCCTATTATTTTTCATTATGACAGACACATTGAAAAGATTTTATTAAATGTACTTCGAAATATAATGTTAGTACAATTTCCCTTTCATAATAATATCTACATTCCTGAACAGTTTACTGAAACTCAGATTTCATTTACTATGCTGTATTTTTTCAAGAAGTGAAAGAAGCAAGAATACAGATGTTAGCTATTACATGCTGCAGAAATAAAGCATATCTTAATTAATTTTGTTCTGAACATTATTTTATACTGATTTCAATCTCCTCAAAAACATCAAGATAATTTTCTAGTTATGGCTATAAGAATGAATTTTTAATCTAAATATGGAATTCAACCAACTACATCTCCATTTACTTTTGACAGAAGAGGGAAACCGCAGACTCTCTGGAGGTGCAATCTTGTAAAATTAAAATAACATAGCATAGAAATGACCACAGTGTAAATAGACAGCTAACCTACTTTTAATAGTAGATATTATCCACAGTCTCCTATACTAACTTAGTTATTTCATACAAGGATTCAGCCAGTCCTGCTATAGAAAAGATGAAATGAGAGGAGATGTCTTCCTAAAACCCAAATAATTTACATGTATCCCAACACAAGGAAATTTATAATTTCTTTCTATATCTCTTCCTCCTACCTAAGGTAAATGTGCATCTTTCCCTTTCTTTTATAAATGATGCTGACTGTTTTCTAACTCAGCTTTGAGTCATTGTTCTGACCTAATGAACTAAAACATACTAAGAGATGTCACTGTTTCCAACTGCCAAGTTTCCATTCTGAAATTTTTACTGTGATCCACTGTCTCCTACAATACTTAAGAAGCAGTCTTAATTTTGATATATTTTTGCATGACTATTTCATCTGGTTATGAAGATGAAATTAACAACCTGACTACCATTTAAATGTCAGAAGGTTCAGCTCACTAATATCATGTATTAGACAGGAAAATTATTTTTTCTCCAGCTTTTAATGAGAAAAAACCCAGAAACATTAATAGACAAAAATGTTTCTGCAATTTGAAAGATGACCCTTTCCTTTAGAATTCCTTTTATTTTGTGAGCATAAGAAGATAAAGATTTTTTGTTTGTTTGTTTGGGTTGTTTGGTGTTTGTTTTTTTGTTGTTGTTTTTTTTTTTTTTTTTTTTTTTTTTTTTTTTTGTATAGTGAAGTGCCACAGCAATTTCAGTGTGATGTCAGATTTTAGCTTCAGCATCTTGGACATCAGAAGAAAGATTGTCTCTTTTGCTATTCATTTCTTTTTTTCATATGCCAACTTAAAAGGCAGATACTTTCATCAAAATGCATTTCTAGTGTCTAGCTTAATTATTTGCCTTGGATCACTGAGTCTACAACATGTAACAGCCAATTTGGAGTTATGTAAATATTGCAATGGATGCCAGTGGGTGCAGTACTGAAAAGACACCACTGGATATGCTACAGATGATGGCACATCTGTATATATGCCCTCCAGAAATCCATCCAGGTTTACAAGATTTTTGTTATCCAATGCTATCCCGGAAAGTGTTTTGAGTAGTCTCTGAAGTTACCATTCTACAAGTGGTGTAACTTCTGTACGTTAACAATTGCATAATTTTAGACAGAACTGACAACTGTAAGCAATAACCACAGAACATGGAAAGAAAAACAAAATTTATAATGGAGACACAATAAGTAATTGTTTTATGTTTTAGTTTTCACCTCACGGCAATGCCAAGTCTCTCCTTCTCCAGTTTCTTCGATTTCTAGGCGAACTTTTAATATAATATTAAATTTTTTACTTAGTTCAATAGAAGTCTTGTAAGTCTGTTCTTTTTTAAGGGATCCTTTGGGGAATATGACTGAAGTACACGTTCCTTTTTCACCACATACAGTTAGAGACATTTTAGGGTTCATGGAACTAGAAGAAATATCACTAGTTGTGACAAGAACATCCCAAGTCCCTGTTAAAATAAAACAGCAGAAAAAAATTAATGGGTTTGCTGAATATCCACAATAATACACCGATTTGTAACAGGCTGAGTTAGTGAATGACTAGCAGCCCATTCCCACTATTGCACTGAGCTCAAATATTGGCGTGTAACAGGTTCACTTACTATCATTGATTTAGTGAGAAGCAAAGCTGGACACCAGCCCTTCTGTAGCCTTATCTGACCCTTTAGAGATGGGTCAGTCCAAGAGCAGGGTGCCGGTAAGACTGCCATTGAGACTTATGAAGAGCCATGTCAACCTGTTGATTTGTTTTCCCCCTTATAAATGTTTCATCTGATGATTTAAAATATTTTTCCATATTATTCACCATGCAAAGCCAGCATATTTTTAACTAGATACTCCTGCTCGGGTTTACCTTTGGTCAGGGGGCAGTATTTTTTCATTTTAACTCTGAGAATTTACTTAAATGAATGGGCTAAAATTTGCTCCATGCATATTATAAAAAGATGGTGATTAGATACTCTGGTTCAGAGCTTGAAATGTGATATTTTTATCACAGATCACTACATTTATCATGACAGCACAGTATAAAGCCATATATTCCTTCTGTGAAGAAGTGATTTTTGCTGAGAGATTAAAAATAACTCTAGATAACAGCCTATAGATTTGTCTACTTTAGGGACACAGGAAACACCCAACTAGTATTTTTACTAGGTATTGTTTGAAGCCCTTAGTCACTTAAGCATTACGGATTAATTGAGAGTCCCCTGAAGGCTCACAAGGACTGCAGACTGATACCAGTAGGCTCCTAAGTAATTTCTGCAACTCTATATGGAACAGATATTTAGTTAAACCTTCAATCAACAACACAGTTTTGAAGATCAGAAACTTGTACCCATCAGAAAAATCTCACTGCTTTAGCTAACTTTAACATTTTAATTTGTGTAAATAGAATATATGGAAAATTCAGGCTATCAAAATCACAGTTTTTAAAAAATTTTAAAAAATTATGAAAGTCAGAGTCTTGGGTCACCTGAGCTGCTGAAGAATTGAGCAGAACTTTTTTATTGGCATGACTTTATGCAAAGCAAGACAAAGTAAGGATTTGATAATTCCAAATAACTGTTTTGTAAAACAGGTTGTTTGAGTAATGGAAACCATGACTTTCTGAGTTTATGTCCATAAACCTTCAAAGTTCACTTCCTAACCAAAACAGAAAAGTTTTTGTCTCCTAATATAACTAATGTAAATAAAGCTTTATTACTTTAGGTCAGGTGAGGATCTGTGCCATAATTCCAGGACTTGGTGAAGGTAAAAATTTAGTACTCACCATCTGTAAAATCACCTAAAATAACTTCAAAGTTATGACTTGATGAATAATCTTACATACCTACCATTTTCATGTCTATGAACATTAAATGTAAATGAAACCAATGATATCCATGAAAAAATGGAAGTCAAATGAAAATTTATCATATCCCCTGTGACACAATCTAAGATATTTTAGACCTTTAGTACTGAAATATTAAGCCTTTAAACTATCAACGTATAGCTGCCCAGGAAGAGTGAATGGAAGGACCATGCTTGTCATACAGTACCATACACTGCTGTAACATGTAAACTAAATTGTATAATCTCTGACACATTTGTCAAGATCCAATTTAAAAGCAGTTTCCTTCCTTCTCTTTAGTTAAGTATAAAACAGTGTCTTGGGTTTGTGTGGCAAGGTTTTGGTAGCAGGGGGGTCTCAGGGGTGGCTTCTGTGAGAAGCCATTAGAAGCCCACCAAGTACAACAGAGCCAGTGACTGCTTGCTCCAAGACAGACCCATCACTGGCCAAGGCTGAGCCCACCAATTATAATGATAACACCTCTGGGATGAGGTGTTTAAAAAAAGGTGGGGAGAAAGACCTGCACAATTGCAACTGGAAAAAGGAAGAGTGAGAATATGAAAGCAAAACAGCTCTGCAGATTCCCAGGTCAGTGCAGAAGGGGGAGGAGATGCTTTAGGTGCTGGAGCAGAGATTCCCCTGCAGCCCATGCTGAAGACCATTGTGAGTCAGGCTGTCCCCCATGCGGCCCATGGAGGTCCACAGTGCAGCAGAGATGCACCTGGAGCTCATGGAGGACCCCACAATGTAGCAGGTGGATGTCTGAAGGAGGATGTGACCTCATGGAAGCCTGTGCTGGAGCAGACTCCAGTCAGGACCTTATTGCCCCATGCAGAGAGGAGCCCAAAACGAAGCAGGTTTGCTCCTGAAGGACTGCACCCTGAAGAAGGAGCCCTGCTGGAGCAGTTCATGAACTGCAACCCACTGAAAGGGCTCCCTTTGGAGAAGTTTGTGGAGGACAGTCCTGTGGGAGAGACCACGTGCTGGAGCAAGGGAAGAGTGTGAAGTCTGCCCCCTCAAAAGGAAGGAGAGGCAGAGACAACATGTGAGGAACTGACTGCAAACTCCATTTCCTGTTCTCCTGAACTGCTGGATGGGTAGAGAAAACAAGGAGTGAAGTTTAGCTCAGAAAGAAGAGGGGGAACATGTTTTTACATTTTATTTCTCATTGTCCTACTCATATTTGATTGGTAATAAATTAAGCTAATTTCCCCAAACCGAGTCTGTTTGGCCTGTCACAGTAATTGCTGAGTCTGTCTTATCTTGACCAATGAGCCTTTCATTGTGGTTTTTTCTCTCCTGTCCAGCTGTGGCAGGGAATGATGAGCACCCTTAATGTGCACCTGGCATCCAGCCAGGTTTAACCCAACACAGAGTGCTATGCTAAAAAATCATTCTTTTTTAATTTCATTCCCAGAAATCTTTTAATTATTTCAGCATGGCATTCATAGACTGCTGAAACCCATTTATTTTTATGACAACTTTGTTAGCTTAAATAACATTTTACCCTCCTTGATGTGTAAACCACCACTAATTTTGTAGATCACAACTGTGTCCATTTTGAGCATTTAATTTGCTATTCTGAATCTGTCAAGTTTTTTCAATACCCTTTCACAACAAAGACTTGCCATATTCTCAGTTATCATATCTTTTTTACAGCTATTCCAGCTTGAACCAGTCCTTCTCGACTGAGATGGCCACAACTGCACACAGCATTCCTGGTGAAATATCATGGTTTCTCTGTAGACATAGTAATTCACTTTGATTTTGACTGATAATGCTTCCATACATTGTGGAGTCACAGTAACTCCATAGCCACGTCACATTGCTGCCTCAAAAATTATCCTGTGATAATATAATAAACCCAGGTGTTTCTCATAGTCCTCCTGCTGATGAACATGTTTAGCAGAAATCACTACAAAATATGACGATACAGATCAAATACAATTTTTAGACTTTAAAGTACTACATAGTTCCTAATTTAAAACAAACAAACAAACATGGAAATTAGAAATGTGTATCAGAATTAAGAGTACAAATATCTAGTTGGGTTTACACCTAATTATATATAAGCTTTTTGTCACAGAATTCAGTTCCTTCATTTCTCCAAGTTTATCACACAACATTTCCTTATAGTGTTCTCAGCTTTGTAGAACCAACAGATTTCATAAACATATTCATTCTCTGCTCTCCAGCTCTTTATATTACAGCTCCTTTTACTATTGCTCTTCACCTTCTTACAATTACCTAATAATTTCTGATACAGCAAATGAAATTCAGTACTGAAATTTAGACAGATTAGATATCATTACATTTGTCTTACTGCACAATATTTCTGGAGTATCATATTATTTTGCAATCTATCTTTAGTAAATTCACGGTGCATTCCTTCTCATTTCCTATTTGGGTCTGTTCTCTTAATTATTCTTTTCTTCAAAGTGTGTTATAAAGCTTTTCATGTGAACAATTACGAGGTCTATATTCATCTACATTATGCTTTCTATGTTTTAGATGGAGGTATTACCTTTGTTATTGTCAATTCATACTTTTTGTAATTTCAAATTGTAATTGTTTTAAAAAATTTGTAATTTTTAAAATTGTTTTAAATCCTTGCTATCACATCTGCCAATTCATTTCCCAATTCCATCAGTATTCTGAACAAATGACTACTCTGGTTGTCACTGTTTGACTACATGAAACTGGAAGTTCAATTTGCATTTCAGATTTGATGACTTCCAGTAACCTCATTCCCATGAGTACTTGTGTTTTTGCTTTACCAGCCAACATTAACAGTTCCTTAATGAAAAGAGAGAAAAAGTATTCTCTTTCTTTAGGGGTTTTACCTACATCATCTTCAGTCTGAACTCTATTGTATCTGCATAGTTACACATCTTTCCAGGTTCTTTTCATAAGTAAATGGTGGAAGAACCTTTACTATTTGTTTTAATTCTTTGATAAAATCTGACTCAGCCTGGAATTTAGTAAATTCCATTGTATCCATATAGTTTCTGATCCCTAAGGTACAGTGTTCTTTGTTGGTTAGTCTTTTATTTTTCCATTCCTCATAGGCTCTCTGCTTATTTGTCATACAATTTCTGGAGTTATTAAACATCTGGACCAGAAATGATTTTCAACAGAGTTGAAATACCTGAAATACCTGAGTATTGATAACCATAGACTTGAAGTTATTAGCAAGTCTGCACTCAGATTTTTGAGGACTATGTCTGTGTGTGCAACCAAGGAAGGAAAATTTTTACACAGTTATATTCTGACACTGTCCAAGGTGCATTAACAAGGATGCACATTATCAGTGCAGAAAGATGTAACAGACTTTGACCAACCGTGGATTTCTGCTCTGAATTACCCTCAGCAGACCCCTAGCTCACTCTGTGGATTACCCTGGAATCTCCTATGGAATCTACTTATTAGAGACTCGAAAATTTATGGTGGTGCAGTTATTTCTTGTTCTGAAATTGACCCTACTCTAGCTGCTAATGCTATGCTTATATTTCCATGGTATTCTGGTTTTTTGTTGTCTCAGCAGCATTATTTTTCTCTTCCTTTAGATGATATGTTTACTAGTTAACTAACTACAGATGTCTAAGTAAGAACTAATTTTGTTTGCAACTATATACTCTCTGAACATAAAAGGAAACATCCAGGAGTATAGAAATTAGTAAAGATCAGTTCAAAAAATGGCTGATACAGAATGCAAATTCACACCTTCAGATTAGTTAAACTTTACATAGCTTCGTCTACCAGTTCTGATTCAGATTTCATAAATGGACTCAAACCAACATTTCACACCTCTTCAAAAAAGACATGTGAGAGTGCTAAGAAATCCAGTACCCAGGCAAAGCAAAAAACACTTATCATGTTTTCAGTGTCTAAGTCGATTCTGAATTTTGGTCATTTTTTAATTAAACAATTTCAATAGGATATTGAGCTCAGGTCAACTAACTGTTTGCAAGAACTTGTGCCATTGATATAAGTAAAGAAGAAAACTGCAAATAAAAGCAAATGCTTTCTGCAAATATATGAACATAAGGGAAAATCTTGTTCTGCTAAAAAAGTTTTTGTATCTCTTCTTGTGACTTCATCACTGTTGCAGGAGCCTTCTGCTCTGCATTGACTGCCAGATGGAATAACCTACCTTTTTCTGCTTCAGATTTTTTTCTAGCCTCAACTGAAAACATAGTCCCTTCACTGCTTCCATCACCTAATATCTCCCTTCTGCTCTAGTCTTTCTTCCCCGAATATTGTAATTGTATTTACTAGCTCAGAAAAGTGTTTAGAGCGACAATTTGTGTGAGATATGCAATTCACATTCAAGCTATATTGTTTCTGTAGTTTGGTTTTAGCCTTAAAAGTAACAAAAAACATAATTATGAATTGCAATTAAAACAAAATCTGAAAGGAGTTTTAAGGATTTTGGACCTTACCATAAACCTTTCCTGTCAAGATTCCATTCCTGACTTTTCCAAGAAGTTTCAATGTTCGTTCCATCTGTGCATCACCAACTCCACTGTCTAACCATTGCTGGCAAAGAAATACATGTTGGTCATCAGTCTTGCCTGACTCATGGATGACAATTTGGTCCAGGTACCATCCAGTTCCATAACCCACATTATGGTGCTCAACAAAGACTTAACTGTACAAGGTCTACAGCTCTCATTTCAGAGTTACAAACCTGAGAAGGCAGAGGCAAAAAGAATAGCAAACTGATTAAACCATATATTTTCTCTTCCATCTTTGAGAAGATTATGTTTGGAAAGATAGAGTCCTTTCAATGCTGAAGTGTCTTTTACTTTCTGAGAGTAAGGAAAGACATTCTAGTCTGACATTCATATTTGGAGATCCTGTTCAAAACCCATGTGGATCTTTGAATATGTACATTTTTAATTCTTCATGATCACTGCAGCCCAGGCTTTATTATGAAAAACATCCTACTTTTTTGGGTAGGAAAAAATCTTTGATCAATAACTTACAGAAATCTCCTGGAAATTGAAGTTAAATCAATCCCTCATAACTTAAACAAAGGAAGTGCTTCAAGTATCAGGAGAGACCTGGTAAATTAAATTTTTGTTTAGATAAGGTATTTTATTTTTAAACATTTCAAAGTATTTTACATTCTAAGACATCCTATTTTTCAAGTGGGAAATGTCATATTATTCAACTCTGAACAGAAATACTGACACTGTTGATGACTGTGCAAACAAAAGAAGATACTGACATTAGAAACTATAACTAAGGCTGTGCACGCATACAGGCAAGAATTGATGTGCTCTTTGGATGTAAATAGACATCTGTTTAAATATTTCTACGGCTACCAGTAAACAAAAGTTAAATGGCAACTGCACTAGTGCATGTTGGGATGAATAAATTATGTGAGTGAGAGAATGAACGTGTTCTGTGTGAGAGATAATATGAGTGAGTGGGTAGATACATGGGCATGTGTGTGGGTGACATTAAAAAAACCCAGATGGATAGTAGAAACAGACGCTATAATTTTTATTTGTTGCCAACCAATTTGCCACCAGGCAGAAAAAAAAGTATGAGGACCAGAAAGCAACAAAGGAAGAGATGATTTTTAGAATTATGTCATCTGGCCTATTCTACTGTCTGTCAGACTATTCTCTATGATGTGATCAGAAAAAGAAAACATCAGAGCTATTATCTCTATCACAGCCTTAGGACTTCCAGCATTCTTACCTTGTTATATCCATAATCTCTTCAAATAGTTACCATGGCAAGTTGGACCCCTGCATGTAATGTATACGTAGCCCAAAATAAGATCTAGCTGTGAGAAACACCTTGCAAATAAGTTTTTGGGAGCACTCATTGCTTTTTAATTTTATTCTTTGTAGTTTCCAGCCAAATATAATTTTCTTGTCAGTCTACATGACCCTTGACTTAGAGGAAATAGCCTGTATTGATAATATTCATGTTCCTTCACAGTTAACTCTATCTGAGAAAGGGACCTATCATTAGTTTCATTCTTTGTGATAATAATTAACATTCATTAGACAACAGCGGTCATAATTGCCCATTGTTATCAATGAATTCTCATAATAGTACATTAAATTGCCTACTTCCTCAGCATTAGTAAGAATGTACTTCTGGTTGATGTCATTGCATTTCTTTTTTTCCTTTCAGTATAAAGACATTTGGAACTGCGTTAAACAGACTACTGGAAGTATAGCTCATGAAAGCCAAAAGCATTTTATTAAAACTGTTTTGCAAACCCATTTTACACTATTTCTTACACTTTGCTGCAATTTTCTGTGTTCCTAGATTTCCCTATGTTCATGTCCTTTATCAGTCAAGAGAGATCCTTTTTTTTTCATGTCTCAAGTTTCCTTAACTTTGTTTTATTTTCCTGTCCATTCCATATTTTACAGGAATATTGCTGACATAATCTTGTGTCTCAAGACAGTTTGCCCTTTTGCTTTCTTTCACCTTCTATTCTTAGGTACTCTCACTGAAACCTCATTCCAACTTTTTTACTGATGTACTTCTATGTAAAAAGAATGTAAGACTGGTAGTAGTATTTCAGATTGCAGATCCATCTAGTCCAATACAGTGTTGTCAACAGCTACCAGTAACAGGTTTCTTGGGAAGACTTGAAAAACAGGGCAAATATACAGGGATGATTCTTGAATATAAAGTCTCTCAGGCTTTAGCAATGTATGGTTCAGGTATTGCACTTAACAGCTCTCAGTGGAAAGCTGTCTTCCATGACAATGTACGGTGGCTTTTTGCACCAAAATGCATTTTACCATCTGCAACATCTTCTGCCAGAAAATAAAATGTATTAATTACACACTGTGTAAAAAGCTACATCCTTTTGTTTTGAATCTGCCACCTGCAGGTATCATTGAATGCTCTTGCATTTCATGAGAAAATAGAAATGCTCAGTTTCTCTATGCCATTTTATATTTCTTATCTCCTTCATCCTTCCTCTCATCATCTCTTTTCCAGGCCAAACAGTACTTGTTTGCTTCATTATTCCTTGTATGGAAGGTATTTCCTATCACTTGACATTCTTCTTGCACTTTTTAAGACAAGTGAATCAGAACAAAACACAGCATCTATTATGCATCTGCACCAGAGAACTTACTTGGAGGCATGACTATTTTCTGCCTTAAAGTGGCTGTTTTTTTCCCTTTTTCTAATAATTTCTGAATGTTTTATCTGTTCTGTTTTCCTTTGGTTTTGCTTCTACTGAGCACTGGTCTGACACCGTTACAAAGCTATCCTGATGGTAAGGTAATTTTCCTATTTCAGAGCCCATCATTTTGCATGCAAATTTAAGGGGTCTTCCCCCTCACAGCCACTGCTTTTCATTTAGCTACAGTGAATTTAATCTGCTATTTTAATTACCCATTCACTCTGCATGAGGTTCTTCTGCAATCGCTGTCACCAGCTTTCATATTGATTCCCTTAAATACCTTGGTATCATCAGAGCATTTTGCTATCTCACTGCTCAAACCTTTCTGAAGAATCTATGACACAATGAAAACATTACTACACAAAATACCTCAGCTTAAGAACACTCTCATGTTCCACAGCACAAAAACTGCTCTCCTAAAACAAAGGATCTTCTTGGGAAGACACTCAACACTCTGCTGCTCAACACAGTGGCTCTGATTTCTTTAACACAACAGCAGCATCACTGGCTTTGTATTAAGGTTCAACTTGAAAGTGCCACGGAAATTGTTTCTTTTTAGACCTCTTTTCGAGGTTATATCATTGGCTATGTGCCTTTATGTCTTTTATTAGCTCTTCTAATTGCTTCTAAATGTTTGCCCTCAAAAATGCCAAGGATTAACCTGTATTTTTAATTATATCATCCAAACAATCAACATCGCAAACCTCTTCTTGTATTTTTATAGCACAGTCTGGACTAAGACAGCAGGATTCTGCTAAAATAACATCTTAAAAAAAAAAAAAGTTGCAAGAGACTGTAGGAAAAGAAAAACATGTCTAAATACTTTGGGAGGAAAGACTATGGCTGAATTATTAAATATCTCCCAATGCAGAGTAATTTCACTAGACACCAGGACACTAAATACTGATATGAATCTAGCAGTAGATTACTGCTATGAGAATAAGATATTAACCATATTTTTTTTGAAAAAAATATATATATACTTACATCTTTTCATTCTTGCCTAAACTATTTGTGATCTTTGTTTTATAGCGTGAAATGAGGAATACAAGGAAGGTAAAATCATACATTCAGATCACCAGGTAAACCAGTGACTGAGCTTCAAAATGAATACAGGTGTTCTGCCTGGGAGTGTTTCATACATTGTATCACAGAGTCCACTTAGAGCAACAGTTGTATAAAGACGGTTCCTAAGCTGATAGACATTAGACAAAGAAGAGAGAAGAGAACCAGAGGAGGTGATAGCAAATTTTTAGGGAGATTGCAAACATATTATTGAAGAATCAGAAAAAACATATAGGAATGTCTAAGTAGGATGATTAAAGAAACATTCTTCTACACAAGGAACAATGAGTCAACAAGACAAGTGAGTAGAGGACAGAGGTCTGTAAAAGCAGGAGGCAAGCAAAGAGAGGTGACATGGAAGAAAATATTCGCTGTGTTCCAATAAAAGACATGGAATGAGATTAAACTGGTATGTGAAAGTTTAGTTTTACACAGGTTGCAAATCAAGTGTGGTTATACTGCCACATGAAATTGTGTATGCTTATCACTTTTCTAAAAAAGAGTTTATACAAATTCATGGAACAAAAAATATCAGTGACTCTGACACAATGATGATATGGCTGGTTTCTAAGCTCAATAATATAGTTTTATATTATAAAGCAAGTGAAGGAAGGGTTGTTAAGTGCAAGACTAGGAAAGCAGCAGAACAGGTTGCCTAGGAAAGTCATGGCATCTCAGTTGTGAGAGAGCGTAAGAAATAGTATGAAATATAGAGGATCCTGCTTTATTGTACAGGATGAATTGATGAATTGAAATTTCTTTCTCTTTAAATCCTACCTAATCATACCTTGTCTGAGTCCAGGGTATGTGTGAATATGTTGTATAGATGTAATCATTAATATGGTAATCAGTGAAGGTTGACCAGAAAATCTCTCCTAGGATTTATCTTGAGCAGACATATTATGTTTACTAGCAACTTTACCTGTCTGTAATTCTATACATAAATGGATTAATTAGCATCTAGTAGCTAACACAATTAAAATCGTTCTTTCAACTCTGGCTGAACGGATCTTTTTTTTAAAAAAAATGTATTTTAAAGGAGCAGTCACAGGAAATAGACCTGATATTTCTATACCAGATTCACAAAGATCTGAAAATTAAGCCATAGAATTTTATATATCATTGGATTCATTTCCAGATTCTAAGAAGAGTTACTGATGGTTTGTGGGTTTTAAATTTCTTGATATTTTAACTATTATTCAACTGTAATCCTAATTCAGGTAAAATGTCTGGACTTAGTAAGCAACACATTCTTTCCACAGGTTACCAGAGTGTAACATCAATGTGTGTATTTCTTAGTTAAAAAGAAATATGGTATTAGAAAAAAAAAATTAGTACTAACCTGTCCTCTCTCAAAATTTGAGTGCCTTAGTTGCCTTTTACAGGAATCTCCCTGCTCTCCAAATACTGTAATAAATACATCTGCATCAGTCCCTGATGCAGGCAATGTTCCTGTATGAACACTGATCGAATAAAGGACTTCTGCCATGAAAAATCAGAGACACAGGACATTACCAAATCAGACTGTTAGCAATGTGATTATCAAACATTATAACCCAATTTATTTTAAGTAAAAGATAAATTTCAAGCCCAATGAATTGAGTTATAGGAATTGACATCAGTTTTCTGAATTTCTTATAGATTGCTAGCTACCTCACAGCACACAGTACAGCATTAGAAATGAAATATCCTGTATGAATCAATTCAACAATCCACACTTGCATTACAGAAGATGTCCTAGTTCTGGAGTCTTATCCAGTGGTCACTGAAATCATCTGAGAGAATCACACTGATTCTATCAAGCATTGTGAAAACCCTGGAGTTCTTGTAGGAATTCAAGGTATTAAATTGAATTATGATTTGTCAACTCTAACATTTTACCAAAGAAAAAACACAGACATAAGAGATGAAATCCACTTTTTGTTCTGGATCAGCTGAATTGTGTTTTAATCTCATATTTTATGCAAATATGCATTGTTAATATTGTTCTCCACCACAAAGGATGGTTTACCATGACCTCTGGCTGATGAGTTATACAGTACATATTCCTTGAGGCAGCATGACAGAGGAATTTTTTATGGGTTCTGTGAAGAATTAAATGTTATAGCAGACTCTCCAGATGTATTTCCATTTGCAGTCTAGCCTTCAGTTAGATATTACATGCAAAAAGTTTTAAATATTTTAGCTAAGTCTTCTGTTCATAGACTATAAAAAATGAGAAATCTTTTCTAAATATTTTATAAAAGGTAATCAGCACAAAGGAAGATGTTATCATATTTTAAACACAATGAGGAAATGAAACAGGGTTTCTGGGGCAGAAATTGGTCTTGAAGAAAACCTCAAAAAAAGATTGCATTTTCTCTTTGTGATTCATGCCATTATGACTTTGCACCTGACTTTTTTTTTAATCTGTAATTTAGTCCTTCACCTAGTGTAAATCAGTCATTTTCTGAAAAATGCAACAGAAATATGTTAATTCATCTTTGTGCATTTTTCAGACTTTCAAGTTGGTACTTAGTCTGGTGAAAACAATACATGTCAATTGTTTTAAAACAAAAACCCCCAATGCTTTAACTATATATAGTTTTACTGAATGAATCTTCAAAAATAATTTTGAGTGTCTTTTTAATATATAAAATGCTTTGCAATCTTGCCTGTTGAGTTCATCCCATTAGGCAGTTTACAAATTCGTGTATGTGTGTGCATTTGCTCATATATTTATTTTTTATTCCAGAAGCATACCCCTGAGTGGTGGCTTGTCCGGCCTGACTGCTGCTAGCTCTGTCACGGTCTCAGATCCATCTTCTCCAAACAGACATGGAGCTTCACTATGGAAGCCCAACTCTTGTTTAGTATCCAGGTCTTTTAGCCGAAGCTGCAGACAGAATCAGAGGAGGAAATTAATTTATCTGAATTACTTAATTTCTTATTTCTATCCCAATAGAAACTGACATTTCTTTCTATTGCTAACTCCTGCACAGATTTTATAAAAACTACCTGATTCTGCATAAGAGTTACAGAAGTTGCTGCAAGCTGCTAATTCTGCAGCCTGATGTTTATAGGTGTCTTCTTCATTGCACATCGACATGAGCATAGGACCCATTTGTAGAGAACCGATGAAGGACACAGGTTAAATTGACCTGTATGTGCTTGCAATTTCAGAATGTCAAATGAATGAATACAGTTACATCAATCTTAATAGCATATGCCCATTTCACAAAAACATTTGCTTTGCCACTTTTTATTTATTTAAATATGACTTGCTATATCTCAGCTACAACTTCCAAAGTTGACAGAAATTAGGTGTCCAGTGGCCTTCAGGGCTCCCTATGGAAATAAGTTATTTGAAGAAGGAATTTCAATAGAAGGTGCAAGACTTAAGTCCAGTTTCATTCTGTTTGACTTTAAATACTCATTGGAGACTGAACAAATTAAGTTCCATGTTTGTGGACTTAGAACCTCCAAAACAACTGAGGAAGCACAGCCTTAGCAGTCCACATATTCTAGCTACTGAGGTAGTCAATGTAGAAATCAGATTCACGGGAGGGCAACTCAGATCATGAACTCTATCCTAGGTCAGGTTATAAAGTACAGAATGAAAATCTATCATATAGGGAGAAACATTTCTGGTTACAGTTACATGCAGTATTGAACTTTATAATAGCTAATGTGTGCAAGGTTGCAGGAATGGCTTCTTCAGTCTTTAGAATCTCTTTGTATAAAAATAGTATATCCAAGACATTGAAAACAAAACAAAATCAAACAAAAACTTCATTTCATCACTGTAGTAAGTAATTGAAATTCTTGGGCAGGAATTCCTAAAATTACTGAGGTAACTTCTTACCAGTACTGACACCAGTGGCAAAATTCTGTACTCATTGTATAGAATTCACATACTAGAGCCTGGAAACCCTGAGTACAGATTTCCTCTTGTAGTTTCAAGTGCAAATTTTGAAATGCATAAATATTTAGATATTTGAATTATATGATTTAAATTATTGGGAATTTGACAGGTTCGCTCTTAAAAATTTTGTCAGACTGTTTTGCCCTTGAGTTCCTAGAAACATAATGACAGAATATTTTTCATTATTGCTTATGAATTGTGTCCAGCATTTCACAAGATTAATCATAGGGCTTCCAGAGGAAAGGAAACAATTCTCCGTGACATTTTCCAGAATTAAACCATTAATTAATTGAGTAAAAGGTTGTTTTATATAGGCAGTATTAAATTCCACTAAAAATGCAGTGCATTGTTTACTCACTTTTTGCAGTTGCAATAACTGAATTTTCTTATACTATATATATAAATACCTCTCATACAAAAATAACTCTCTGTAACTTCTATTAATATGTACAACTCTAACTAAATATCAATACATATCACAAACTCCTATTTGTATTAATATTGCATTAAGGATTACCTGCATATGCAGGCAGACAACCTCATGAAACTGGAGTCAAAAAAACAAAGTGTGCAAATTTATGCGGAGTTTGGCCTTAAATTGAAATGTAGCTGATAAATTTTTGTTAGTTGTAAATTTATATCTAAGTGTAAACTTTATGTCTAAATCATGTAGTATTTCTATATTCTATACAAAAGTGAAAAATGGTTTTGTATTTCATTTTGGAAAGGGCCAGAAATGATTTTTGTACTAGAAAAAGCTACTTGTTCTATAGTATATAAATTTTCAAAAGTTAGAGAAGAAACAATAATTTTAGCTATGGTATAATAATAATAATAATTTTCTGTGTGTGCAGAAGATTCTAGAAGAAAACAGGAAAAACTCTGGTACTCTGAAGAACCTCTGTAAACACCAAAATAGAGAAAACAGAGACTGGCAAAAGGAATGTAGGAATTTTGTCTCCTTTTCAGCCTAGTTTCATCTGTAATCTGTGTTTCTGAGAAATTTTGGAGACTTTGGATATTACTTCTTTCACTTCAGAAGAAATCAAGGAAGGAAATTCTTTTCAATTGGGGCTGGGTTTGACCACTGATCGATGCTGAGTTTACACCTACTGAGTGCTTCTTATAGTCTTTCTATTTCTACACAACATCTCTTTTTTACTGCATTTTAAGAACCCTATTAGAGCGGAACCAACTCATTACATTTTAGATTATGCGTCCATGAATACATAATTTATAAACAGACTAATAAAATAGTATTAGATGTTATAAGCATGCCAGTGGCACAAGCAATATATCTTATTGTGACTTATATTGTGGGTTGCATGTGCACACCACTAGAAGAGACAACATAGGTCTATAGAAACCTACTAAATTCTTGTAGATTGTATCAATTTATAGCTACTAACTAACCAATTATTAAGTAAATTGTTAAGCATTTAACAGTATGCACTTACTAAAATCACTTTGTCATTTGCAGAGGGTTGTCATGGAAAAGAACACAGAAAGTAAACTATTACATTTCTTAATTTTCTACCATTTTTGAGCCACCAGGTCTGGAGACTTAAGTCTTATGTTACAATCATACAATGCATATAGTAAAGGTAGTGTCAACATATTTTTGGAACGTTTTCTCAAATGACCTGGAGATGCATATGTAAATAGATAAATTTGCTTACCTATTCTTTCCATTCTTGTAGCCTAAACTGAGATAATAAAATTAGCTGACACGGAACACATTTGGGAAGAAAATATGAGCAAGATAAACTCCTCTATCTTCAGAGGAGCTCAGAAAAAACAGACTCAATGTTCCTTTGAGTCCCACAAACCCATTCACAATTTAGTTTGGTAGGCAGCTGTCTCTAGCATTTCCCATCAGAACAGTTTCTGGAATGTCTATGCATTTGAGAAACCACCTTTAATCTTTCAAATACATACAGTACAGTTAACATATTTTGTGGCTCAGTTCAGGAAAGCATTGTCCTACTGACTTCAGAATAATTCAATGCTATGTCCACAATGGTTTTTTTGCCCTTGCCTACAGGCAGATCTCATTGACACAGTGTTTCTTCGAATTAACCTTCAAGTTTAAATATTAGATATACTTTTAAGTTCTAGTTGTATTGTAAGATTGACAGCATTAAATCCCTTCTCCATTCCTTTTTATGAGAGTTCTTAAATACATATTAAACTACAATCAGATATTTGAGGCCCACTGATGACCATGTTGTAAAGAATAATACTAAAGTATTAACTTAATTGGCTTCCCCTGTGTCTGGAGACTGTCAGTATTTCCATACAGGGATTAACATTTCCTAACATCAGCAGAAAACACTGCCTTCCATGACACGATTGGCTATGCAGAATGGGTCTGCACATCAGTGAGTAGCTATAGTTATGTGCCCTTCAGCAGGGGTAACCAAGGTAGATCTGCCCACAAAGAGATGTGGAAGCTGTAGGCAGTCACCTGGAGATAGCAGGTAACAGAGACTAGGATGCCTGGCTTTGCTACTATGATGCAAAGTGAAGCTAACCATCTGTCTCTCAATAAAAGTTACTTACTGATATGTTGAAGACTATTGCAAGATTATATGTAGAGTATTTGGAATACCTTGTGAATTTTAATTCCTCTTCTCAGGGATGGTCTGGATAACACAAAGGAAACTTTTGTTATATCTCCAATATTGCCAAAGGTCAACTGTTAGGAAAAAAAAGGAAATAACTAAACATTGCATGTAATAGCTTGCGTGACTCTTAAAAGCCAGGTAAAAAGATAAATACAATAGATAAAAACACTGGTCAATGATATTAATGTTAAGGTGAGAAAGACCTATTAGGATCGCAAGTTAATTTGGACTCATGTTTGTATCCTAATTTATGTTTATTTTTAACTGAGACAATTGACTGCAGAGGCCAATACATCAAAATCAAGGATATGCATGATTGGTTTTGTATTTTCAAGCCAAAATCTTTTTTTTTCCCTCTGGTTTTCTTATCTACATCCTCTCCATCACATCTTTATTCTCAAACTGGAACTGACATTATGAACTCATGATGATTCCTATCCCTGGTTATTGGTTCATTGGTTCATTATTGAATTATCAGCTATTCCAGTGTTCAAAAGAAAGCATGGCTGGTGTCTATAAGTTTTGTCATACATTGCTGCTTGTACCTTTTCATCCTGCATCAGTTAAGCAAGTGATGTTTATATTGCCATTCTGCAAAAGATGGGTAATGAGGTTTTTTCCCCCGTATTTAAGACTAAAAACCTCTTGAAAGGGGTGATCCAGGTTCATATACCTGTCCAGAAGCTGCCATTAACTTTGTATGCAAACTACAGAATTGATATTTGCCCAGGCACAAGCTCGTTATAGAGTATAAAGACACACGGCTTCTAAGCAGTGAAAACAGGTTAGTTGAGGTTTCAGAAGCAGAATGCAAAGGAAGTATGGAACAGCTTCATCACTGATTGCCTTACTGCTAAGGCCTACTAGTCTTAATTCAAAGTTAATGAGGTTTTTCACACCAAATCTGGCATTTGCTTCAGAGAGATTTGTTAAGTAATATGTATTATACCCACAAGTGAGTTCTCCAAGCACTATTTAGAGACATGGAGGTATAAACATTAACATTGACAAAAGTAAAAAATCATTCCCCATGCCTTCACACACATTGGCTACAATTCTTATTTTAGTGAAACTATTTGGTAAGACTTTTGTGAAATAAAAAAGAAACCAACCAAAAAAGGATTATCACTCAGATTTTGAACTTTCTGTGCAGGGGATTTTCCTTTTCTTCCAAATGCAACCACCTGAATGTCAGGAACATCTTCTGGTACTTGTGTACAGTGCACCCATGTTTGCCATCGTCCTCTGCTTTTCATGTCAAGATTTTTCACAAGAGGAGATGTCACAGATGTGTCTGCAATGAGAACCAATGTATATTCAGAGCCTGTGTCTAAGTTATAAGGCAGCATAAAACAAAAGATACAAGATTATATTGCCTGGTAGTGCTGGATCTAGCAAGGCAAGTTGGACAACAAAGGTGCAAACCCCTCATTATTCATGGTAGTCCTGTGGAAGGGTGGAAAACCAGGCCAGCTGCTCCACAAATCCAATCCACACTGACTCATGGACCATGCCTATTTTCTTTGTATTGTTCCAAGGCCAGGAAACATAGTGCCAGAAGAGATTCTTTCAATACTGCCATTTCTGTGTTTTCCATCCCAGGCATAACTTCTCCTCCTTGTTTACAGAAGGTATGATTCAATTTGGTCCAGGCCCATGTCCCTCACCATTGAGGTACCAAAGCTCAGCTCTGCCCACAGTGTGAAGTAACCTTGTACCAGCTGTGTTCTGCTCTGTCACTCAGGAGAGATTCATGCAAATGAAGGACACTTCTTTGAGGATTACCTTTGAGTGGAATTGCCACTTCTACAAATTCTTTCTTGGAGCATTTATTGATCCACCAGTTGTGAATGAAAACATGTGCAGCAAAAGGGTAGAAGGTTTCTTTTATAACAATTTTTTCCAAGAACCACTCATCTAATTGAAAATAAACAGGACATTATTAACTTACACATTTGAAACAACAACAAAAAAAAACATTCTGGGGACACAGTCATAAGTTTCTGTCTTTGCCAAATAAATTGTGTGGTTTTTTGACAAATTTCTTAAGGAAATAAGACTTCTGAAAATATATATTGGCTGTGTTTATATGTGGTTCTGTCTGTTCCACTACACTCCAAAATATTTGACAAAGTGAAGAAGTTTTTCTGCTTTTACAGATCTTGTGGAATTAAACACAGGGATAGATTGGTTGTAATGATCTATTACCATTTCAAAGTATGAAAAGGCTTCTCTATGAGATCTCTAGATACAAGAAGTCCCCAACAGGAAATCATATTATCAATATCCTAATGGGAAAAGTATGAGGACTTCTAGGACATTAGCCATCACAAAATTCACACAACACACAACTTGCTGATGAGGTACCACACTAATAAGGCACAAACTTCAGCTTGAAGTTTTATCTTGATTGTTACCATCGTGTTGATTCTTTGGAAATTTGAAGAGTCAGACCTCTGTGTAAAACTTGGTTACAGTCCAAGTCTTGATGAAGTTAATGAAAATTTTAATGTTACCATCTAGTAAATTGTTATGGATTTAAAATTCTGGAATTTTTATTTCATCTACCAACCCTGCACCTCAGAGGGATCACCTCCTCTCACTCTCACCTCTTCAACTGTGGAACCAGGAAAGAGACTGCATGCCCCATAGAAAAGAGTTCCACCTGGCACCCTCATGAACTGCTAACAATGGATCATTTGCAGCAGCTTGCTGGGGCACACCTGACCCCTCAGGCTACAAGCTGGG
>JAWWEU010000081.1:113638312-113674655 GCA_035583155.1 Acropternis orthonyx | reverse complement strand
TTATAATTTTGGGTTTTTTTTTTTTTTTTTTTTTTTTTTTTTTTTTTTTTTTTTTTTTTTTTGTTGTTTTTTTTGGTTTTTTTTGTTTTTTTTTAAATAAGAAAGAACAAGAGACTTGGTTTATCATACTCTGGAAGAATCTTATCTCCGTTATCAACATTATGTGCATAAGTAGAATATCTGTAGAATCTCTGTTCTTTTGCCTTTAAAAAACAATGGGCCAAAATTGTAGCTGAAGGATTGAATAAAATACCAATTCATGATACTGCTTGCTGTTGCTATTAATTTTTAAGAAATAGGCAATTTTCTTTATATCCAACAGCTGCTGTGGAGTTGGAAGAAGGATGATAAAAAATGCTGCCTTTTTATCTGCCACTCAACCTCACATACACAGTATCCTTTAAAAAAATATGTATTTTTCATGGATTAGAAGGAAAAAAGTTATGAGGCCAGAACAGCCTTTATTCCCTCTTCCCAATCTAATGAATCAATTTTATTTCCTTATCTTTACCTAGAAGCATTTAGTACTGAAAATAAATTCTTTTTTTTTTAATTGTCCATCATGTAAAAATGGAGAGGAAGAAAAAAACTAAAAAAGTTGCAAAAGCATGATGTCATATTGCTTCCTGGAAAAACCCCTACTTTGTTGACTGTATTTTTTAAATCATAGTAACTATGGAGAAAAGTTTCACATATAATTTTATCATTTTACATTTTCACAACGTTTCCTAGCAAGCCTTTGCAATTTCTAGTAAAACCAAGCTGGATCTGGATCCTTGACGTGTAATCGAACAGAAATAATGAACAGCAGAAAATAGAGAGCAATTTCATATTTTTTTGAACCCTAGAAAAAGAAAAAAACACTTGTTATTTTTAATATTAAATTTAAGACATTTATTAAATTCTACGATCTCCTAAATCTAATAATTTACATTATTATTGCTTTGCATTAACTTGAAACATTGCTGACCTTTTTTTAGACTTTTAAGTCCAACACAAACTTGATTCAACTTGCCAAGGTATACTGATTTAATTTTGAAAATATCCACCTGCAATATGAAAATAATTAAAATTATATTTTAGTAAAAATTAGTATGTGTCTGCATTTGAATATTTATCAGTTTAACCTTGTAAGTCATTGTTTTCTATCTCAATGGAAGCAAATTTATTTCATTTATGCCATTCCATTGCCTTTGAGTTCATAATTAAACATTACATGCTATAACTGATCTTTTCTGATCCAGCTATTATTATGAATTATGAATTTCAGAATGCTGCTGTATTTAATAGGAATTTATTTTAGAAACATCAGATATGCACAGTAGCAATAAAGTGCTCATTTCTAGTACCTTCATGGACAGAAATAACCAGATCAGATCAATTACCAGTGTGTTGAAAGTTACTTTGATCTGGAACCTAACTCCCAATGAAACTGCTGAATAATAGGTGTCTAATAATTCTGAAAATCTGGAGCAATTTGATTTTTGCTAAAATTCACAGTTAATTTAGTGGGAACTGGGCAGGTAAATGAGGATGAAGTGAATGGTGTCTGAAGTTTTCAACCACTGTGCTATTGGGATGACGATTCCTCCCTGAAATCATCTCTATAATAGGTCAGATTTTATGCATACAACAGACTTGAATGATTAATAGACCTCAAGAAATCTTTCCACTTTTCCCTACTGTAAATCTTTATAGATTCTTGCATAAACATGTTCATCTACTTCTTTGCAGAGTCATATTCATAATCAATGGGAAAACTCTCATAACTATGCACACTGACACTGGAAACACACATTGCTTAAAGAGTGTATTTGTTGGCTCTTTTGAACTAGGCCTGAAGAAATGGGCTTTGGAAACATATTATTCATGAATGGATTCATCTACTCTTCTGGGAAACCAGCTGCAAAACTAAATCTCCATAGCTGAGACTTTTATTTCATGTGATTTCATGAGCTATCCTGCTGTAGACAGAAGCAGTTGTCTTGGAAAGGTTGGGTTGAAAATGCAAATGGAATACGACAATGTAGACTAGTTTGAAAACAAACAGTAAAACCCTTGTATTGTTCCATAGTTTTATAGTCCCCAAAATTCACACTGTCTGTGCGATCATATTAATGACAAGAATCATCTAGGGGAAAAAAAAGAGGAATTACCAAGAACAGAGCATTATTCATTTGAGGGAAAATTGGAGTAAAGAAAACTGTTGCAGAATGAATCCAAACAGTTGTTACTTGAAATCTTTTCTATAAGATGATTAGGGTGTTATAGCCCAGGATACAGAGAAACCCTTTAGGGTTTCAGAGGAAGGATTTATCTTCCTCAACAAGCCTGTTCAAAAACTGACACAGAATCTGCATTATACAGAAAAATCCTTGCGAATTTGCAGATGAGTTGCATTTCCACAAAACTGAAAATTCCCAGAAGTCAAGTGCTATTGTTCACACATTTTTCTCTACAAGTTTTATTCTTAGAGAAAATGTAACACATTGTTACAAAATAAAGAATTTTTCAAAAGGTCAGGATGGTTCAGTTTTTTGAAAGAAACAGGAATCTGTACCTCTTTCAGTCTGTACTGGTACCTTTTCCATTGTAGTGATCTTGCTGTTCAGATTTCTCTTAGGTACTACATTTAAGAAGTACTATATAAGACTATTATCTATATCACCAAAAAGAGTAATCTATAAAATTTCCTACATTACTCCTTAAAACAAGATGAGCCCTACTATTCTGTCGTCATTGTTTTCAGATTTTTCTTGTGAAGTTGGAGCTACAACTTTGATCAGTCTTTGATAAACATGACATTGGACACACATATTCTCTTTCCAAACAGAGAAAGAAAATACAGGAATACAGAGGGCATAATGGCTAAGGTTTAGTTTTGTTTTCATACAAAAGTATTGTATCTTTCAGAATCTTCGAAAATAATAAGAAAAACAGATAAAATAAACAGAGGCATGTATAAAAAATAAATGAAGCATATCACAAGCAGATTTCTCTAAATTTATGCACCAGAGAAGAAACTGCTTTGGATTGGCCTGCAACAATGAAATACTCTCTGCTACCCTGCTCAAAAGAAGATTCCTATGTACTTCACAATGATTTTATGAATTCTTTAAAACAAAAAAAAAATCTTCCAAGCTTAAATTCAAAGCAGACTGTAGAGCATAGTAAAGTATCAGCTAGACATTTCCTTTTGATCTGAAATAGATACTTTCTTTTGATACAAAATTTGTTTGATTTACTCTTTTCTTATGCCAATAACTGCTCCAGGAATTACTCTTCCAGGAAAAGTCATTTAACCTCAAAAAGCAATGATGTGTTTACTGTGTTTAAAAGCAACAGGTGGGTGGATAAATTTGAAACATGAAAAAATAAGACTCTGCTTGAAACACAGACAGTGTTGAGTAAAGTTAACAGGAAAAGATCATAGACTACTTTAGACTGAGTGGTTACAAGTGCAAGATACTCTGACAGAAATGGTGTGGGTTCTACCAATAAGGCATATTTTAACAAAGCAGTGATGCCTCCCTGGCCTTAAAAGTCTGGAATATTAAAACAGAATTCTTAGCGAACCTTGAGTCCAACTCATAATTACTTTGTCAACATAACTGTTTTACTGCTGCACAATGCTGAAGATGCTTAAAAACAACGTCACCTATAGAGACAAGTGCCTCTCAGTTAGAAGAGAAAACTATGTCTGTATGGAGTAGAAAACAATAGTTTTTTTGATACTCTGTCCATGAAAGGCTTTCTGTAAACATAAATTTTAACAAAAAGACACACAAATTCAGTTACATTGTTTTACCTGCCCTCTTGCAAAAGTGATCAGGCTGTTTTTTGAGTTAAGCCATCGTTTCCTGGAGTCACCTTTTTCTGCTTGTATACAAATATAAGCCTCACCAGTGGCATTTGCTTTCTTCAAGTCTCCCGTGTGCAAATGGACTGTGTATTCCACAACTTCAGAAAAAATAGACATAAACCCCAGAAAGTCAGCAGGAAAAGATGCTCCTTTTCTTCGCCCATGACACCTGCATTATGTACCAATTCCTGGTAGAAACCATTGCAAATTTCATTCAAACCCCATACATACCACTAAACAAGGAGTACAGGTTTCTTTGGTCCTGGTGACATACATAACTAAAACACATTCCTGATGCATATCTCCCTGTATGTCAATCTGCAGAACACAGTTTTGTTCTGCTCTGACACCACTCCTAGAAAATCAGTGCTACTGGTTGCTGTTTGGGGCACAGGATCTCATATGTACTGTTTCCTTCCCCCTAAGGTAGGAAATTCCTTTCTAAGAAAAATTTCATGTTTAGATGCACTTTGGAAAGTCTGAGTTATTCTTTCTAAGACTATTTACTGATATTTCTTTGTTTCTTCCTTCCTTCTCTTTATTTTTATTTATCACTAGTCAGACAATAATACTATCACAATGTGCTTTAGTTAAAATATGTTAATGTGAAACAGAAATAACAATATAAAATGCTTTCAAGATCAGCTTTAACACATAAATAGAAAAGCCTCCTCACATTTTGTATCGAACTCCAAAGAAACTTCCATTTACTATATAATAATCCAGAAATCCAGGACAGCTGAGTGAACTTTATGTTGAAGGGAAAGCATTCCTGATTTTCTCAGCTGTGGTCATAGTTTAGCAATTAGAAAAGACCCCTATGGCCCCTACAGGAAGCTTTTGCATCCTTGTCTCTTTCTGACATGACACATAGGGAAATGATGCAGATGAAAGAAGACTGCATTAATACCAAAGAAACCTCATGGAAAACTCCTATGTTAACTTTTTTAATTATCTATTTTAGCCCACGAGTTTATCATGGAAACAAGGAACAAGGACTACTTAAACAGAAGGTCACGTTCTCAATATTCATTGTTATGGACATCATTTTAACAAAAAGGAGCCCAGGAAAAAATAAGAAAGGATTTTGGGGAGTTTTGTTTTTTTTTTCCTTACCTTCTGTGTTGTGTGTTCTTAATAAACCTCATTTGTACGCTACGTTCATTTGTGCTCATTTGTGCAATGAGCTGGTGCTGTCAGTTTAAGAATCTAACTTTGGTGGCTATATTAGGAATAAGATCCTTATGTAATCAGCAGGGAAAGACAGGTACTATAAAAAACACCTGGGATGGCTTCCCATATATTGCAGAGATAAACACTAGAAATTAGGAGTCTAAACTTAGGTGGTCTAGATGTTCATCTGCTTCCCACTACAAGCATCATTTCTGCAGCCTAACAAAAAAAGCTACTATCTTGCAGCAACCCAGGTTTGTAAAACACACCTTTTCATATTTTTAATAAAGAGGAAAACATTTTTATCCATTGTAATATGCAAAGTCACATTTGGAATGCAGGTAATGAGCAATGCACAAGTACCAAGAATATATTCAAGAATGCTTCTGTTATCTCTTGAAAAAGCACCAAGACTGATTTGTTTTTTGAGGACTGAGAAGTCTTAAAATCCAAATTTTACAAGTACTGAGCTATCTTTGACTACCACAGACTATCAGGCCCAACTTCCACAACCTTCATCACTGGAGCAGTAAAACATAGACAACATCTAGACTATGTGACATTTACATGCTGGAGAAAGTCTTCCAGTCTCACTACACTGCTTTTCCTTACCTGGAAAGGGGAAGTGGTGCTTTAGACAGACATGAAACCAAGGCGAAACTAGGAACTTTCAGTTTCACAATCAACACTACAAACCAGAGAGCAGTGAAATACACATTATTCAATTCTGAAACACATATTTCAGCCTAAAGTACATCATAGGATACATGAATGTCTAAGTATAAATCCTGGAAATACCTGATAGTTTCAGGACATTTTACTTCTTCAATCAAATTTATTCCAAGATGTATGTATGGCCAGACTTCGTGAACGAAGATCTTGGGAAGGGCTTTCCCCACGTGAGTGTGCCCTTCCAGCCTGTGCAGTGGATTTTTTAGGTGAGGCACAGCGTGCACAGAACTGGTCCCACTGTTTAAGTCCTAAGGTCCATTTGCCATGGCCGAGCGAGCTTGAACAGTGACAGTGAAATCCTCGGGACTGTTCTACAGCACCCAGTACTAACCGGGGCTGACCCTGCTGAGCATCTGAGATCTGACAGGATCAGATGGCAGGGAGGCATTTAACTGCTCAAGGGATGGTCCCTACTGAGACTCGAACTCAGGCCCTTGAGATTCAGAATCCAGAGTGCTTCCTTTTATGCCACAGGACCGCCCCATTCCAAGTTAGAAATGGCCCAATTTAACCAAAGCATACATTCTTTAAAAATTATGAGAAATTTCTAGTAGGTTTGAGAATGATTCTACAAACCCAGAAGCTAAGCCTGTCATTTATTTTCATGTGTGGGTGATAGGAAAACAGGGAGGAAAAAAAGTTGTTCTGAGGGTATTTATTTTTAAGCTTTTCTTACAGTTCTTTTCACGATGTGATGGGTTTGATAAACCCAAAAAAACTTAGATTAAAGACTTAGTTCATTTAGGCCCAAAGCCAAAATTCAGCAGGTCTCAGTTTTGGGTCATGGGGCTTTCCGAAGATTCAGAGGGTCAGGTATCACCTGACTTAAGTAACCAACTAAGTATTTCATATCATATGACATCAGGGTAAGTATAAATCCAGGGGGGAGTTGCTTCCAGGTCTCTTCTGCCTGTGGTGGTGATAGGGAAAAGGACAGCCTGTCATTTCTTCTGGGAGTGATAGGCCCCGCTGCTCCTTGCAGAGAAATTCACAGCAGTTTTGGTATTTGGGAAGTAAATATCTTTGTTTTGTTTGGGGTTGCTCTTTCCCTCTCTTTGCTGGATGTTCTTCCCAGGAAACATCTTTCGGGGTGTTTTTTCTGGGGTTCTGGTTGGTGGAATCTGTGTGTTGTTGGGAGGGAAGCTTGGGATAAAGTTATTTTTGGTTTTTCTTTTATATTTGTACATATATGTATTGTAAATTTGCGTAAAAAAATATATATAAGTTTTTCAGTTTTAAGATTTTTTTTTCCTCACTCCTTTGTTGAGACTCCATGCGGCTCTGAGAGGCTTGGCATTTTGCCAAGGTCAAAAACAAAACATGCGAGTTGGTGCTATTCATATTGAGCGTTATAATCAAAAGGCCTGAATTCAAATATTGTGACATACAGCTGTTTCTTTATATGTCTAAAATAAGAAGGTCACATAACTGGATTAAGGGTTTTAAAGAGTGGGTTTGTATACTGACTGCAAAATTAATATCTAAAAGGATTCATTAAATCATAAAGGCTGTTATTAATCTGATAATAAAAGTGTGCTTGTTGCAGTAGATTTCTGAAATGTCTTTGTTTCTCTTTATTTTTTAATTCATGGGGATGATATTTATGAAAATCTGTTTGCTGAAAAGTAGCTTTATTCCACTGCAGCGCTATTTACTCCTGGGGTAACTTTTTTTTTAAATAATTTAAACCAAGGGCTGGGAAAGTGCTTGTAATTGATGCTATCACTCATGTTTAATGATAAGAAGGAAAACAAGAGTTTTCTGAGACTGGGGCCCTAACATATCTCATTGCTTTATTCGACGCAGTTAAATATGCACTGCAAGGTGAAAGACAACATAGCTGCATTAAACTCAGTGTAGCTCCACATTCTTGTTCTTGCTGGAGTTCAAGATAGCTGAAAGTACATGAGCTCTCCAGGTGACACCTTTTTAGCGAATGGCATTTTTGCTTTCAGGGAGTTAGGATATGAAGGTAAGATTCTGTATTATTCATCTAGAGCGTTGCCTTGTCTGTATAACCAGGCAATATAAGCATATTCGTTGAAGTTAAAAGGATACTTGTGTAAATAAGATCAAAAGAGTTTAGTCCACAGGTCTAATCATTCATGGGGGGTAGATTAGAAATCACAATATTCGCATCTTTACTGCTTTTGCCCAGAATCATTTATATACATAATCTCAATCTTAGCTTGAATCTCATGAGTAATATTCAAATGAGATAGAGTCTGAAAATTAGAATTATACCTCATGTTTTTGCTGAGTCAGGATTTTCAGCTGAATCTGCTGATGCATAATTTAAAGCTCAGTGTAGTCATAGCAAATATTTCCCATTAATTTCCACTATAGAAGTGAAATAACAGTATACAAAATAACCCCTACAAAAGGAGTCATAATGCAAAAGAGATGTTAGGAAATGGGTAAAAGTGTTTAGGATGAGTTTGGGACCATTCTATCAGATGAACAACATATCCCAACAACAAAAATCTACTGAGTGTCCTGTTCAGCCTTGTCATTCTTTGTCTCTTCCCAATCCTGCTGATAAAAGTTCTGTTTCAGATGTGAGCCAACACAGTGCAAAACTGAAAGTGATTGCCTAATGTTCATTTAAAAAGGGAAAAAACACACCATAAATTAAAGATAGGAGAGTACATACCATTTCTTTTTTAATGTGTGTGTGTGTGTGTCTAGAGACAAAATTGAAATACAAGAAGGAAGTAGCTGACAGAAATTTTAGATCAAATTAATATTGGGGCCACAAAGAATAAAACTAATATTAGCACTTCCAGTTGTAGATTATTGGACTTCACAAAACAGTTTCTGAGATATTTCCTAGGTTAGTAGCTACTCCCACCTATAGAATAATTTTTGAGAGAGAGCCTATACACAACTTTCCCCAGAAATTTTCTAAGAAAAACACCCTGACTTTCTAATATACTTCAAAAACCTATTGCTTTACTCACCAGAATAGTGTATTTCCTTTTAGTTCCTAGCATAATAATATTCTAGAAATTTTTTTTTTAATTTCTGGAATTTTTGTATTTAGTTAAAAAATTAGCAAATTTTAATTCAGAAAATAATTGCCAATATTTATGATTTTGTCAATTTTTTCATAAATAAATTAATAAAATAGAGATTTTTAGCAAGCTATAGAATTACTGCATTCATGACTGTACATCCAGCATGTATTACATCCAACTTCCAATGCTGGGGGTTTTTTTAATCTGATGGATCAAAACACTAAAATTGTAAGATTTTTCAGTAAATGAATACAAGGTGGCTAATTCTTTTAAATTATGTAAACCCACGCAAAACCAGAAATTTGAAAGGTCTTCAGTGGTTTTGATCAAGTTTCAACTTTAAATTCGATGGAATATTTAGGAAATTCTCCATAGACAATGGTGTACAAAAGTTCACGTGATCTATTTTATTCCTTTTTCTGGGCTGCTTCCATCTTTTTCTATTAGCTTCTCTTTAAGCAGAGCACTCTTTTTACTATAGCCTCTAGCAATAAACCTCTTAACTGGCAATAAAAGCTTCAATATATGATCTTTACTACCCCCATCAATCCTCTTTATTCTAATGAGCTGGATAGATGGGAAGCCTGTCCTTAAGTGCTAGTGATCAGTATGCAATTGGTTGTTCCTCTGCATATTCCAGGAGGGGGTGACTGAAGTCACTTAATTATCTCTCTGGCATCGTACTATTCACATGTGCTACTAACAGAAGAGGAACATGCAACTTAATATATACTTTTGTAGAATGTCTCTTGCTGAGCTATACATTTCTCATCAACACCAATAAAACACTAGTGCAATTGAAATTCTTAGATATCTCTTTGCTGGCTAATTGTAACACATTTTAAGAATTTTATCTTTGTTTTTTTAAGGGGACTTTGCAATTCTTTAATTCTTAAAAGATTTACTGTGTTTCTAGGTAACACATATTTCTTTGTGAATAAGAAGATACAGGTAACATCAAAGAGTACATGATATTTTGTACACATCTTCAGATAACATATCATTAATTTGAAGAGATAGTAAATAATCAAGAGCTAAAACTGGAACATCGTCTAACATGAAACAAGCCAAATGCTATGTTTGGAGTTAGCAGAGCATCTGTCATAATTCTCCTACCAATGACTTCTGCTTTCTCAGCTTTCCTTTGTGATAAATGCATGTGTAAAATCATTATATTCCTTAATATTAAATTCTTTTGGAAATCCTCACACAGTATTTTAGGCCCAAAAGAGATATACTGGTACTCCAGAAACAGATCCTGACCCCAGTAACAAAAAAGGACATAGCTTACCAGGCAAAGGCTCCTGATCTGCATAGAGAGCTGGCAGTTCCACACATTTGTCTTCCTTAGGGTTGAACCAGCAGTCAAAAGCTAAATACATCTCTTCCTTTGTGCCTGTGTGTTTCATATGCAGTAATTCTAAGTGCCATGGCTGTTTTAGCTCATTATGTGGGCCAGTTACCTGAACTTTGTATGTTGAACCAACATCTGCCAGTTCATCCTGTGTGAAGAGAAAGAGAAGATGAGTGGATCTCATTTTAATTGTACCACAACAAATGTAGTTAGCAGCTGTATGCAACAGTTGAGCAAACCTTATTAGTTAAAGAATAGGGGCAGATTTATAACTAGTACTATTTTTCTCCTTTCTAATCAATGCAAAATTGATTTAATAACATGAATGAAGAAATGGAATGCTTGAGATTTGATATCAGGGAACAAACAATAGTAGTCACTGCTGAAATTTGTACAAGAACAAGACTTAGTGTTCATATATATTACACTGATTCAGTAGACTGTTTTCAGGCACAGAAGCTATAGGTGATTTTTAAAATTTTGAACACTATTGGAAATATTTCTTACAACTTTTAATATAAAAAGCATGCAATTAACTATAAATTTGAAGGAGAGCTAATCCAATGTTAAGAAAACATCCAGGAGATCCTCCGTTGTCACTCTAGATCATGTTTTCATGTAGAAGTTTTCTATCAAAGTCTTGCATTCGTGCTTGAGAAAAAAAAAATCTAGTTCTACTGGGGATAATACAGCATCTCTATGACATACCATTGGTTGAGTAAGTGAAGGTACAGAAGGCATTAGATACTATAATTATTGCTTTAAAATTATTTTTTCCCTCTAAGGGGAAAAAAAAGGGGGAGAAAACAGAAGTTGTTTTTATCTCTTCCTATTCCCTACTTCTCATATTCTTTCCCCTGCTCTTTCATTTCAAATACTGCCCAGATAGTAGAAGTGCATGTGACCTGACTTCAACCTTTCCTCTCACAGAGCACTTTCAGTTTCTTACTATTTTTTTTGTATTTACCAGAGATTCTTGAAAATAAGTTAGGAAAACCTTGTGAGTACTCCTCATTTTGGATCATGTTTGTAGCTAGTCTAGTCTGTTTAGTTCCTCTTGCATTAAAGAAAAGAGGAACATCAAAAATTAGCCAATTATTTCTTTAGCTCAATCACCAATAGGAAAAAGAAAGTGATAATAAATAACGGGGGGGGGGAGGGGGGGAAGAGAGAGAGAAACCATGCTAGAAAAAGCAGTTCATTCAGAGAAAGTTGTTGGCAGGGATGAACAAATTCCATGACAGAGAAAAATAAACTTTCTGTAGGTTTCATCCCAGAATCCCAGACTCACAGAATATGTCAAGTTAGAAGGGACCCACAAGGATCACCGAGTCCAACCCTTAGCCCTGCACAGGACCATCCCCAAGAGTCACACCACGTGCCTTAGAGTATCATCCAAATGCTTCTTGAACTCTGTCAGGCTTCCTGCTGTGACTGCTACTCTGGGGAGCCTGTTCCAGTATCCAGCCACCCTCAGGGGGAAGAATTCTTTCCTAACATCCAACCTAAACCTCCCCTGACACAACTTCAGGCCATTCCATTGGGTCCTGTCACTGGTCACCACAGGGAATAGATCAGTACCTGCCTCTCCTCCTCTCCTCACAAGGAAGTTGTGATTCTTCCTTCTCCATCATCAGCTCCAAAAGCTCTACACTATCCTGTGGCATATTGTATGCTTACAAATTGCTTACATTTCTGAGATCAACAAAGCCTGTAAATCAGCAGGTAGTGTATCTGTAGTGTGATATGCATCAAGGGACCAATTTGCTCACTTAAACCTTCTCAGTATGTGACACTGGAAGAATCTGCTCATTCAAAACCAGTTAGAATGTTGCTATCTATAAACAAAAATGATGACCTGTGCCATACTATACATAGGACTTAAAAATCAATTTGGTAGTTTAGTTTAAAGAAACAATTTATCTCAGAATTGAGTGGATTATTGGCTACATGATTCGTAGACTTTTCTTGCTATAGAGAAAGGTTGAAGTACTTTGATCTGAATTGCTTTTCCTGTGACTTGAAGTGGCAACATTTTGCAGTTCTGGTTGCCATAGAAGATAAAAGAAAGGCTTATTGGATCCTCTTCATCACTCAAGTCAGATCCAATGATATCCATTATCCAGAGACCTGATGATTTCATGTAGATTTCAGGCAGTTTAGGACTAAGAGTCAATCTTCTACCTTTAAAAATTATCAAAGAGAAAGGAAAGATGACAGCATGAGAGAATGCCATAATCTAGCAGGACTATAGCCTTTATGGTATGCAAGCAAAGCTCTTTTTGCAGGTTTTGTTATATCTATAGCAACTGTTCCCTGAGAATAATACATCAATACCTTTTTCCCATATCCTTCCCCCCCAATCCCCTGCCCCACTCCCCCTGCTCCCAAGAATTTAACTGCTTAATATTCTTTCTGTGTTTAAAATTTAGTTTCAAAGGCATCTTTTTGATGCCAATGTATTTTCCTTGTCATGTTTGGAAGCAACTGCTAAGAGAACATTCAGTTACCTTTTAGAGGTCTAAGCAATTGTTCTTAAAAAAGCAATCAATGTTACTACAACCAATTTATCATTTAGAAGCACCAGCCATATGGAGCATGTAGGCATCTAATGCAAAATGAACAATTCTAATGAACTTCACTTGTAACTAGATCTTACCTAGCAATATAATATGTGCTGTAATAATGTGACTGACAGGTAGCCTATAATAAACACACAATATTATTTGCCAGACCCTCAAAAGATCAATATTACTATCTCCCTCTCTTTTTCTTCATTAATTACTGTTATTCTTCATTTTAACTCTGTTATAACCATTCTAGGGCAAATGTAAACGATTTAATGGAGAGGAACAGCTGAGAAAAATGTACTTTCTACAATTCAGAAAAACCACACAACTGAATACTTGCATATCTCTCATGGGCATCTTGTGTTTTTAAGCTGTCTTACTCCCTCTGGACAAACTTTTGTAGCTCATTTCCTTTGCACCAAATTGTTTTCACAGGATTGAAGGAAGAAATCTTTTACTAGTTCTAAATGACTAAAGGTCCTGCTGTAATAGTTCTTTTGCCAAATGCATCTAGGTCCAGATTTGCACAAGTGGTGGTGTAGCAGTAACTGTGAAATGAGCAGAAACTGAGCATAGAAGAACTACTTCTTTGTGCCATGAAATAATACCACAGGCAAAGGCTGGGCTCATTTCACTGAAGTAACTTTTCTTTGGATTTCAAATGAGATCCTAAGCTGAAAAGTGATGCATAAAATTTAAACTATTTAGCCACATGAGGTTCGCATCCCAAGCTCTGCTTTATATCTCTCATTGCAATGTGCTGTATTTAATTTTGAACGCAAGTGTTCCGTACACAACATATTGACAAGATGGATTTATATTAACTTTGAGCTTACCAGATATGGCTTTGCTGTAACACTAAGACCAAACTGAAATTCCTATTTTCAATAAATATACTATGGAGGTCTGAAGGAGCTGTAGCCAAATGTATATAGTTGTGTGTATATGTGTGTATATATATATATATATATAAATGACCAGGCAGATCAGTTTTGCAGAAGAACTTACCAACAGTTACAATCTCACAACCAGTCTCACATAAGCCCAAATGAGTATCAAGCCAGTTCCACAATGGAAAGATCCATTCTTTGTCTGAATCTTGTGATTCTTTGACTATTACCATCTTGAGGTACAACCCTGCCCCGTAGCCTTCTCCATCATGTCCTATGACCACTTTTTGCAAATTGCTCAAAGAAACAGCTTCCACCAAAAATGAGTCCACCTGAAAAACAGGAAAATACTTAATAAAACAGAATTTTGAGCCAAATATGCCTGAATTTCAGGGAAAATATAGGCCTGGATTCAGCTGATAATTTTAACTTTGTGACTTTTTTTTTTTTTGTAATATTAACATAATATCTTCCCTCTGAATATAAGAAAACACACACTAATTATAACTAACATTGAATCCTACATTCGTCATTAATGATGCATTGTAACTTCATTTGATCTTTGGACAATATGGATTATTGCATCAATCATTTCATATTACGTTCTAATGTATGTACCTCAACCTTCTGGCACTCAGTTATGATTCTAATCAAATTTCTATCTTTCAGGGTACTTCTAGTCTCTAAAACTTATCATACAAACATAGATATATACTAACAGTTCTAAAGAAAAGTTAGAAATCTAAAAAGAGTGTGTTCACTCCAACATAGCTTCTAAATTCTTCTCCAATAGTCAGAAAAGTCTGTCTTTTTGTTTTCCTCACAGAATGAAAATAATTGTGGAAACAGCAAATGAGGAAAAGAGTAAGCAAGAGAAGGGAGGAAATCAAGACGAAAGTGGAGAGTAAAAGACAAGAGATGGGAAGGGAAGTAGAATGGAGAAGGCAGAGAAAAACAAAAGAGAAGTAAACTCAAGGAGCAGTGGAGGAGAATAGAGACCACAAAAACAAGATAAGGAATAAAGTGAAAAGCAAAGAAAGAAATTATATGCCCCACTAATTCTTTTGCTTGTCTTGTAAGAAAGCCAGGTGTTCTGTGTAAGGCCCAGCCTAGGGCCAGATGGACCTGGTGGTAGCTGGCAAAGGTTAGAAAGTTATGAACAACTGGAGCTAAACAGCAATGTCTAGGATTACAATTAACACCATAATTCCAACAAAACATTAATTCAATAGTAGGAACTTACTAAACTGGATGTCAGAGCAATTGAAAAGATAATATATTAGCAAACTGATCTCTAAAAAATTACAGTACTTGCCAGAGTCCTATGTGTTGTCCATGCTACTTTTTAAATAAAAATATTGAAGTAGATTATCTGCTACTAATACTGAAAGTACTTCCATATGAAAAAATTATTTTTTTCTAACAATAGTCAGAACCCAACAGCAGATTGTGAGCAGAAACCATCAACTTTATTAAGATTAATTATTTATTATTTATTAATATCTATTAATATCTATTAATTAAGATATTTTAGGAAATAAACCCATGTATGACCATAAAATAATTACAATAGAGTACTATCTTCTGTATAGGCATAGTTCTGAGAAATACACAGAAAGGAGATTTAGAAATTCTCTCAATTCAGTACTAATTTCACTTTCACCCTAACAAGTGCTGTGACACTTGTCTAATAAAATAATTTCAGAGAAATTTAAACCTCTCCTTGACAACGTACATTTTGGCTGTGAGTTTTTTCAAACTACAGTGTTCAGTGACTGAACCTCTCATAGGAAAGCCTAAATCACAAGACAATTCTATTGCTTTTGTTCATCTAGAAACAGTTTTTATGTGCATTCTCTTCTCTAAGTGGAATTTTTTTCTCTTGTCTAAACTTGCTAACTAGACATTGAGTTGGCATTTCATGTGAGACTGTGGTTTCAGAAACATCATTGCCTTCAACAGCCTCACAGAAATTTCTGTAGCTTATTTTGAATCACTGATTTTCTCCTTGCTACCTGTGCTATCCTAAATTTGGAACCGAAGTCAGAAGCATGATCACAAAGGTTCACCCCAGTAATCTGCATTGTATGTGCTCATGTGGAGCCTTTATGGTCACATGGAAATATTCTTGTACAAGAAATAAAAAACACTGGCATTGGTCTATTGTGAATATCTGGAAAATAAATTCTATGAATGTTTCAAAATTCTTACCTACCTGTAGCCAAATATATTCAGAGCAGGCATTAAGTGACACTGAATGCAGTGTTAACCCCAGCATTTTTGTACCATTACCTTATTTCTTTGAAATTTTCCTCCTTTTGTTAAAGATGTATGAAGTTTCCTCACACCTGTGTCCCCTCTTTTGCCATAGAGAGTGATATAGACATTTGCAAAAGTCTCTGCTCCCCAGCGATCTCCAGTATGTAAAGAGATAACATACTTATAGACTGTATAAAAAGAAAAAAAAAATACAGCTGATTAGGTACAAGGTGTACTTAAAACAGCAACAGAGTAAGAACACTGCTTGGTTTTATTCCTGCAGCTATCAAAAAATCTGCTATACAGTAACTGAAATCCTAAGCTCAATGAAGACTTTCCATTAATTTTCCTAGAAAATTGAAGGAAATTGGATTTTGCACAATTTAGACTTCTGTAGCTTAAGCTACTCAAATTTAGATAAATTCTGCCCAATTCAATTTTACTGTGAAAGATCTGGAAAATAAGAATGCATCTGAATGAGTTCAGGGACTGTTAGATACCAAACTATCTTTGCAGTAAATAATAACACAAGTCAAAGAAGGAGAAGAAGGTTATGCAAATGAGAATAACAGAGACAGATGCAACATAACATCTGGATGCATGACATAACATATAAGTATAAAAATTTACAAAATGCCCTTATTAACTTAAGGAAAGAAACTATAAACTCTTTGCCTCTATATTGCTCCTGTATAAATGAACTTCTACAGTCAGATTGGATTTTCTTCTGATGAAGACATGAGAGACTGAAAAAAAAAAGTTATTAGTGGCTCTAAACAACTGGAAGGGGGAGGGCCAGATAAGTCTCTGCCAAGGTGAAATGGTGCTGTGCCCCCATACCTTGCCCTCTTGAGAACCTCCAGTGCAGCTCTCAAATCCTGGCGCACTGGCAGCACTGCCCCACACCACACCGTCTGGAGCCCTAACCCAGATCCCGAATGGCTGGCAGACCAAAAGCCCCACCTGGGTGGGGGAGTGGCCTCAGGAGTCCAGAGCAAACAAAATCAACACCAGGAGGCCTCTACATGGTCATGACCCTATTGTCCTTGGATCTGTGGAAGCTGGTTCTATGTTGGATCTAAGGTGGTAATTATAATTCTCTTTCTTTCTTTCTCTTTCTTTCTTTCCTTTCCTTCTTCTTCTCCTAATTTCCTTATCTCGATATTTGGGTAACTTAAAGCTGGATGAGCTGGATTTTGCTAAGTCAATGCTTTGTGAAATGCTTTACGTCCATTGAATGTTTGCTTCAAGCTTTTGTGAAGTTCCCTTATTTTCCAAAGTTGGTAAATAAAAGTGTGTTACATTGACATCCTGAAATCATCAGGTTTCTCCCATGCATGGCCTCAAAGCATAAAAGAACTTAAGCCCTCATTAATGAATCCATGGGGTGGGTTTTTTAAGCCTTACATGTTTTGGGCATAAAACCCCTTCAATGAGCTCATGGGGTGAGCCTGGGGTCTCACAGAAGATCATTAAATTGCATATATATTCACGCTCGTACAAAAAGAATAGCTAAAATTTTTCAAATGTCATTTTTAGTGTACAGTCCTCCTGACTTAACATTTAACTAATGTAGTGTTATACTTTCTTTTAAAGTCATGAATTGGTTTGAGGCACTCAGGAACTGGAACTTCTGGAACTTTAGTTTAGCAAAGCAGTCTTGTCTCTAATTACTTTTATCTCATGTGTAACTGCTAATTTTTCTGAACAAATGTAGTACTTCTATAAGTCTTCACATTCCAAGGACATTTACAAATATACTCTGAAACTTTCATGATGGCAAAATAAGGAGTCCTTAAGAAAAAAAAAAAAAACACCACAACTTTATTTTGTACAATGAGACTTACTTCTGATACTTATGTTAGTAAGTAAAGTTATTATAAGCTAACTATCTCAATAGGAACTCTACAACAAATAATTTCCATGGCTTTGAACATGTGCTTTTCTTTAAGAAGGTTTAATTATATTGTTCAGTTTTTCACACTGAGAATCATGCAGAATCTTCTCAGTGTTTTTACCTGGTAAAGCTTTCTGGTCCTCAGTGACTGCAGGGAATTCTTTCACCAGCACCTTTTCTTCTTTGTTAAGAGTGAGCCAGCAGTTACAGTCAAAGTTCAATTCTTGTTTTGTATGTAACTCTTCTAAGTGAAAAGATTTCACATGCCAACCTTTAAAGCCTGGCACATCATCACAGCTGACTCGAATCTTGTATACATCTCCCAGATCTCCAGTCTCAAACTGCAATAGCATGAGAAAGAATGTACTGTCAGGGCTGGTTCACTTACAGAGATTTTCTCAAATCCCCATGTAGAACTCCTAAATGTAACACTAACCTACGGAAAAGTTGTATTTGAGTCTGCGATATGTGTGATGAGAGAATCAGTCCTTCTATTTTTCATGGTATGATCATGGGTGAGATTTTCTCCCTTATTAGTATTATAAATATGATATTTTACCCTTAGAGTGGATCAAGGTTAAAATTAGAAGGATCTGTGTATTTAGTCAGTTTAGACAAAAGCTAGCAGAAAGGTGTGACCCTACTGGATAGAAAGAGCATTAAATTACAATTAAAGGTTCTAATGTCAGCAGTCAAGTGAGGTATTAGTTTAATGATTACTATGAACCTAAAATCATAAAATTGTTTAGGTTGGAAAAGACCTGCTACTAACCCAGCACTGCCAACCCCACCACTAAACCATGTCCCCAAGTGCCATATCTACACATCTTTTAAATACTTTCAGAGCTAGTGACTCAGCCACTGCCCTGGGCAGTGTGTTCTAATGCTTGAAAACCTTTTTGGTAAAGAAATTCTCAACAGATTTTAATTTTAGATGGAGAAATTTTAGAAAGTTTTAACTAAATTCTCATTTGCTAGGTGATTTAGTTTAGAACATAACATTACTTTATAACTAACTCTTTGTAAAAGAGAAAGGATATTTCTGAATAAAAATAAATCATGAATGTCACAGAAATAATTCTGTCCTGTTCCCATACTACATATGGAAAATTCAATAACTGGTTGGTGATTGTGAGCTTCTGTGAGAACTGGTTAAACGATCCAGTCTAGAGTTGTGGGAACCGGGATGATGAAACTGCGTGAAGTGCTAATGATCTGCATGGTATTAACCACTGCTTGATAAATTTTCTAAATGGCAGGAAATGGTGTGGCAGCCTTTCACTGGAAAACTGCAAGAAAGACAAGATGGGAAGTGACTTTTGATGAAACAACACAGAATTGTTATTTTTAAAAAGTAACAACTATTTTAAAGAAAGATCACACCAGGAAATGTTGCCAGTGGCCTTGTTCTCTTCCCATGTTGCTTTCTTTTTCCCACACCAGTTACAACATAAGATTTGGTGACTTTCTCGGAAATAAATCCTTTGTGCACCCTAAGTGTACCCTATAGCACCACAGTAAGAAACTGAAGTTAGTCTTACACAGTCATGCCCTGGGATTAGTAGCATCACCAGCATATTGGCCCCTAAACCAGAGCACAGACCTCCTAACAGATGATTTATTCTGCTTCTCAGCAGAGTTCTGAATGTGACAGCCCTTCACTGTTGACCTTGCTTGCTTAAAGCTAGTTCAACATGCATTTGCACAGTGGGCACACACATAGGGAAGGATCAGCTACCCCATTCTTACTAGAGAGGAACCATATAAAAAAATGTGGTTTTGCAATTTTGGGAGAGTTGGCCACTGTCATTAATAAATGTTATGCAAATTAGAAATATTAAACGTTAGAGTATGAAGATAAACAATTAACTGAAAATAAAACAACCTGCCCAAACCATTTTACAGGAACCTGAACTGTTTATGATGGATAACTTATGACAAGAGGCCTTTGATAGGAAGGAATTGCAATTGTTGACTTAAAAGATCCCTTCCAGTCTGAATTTCTTAACGTAAGTATTAAAAGTGGTTATAATATGAAAGTGTTATAAGTGTTTGCCATGTCACTCTTACAAATTTTCAAGATTCAAGGCATTGCTCTTTAAGGAACAGGGAAGAAATGCTCCCTATTGCCTATAATAACAGCCCCACGGCTACAAGGAACGTCTCAGCTCTTGAACTGTAGCTCCACAGTACTCATCACAGCCACACAGCAATAGTTTTACACTGAAGAGGGCACCAGGCTTGTTCTCTCTCTAAGCCTACCCTGCCCTGCCTGTCTGTACACCTTCGTGCTTACAGAACTTAAGGCTGTTCCTGGCTTGGTCTCCACTGCTGCACTGTGTTAAAAGGAAAATACGTGGGCAGAATTTCATTTCAGGATTTTTTCATTCATGCTGTCTGTATTGCAAAGGATGTCATTAGCTGTGTATCATTAGCTATGGTGGACTAAGTGGATTAATTCCTTGTAAAATATGCATTCCACCTTATTAAGTTTAAGGGTTCACTGAGAGGAGAGTGCACAGGTTCTTCGCCCATTTAAACTACAGTTCTTTCACAGGCAAAAAAATTATTGCTTCTTCTCTTTCAGAACCAGACTACAAACTTTTTAAATTGCTGCCTGCAGAATTTCTTCCTCATACATGGACCCCCACGACTGCATCACACAGCTACGCTAAATGCTGTGAACAACTTATTCCACGAAGCTCTCTGGGAGTTGCAAAAGTACAGAACTTGGTTATTTTTATGTGACAGGATAAGCTGTACCTCACATTTTACCTTGTCTTCTGCTACCCAAATTTGCAATTTCTGAGTTTTTAAGTTGCCATCAATACATGTGCTAAAATACTTGTAGGAAATGCACAGATGAGATATATAGGAAAACAATTCCAGAATACAGGACAGACTATTTAAAAGCCATAATTGTCCCTTTTGTTTCTAGAAACCCAACTTCATTTATTTCTATGACTGCCTTTGAACCAGCAAGCACTAATAATCATACTGTTTACGATCCGTGGAAATAAACACCAACTATTTTCAATTGAGGGTATTATATATTTCCCTTTTTTTCATTCACCTCCATCACTGTAGCCCAGTGTTGCCATTATATCATTCCTGTAATCCTTTTCTGAGCAACTTAATATGATCAGTTTACCTTTGGAATATGATATACTATCTTTGATCCCATAATTGGTTTCTCCCTCTGTTGTTGTCTATTAATTGATGTAACATGAACTTTGAAGCAGGGACAGGCATATAATCCATCACAAATTATATATCCAGTGAGTATCCTCACTTTAAATTTGTAGAATGTTTGCAAAAGGACACTTTACCTAGTTCATTACTATAGTTTTCTAATTAATTTTCCCCATATATTTCTTCTGAACAGTTTTATGTAATATTCAGAACTTGAAATCTTAGTTGACTTGGATTTCCCATATACTAAACAACACAATATTTTTTCCATTACATGATTGAAGGTGCATGTCTCATAATCAAGACAAGTCTAGTTAATAGGGTGTGGTCAAAGCATTCTAAAATTCAGTTGAAGATCCTTCTGCCATATACTCCAGAAATCCTGCTGCCTGTTGTTTGGAGCATCATCTCACAGTGTGGAAAACACATGGAGTATTATATTATGCTATTTGAAGCTTTCTGTCACCCTCATGGTTCTTAACACAAAACGCATTCCATATTTAGTGTGATTTACAAACAGTCTTACTTACAGAGCTCTATTGCTCGTTTTGTGCTACCTGTGCTAGTGTTTTGGAGAGCAATTTCAGAGATCCCAACCTCACAATCTCTCAGGTGATGTATCTTGCATTTTATGGTTCTCTGGATAAGAGAATGTGCACAATACACTAGGACTCTTCCAAAGGCATGCTCTGACAAGCTTACTCTGCAAGCAACCAACATAGATGACTGGGAGAAAGATCTATATACTTTACAAATCTACTTATTCCCTGTGAGATCAAAGATTGATTCTTATCATCACCAGACTATCAAGGACAAAAAATTCTACTACAACACTGGTATTTCTTGCCATGTTATCTTCAGTGCTAAAAATCCCATCAGATTTTATAACATTGACACATTCATCTATTTCTCAATTTATTTATTTTGTATTCTAATTAAATTTATTCTTATTTAAGCAGCTCAAACATCAGAGTACAAATTTCTGAGACCACTGAAACCCAACTTTACGTCATAGCATGCTGCAATTTTCTCTCTTTTAATTTATTCTTTATGCTTGCTATGTGCAATTAAACTACACCTGTTCTTTCATAGGATTTGCTTGGACATACTTTGGATAGAATAATCATCCTGAATATGGTACACATCTGTGCATATACTTGTGTGAGAGCACCTGGAAAATCAGTAATTTAAATGCCTTTCTGTCCTCAGTGTGCAATAGATGTATCTCTGAGATCAAAATTAAGCTTACTGTTTTAAAACTATGTGAGCTGCTTATAGCACATAACCTGTTGTTCTTTTTACTGCACTGTATTGCTAGGACTGTTTGTCTAGGACCAGGATCTTGGGGTGAGGTTAAAAGTGCATTTACTCCTACTTGTTGAAAAGCTGAATTCACTGCTTGTCCTCCTTGTGATATCATGCTCATGTCTCCAGCCTGCAGCTACAGTGAGAAAACATGAGCAAAGCTTCTACATTCTTCTGCATAGTTTTAGTAAGAACAAAGAAAGGGGGAGCAAAAGAAACTGGGCTTGTTAGCTTAACCACCTAAAGAAGATGCATAGGTATTTATGCAGATATCTGTGAATCCCCAAATACCCCTTTATATCAGACCTGCTGTTCTGTAAACTGCACTGTAAGCAATGTGACAGAGATAAAATTTCATAAACAAGAAGTAATGCTCAAATAATATTCATTTCTTCATACAAAGCAATGAAAACAATGACATAAATAGCTACTGGGAAAATATAGGCACTAACCCAAAGCCAACCCAAAGTATGAACAGGCATTCAGAAAGCCTCTGGGGTGGAAGGGTACAGTGGATAAGGTACCATGGTGCCTAGGATAGTAGAACATGAGGGACAACCACTACTGACAAACTGCAATACTAATTTCCTCTTTGTATGGTACCCAATCATTGAAATTAGGCAGCCTTAACAAGGAATATGTGCTATTTGGGAAATTGCCAATGTGTTGGGTGTAGCAAAGGTCTGCTTTATGCAATGATGCTTGACAAAATTCAGTCAGCTGATGTGGTTGCTCTGCAGATAGAGTCTACCTCTACTGACCCCCTCAGTTTATGTTCATGGTGTAGGAAGCTCTTTTTGTTGCTCAGTGTGTGTCCTGTGTGTTTTCTGATAAGTAGCTGTTTTCTTGTTTTTAAGAAATGTCATTTATCTTTTCATTTACTCCCTCTAAAGTTCCTAAATTGCTTTAGCTTGTTATTTAAACTTAAAATTCAGCATGGATCAGGTCATTACAATGAAGCTTTGACATAACTTTCTAAATGTACTTTTGCCATAGTTTTCAGAATGTTTATTGCAGCCATTAAAAAGTCCTTCTGAGCTATATAAAACTGACTTCAATTGCAAGCTATTTCTCTCATCTCACTGGCTAGAAGCTATACTTCATGCCAATCAACAGAATTGACAGTGACTTAGCCCAGAAAGCCAGGGCAGAATTTGAACATTAAGAAGATGTCTCAGATGAATCCTCTCAAAACAGCAGCATGCATGTCAGATGTAAGGCAGTCAGAACTGTGTTAGGGTTGATTTTAATACTGGCCATATATAATCTATTGCTGCAGAGTTCATCATGTTTTTATATGCATGAATGCATTCTCCAGTAATTTATGATTATCCAAAAAATCCTCTGCCTGTTGGCCTGAGAGACAGAACAGTCTTGGGGGAGAGTGGATACTACTTTACAAAGGTGAAAATATAGGAAAGAAAAGCTCTCTTAAGTCCCCTGGGAACGCTGCCCAATCCTTCATCTTCTGCATTCACAAATAATTGTATATAGCCTTTTGTATGAACTTCAACTCAGGAATCTTTAGGGAATTAGAAAAAATTGCAAAATTGATGCAATAAATTACACACAAGGATTTTTCTCAATGATGCATACCCTTGAAGGCACTGAAAATTCAAAGAGAACACTGGAGCTTGCTATAGTAGAACAGGACCACCAGCAGGAGATGACCCAAGACCTAAGCTTACGTAATTCCATCTTTGTAAATAATTACACCATTTTTTTGCCAGACAAACTAACATTTCATACATAGGATGCTAGTTTTGTATACACACACACACACACACACACACACACACACACACATATATACACACATATATATTGCTTAAAGGGCAATGACATGGTAAGGTGTGTGTAGTGCTGGATATTTATGACTTACAGTGAATTCATCGGTTGCTCTGGGCAGAAAGCACACATGTCCAGGGGTTTGTGGAGAAAGCAGAAGCTCAACACTTTTACTCTTTGAGCCGTAAATCACAAGGGTCATTTTACACTCCTGTGGCTCTGGGGAATCTCCATTTGTTTTAACCTGCACTCTCCACTGTTGTGCTAAACAAAATAAAGACATCTTTAGTATCAATGTATCAATTAAACATTTTTAGCATCAATGGTACAGAGCAATGGATGCCTTTGTTACTATTGCAACAAAGAATTTAAAGATTACCATGAATTTACATCCCATTTATTAAAAATAGACTGGTAGACATCCTTCTCTTGAAGATAAGTATAACTTAGACTTGACAAACACAAGACAATTATTGAAGTGGGTATGAAAGCAGAAACTGACACGAAGAAAGCAGAAAAAAAGACTCTGCCTAGGTTGTTGCTCGATTTTTGGTGTTGGTTTTGTTTGTTTGTTTGTTTTTTATTCTTTATAACAAAATGGTTGCTTTAATTAAACTAATTGTTTTAATAAATTTCAGTTCTTAAAATGTTCTTCTGTAACATGAAAAAGAAAACTAACAGTCTGAAAGACTTATATGTGATCCATTTGTAAGACCTGCTGGCTGATACACAACTAGTTAAGCAATGAAACTTCAACTTTTTTCCTACAATTTTTCTAACCTGATTTGTCACGTTCAGTCTGATCATTTGTCAGATCAGTTTATTCATTAGGGTTGGAACAAAATTTAGGAAGTTTGAAAGAGATGTTTGCACTGACTTCAGTTCATGGCTTGGGCCTTTCAGAGGTCACTTTTTGGTAGGAGAGCTGTACTCATAACAGTGTTAGAAGTCTAGAATGCGACTGAGTAACTATTCCAGGTGTGGGAAAAATACAGTGTGGTAGATGGACAATATAGGTTAGGAAGTTACTTAAATGCTTGAATTCAAATGAATTATTTGTTGAAAAGATACTTGATCCTGCATAGCAAAAGGAACTTAAGAGTGGAAGGAAATCCAAACCTTATGTTTAGGCTGAGGCCAGTACTGTGATAATATGAGAACTTTCTAATGGGATTAATATAAAAGAGAACTATTTCATGGCTGTGTGTAAGACTACAATATGAAAAAATTACAAAATAAATTTTACAATCATTTAATTCAGAAATAATTTGGATGTGAATATTTTTCTTACAGTACTGTGTACTTCTTTCATGCCTTTTGTTTTCCTCCTCCTGCTTGGAGAGAGAGACTTGATGAAAACCTGATCTGGTTTCCTTGATTTATAATTTTCCTTTTTTTCCCCACATTGTTTTCTTTAGCTAATTCTGTTTCCCCCCTCTTTATAGAACCTGTTTCTGCATTACATCTGACTGATCCCTGACTCCTCTGGGCTCAGACAAAAAACAGCAGGCAAATACACATCTCACAGTCAGCCTTCTGAGTAACACACTAGCTGAAAGGACCCTTCCATCTGAACTCTTTTTTTGAGGTCGTTTCCAGCAATGAGTCTGATGTAGTGTGCAGAAGATCCACACTTCGCCTAATGAAGAACTTTTGCTGTTTGATATATGTGCCAGCTTTGAATTTTATCTCCCTGTGCCAGGTTGGCATGTGGTACTCTTCAGGGTGTCACACTTGGTGAAGTCTAGCATGGTTTGAGCTTTTGCTTTTCCTGATCGCTCTGAGGATTTATAAGGAGCTTCAAATTTTTACAGACTCCCAACATAACCCTGAATCTCTTATCCTGTCCAACTTCCCCCCATTTTGAAGGCTGTCCCAGGAACAAAGCAGAGGGGAAATTAAGATCATTTTGCATTTCTGTGTTTCCCAAGTGAGCTTTTTTCCTCTCTTTGTAAGATCCCTCTGCTGCAGGAAAAAGTAATCCCCAAGTTAAGAGAAAGGACAGATGCATAACTGCTTGTTCTCTCCTCAGAGGCAGCACATTCAAAGAAGGTATTTCAGGCAAGGTGATTTATTTTAATTAATAACCATGATTGTATTTTTAATTATTATCTCAGAAGAAAGGCTAAGGCACCAGTTGGGAGTTTTGCAGAAAATAAATCAGTGGTTACAGATTTAAGGTCTCAGAATCTGTGACTCTTTATTCTTCTACATTTACTTTTAATGCTTCTACAGTTTGGCAACTGAGCTAACCCAGACTGACTGCATTTTCTCTCAGTTCAGCAAATACATTTAACATGCTCATGCCAGAATAAGAAAAAAAAAAATTCCATTGCCTAATATTCTATTCACTTAGACAGCTACCTGGCAAGGATGGCAACACCAGCCAAGAGACTGATGCCAAATATTTATTGTGTTTGATCATTTTTATATGTCTCTAGGACTGAAGTTCCGACAATCAGATAACTGGCTTTGAGTGGGTGATTTTCGGTGTTTCATGTGTGTGGCCACATTAAAAAAGAGACTTTTTCCCAAGATATCACTGAACTGTGTTAATTTTCTTTCAGAGAGATTAGTGTGTTAGTGTATTATTGTACTTTTAGCTTATGTGAAAAGCTGTAGCCGTTTACTTTGACAATCAGTGTGAAAATCACTGACATGAATAGCAGGGAAAAAACAGAATTCAGTGAAAAAAAACCCTCAGAATTGCATCTTTTCTATAATGATATAACCAAGGATCTGATTCACATTACAGAGGATATGGTAGGAGCAGGGGTCACTGGTTGACTTTCAGAAATTAAATGGGATCAGTCATAACAATTTCCTTCCAGAAATTCTTTTAACCACTAGTTTGGAACTTGAAAGTTCCTCCAGTAAAACTGTGAAAATCAAACCTGCAATGACATCTGTACGTAGCAATCTGGGCATGGTAAAACATAAAGTCAACATTTCATAATATGATTCAGAAAACTGAAAAAGGAAGGTTTATTTTCTGTTTTTTAAATATGAACAACTTATATATTTTTAGAGGATTGCCAAAATTGTTCTTATATACATTATTCCATGTTTTTTGCGTTTTTCAGTCTGGTGTTTTTTGGTCTTAAGACCTAGATGACATTCACACTTTACTAGATGTAGGAGTAAGTTGCTTATTTCCTGGAGACCACAGAAATTTTTGTTGCCTTGAGGCAGAGCAGTCAGTCTGCTTAATTCTTTTTCTTAGGGATTTCCACCTCCATCTGGCAACACATACTGTCTATGCTTTTTAGAAGCAGGACCATTCAGTTTAAAATTTGGGAGTTTTGTGATTATTCTTAGTCCATTAACAAGTACTTGCAAGGTAGAGAATAATTTAAATACAGAATTAGTCATGGCAGAATTTACTGAATATTTTCTCTTTTCTATATGCCTAATGCCAACAACTTTGCACAACACAAGAAGAGCCAACCTAGAAAAATCTATTAACCAAACTCTATTCATTGATGTTGACCCATACTTTATTCACCACCCACAAAACAGCAGGACACCCTACAGGAATCACATTACAGGGACCCAGCTCCTTTTAAATGACTGCAATGTGGAAAGCATTGGAATAAACCGTGTCTTGTCCCCTCACTTTGACAGAAAATTCTTTCCTGTGTGCAATACACCTACTTTGAGGCAGAAAAGGAAAACAAATAGAGAAAACAGGAGAAGAAAGTAGTAAAATATCCCTACAATGTAGAAAACTTTGAGTGATGTGAAGTCCATTCTCCCTCAAATCAACTTCATCATTTCAGAGCTGAGAGAATCTATCTGCTTTCTCTACCAAGGCAATATACTTTCTCTTTTTATCTTGCGTCAAATATACAAGGGGGAATCAGAGAAATACAAATAAATCTATTACTATGCTTGATTTGCCAGACCCTCTCTGTAATCTACAAATGTAGAAAGGTTACTGAGGAAACTTGATATGGGCATACTGCATTTTGGCAGAATCCATAGCCAGCAGCAACAGTCACAGGGATCTGGGATTTATGCTTCATTAAAGATGGCTTAATGCCAGCCTGGCTGACAAAGGACAAAGAACCCTTAAGTAACCCACCTAGCAATGATGACTTTCCAAGTCTACTCTTTGGTTAGGTGGTTGAACAGGTTACCAGCCTCATCCAAAGTGAATGAGTTTGCTGACCTTCAGAGTGACTTCTAAAGTATTTTGCTCTGTAACCTTTGCTATAGATCTAACCTGACATTGATCTTATCCTGAAAATTGCCAAACACTGAATTATGCCAGTCAACTTTTTATGACTTTCCTTGAAGCCCACTTGCAGAGTGCAGCTCATATAGAATATGACCACATGAATGCCTAAAACATTGGCTCCCTAACATCAGAACTGCTGCTTACCTCTTACTCAATAAACATGTAGTATACAAAAAATTTTCACTTCTACTCTGAATCGGAGTGCTTAACACTACTCTACCATATGAAATCTTCACTGCTACAGATGCTGGGAGAATTTAAAGAAATTATTTTTACTTCCAAGATTCTGCATCTCTGAAATGTTCTCATGTTCCCTTAGCAGCTCTGACCTTGGTACTGCATCATGATAGATTGACACAGAAATGAGTACAAGATATCTTTCCAAACCTCTTGTGATCGTTACCCTCCTATAAAGCTCAGTCATGCAAGGTCTATAGGATCACTAGTATGACAACACAAATTAAACTGTGAAAATCCTGAGATCAGTCCTGCTTATCATCTTCCTCACATAAGGCATAAAAGTCCAAATTTCTCACCTATCTTGGTTCCTCACTGGAATGAGCCCCTGGGTAAAACAAAGAGTAACTCAAGCTAAGCTGTTACTAATTGACAAATAACTTCCTAAGAATGTTCTCTTTTCTAACTTCATTTTTCAGAACCTCTGATCTCAATGCTCTCTGGGTCCTCCTGGACATCTTGACCGTGGAACATGTCAAAAGCTGATTAAGAATAAGCCACTCCTTTCTCCTCATAACCACTATATTGAGTCTAACCACTGTTGACACTCACAGGCACTGAGCAGCCTGTGCATCTGTGCCTGCTAATTATTATATAATGAAGAATGAAGTTACACTAGAAAAGATTTGAATTGGTAGTAAAATATAGTCTCTTATCTGAACATAAGGTGAAATAGATATTATGGTCACGTCTCTGCACTGTGCACTTAGCAGAATGCACAATCCAATTCCAAGTCACTTCTGAAAATCAACTTTCACTTACTTGAGTTCATCAGACTCTTCTTGTCAAAGTTACATTGCTGAGAAACAATAAAACTTTTGTCTAAACCATTTAACTGAATGCAAATTATTTAATTTTCAGTGAAGCTGGAATTAGACTTTGACCAAGACTCATCCTACAGAAGACAAGTCACTGTTTTAAGAGACTAATGCAAACACTACATTTTTTTAGTTTCGTTTCTCCCATAAAATTCCCAGGCACAGTTGCACAGAATAGCCATTTACAGTTAAATGTTCATAAAAATAGCTCTGTCAGTCTGTTTATATTTTCTGGTTAGAAAGAAACACAAAGACAGTGTCTCAAATTTTAAACACCTCGGAGGAAGTAGTGTGTCACAGTAATGAGACTGTCTTTGTGGGTATAAAAACAGAAAGCTTGGTGGGTAGTTTTTTATTAATTCTTTTTTTATTAATTCTTGTTTTAATTAATTCAAGCAGATTTAGTCAACTGAATGCATATACTACTTCACTAGAGGATTTGCAGTTTAAGCTGCATAATTTCTGGCTACTTTGGGATTTTGACCTGAAAATGCTTCCACTGACACTTCACAACACATTTTTCAACTTGCTGATGTTTGCTAGGGGACCTGTCCCCAAGTATTAAATGACAGTGACACTGGGGTAAACAAAACAACACTTGAATCTCTTCTCAGGGGAATTCCTTCTTGATTTCAGGACACAATAGTAGAAATATGAAGAAAACAAGAAATGGTTTATGTTTTTCTCAGTTGATTATCAGGGTCTAGTCCTTTCTGTAGACTCTTGCCAGACAATTTGTCTTTTTGTCTCACAGCTGATATACAGTACAACACATATACAGATGAGGTCACCTGCTTACAAATTTGTCATGATACTGATTTGCAGGTTAAAACTGCAAAGGTGAAGCAAAAACCATGATGTCGAAAACGTTAACTAGAAAAGAACTCTTATCTTTAAGGAATATCTTCATTGAACTGTCATCCTCCAAAATATGAACAGGAAAAACAATTGTGAACAAGCTTTATTATAATTTTTCTTCCTAAGTTATGGTCTTATCTGGAAGGATTCTTCAGTAGTAACTAGACATTAAGTGTATAATACAGTGCTATAACACAATTTAACAAAATACTTACAATTGGCAGTTAGCTCCCTCTCAGTTTTTCCGTTGTCTTGACATTCGTCTAACCATCTTCCATTGCAAAACCAAAAATAAGATTAATAAAAGCTATTAGTATATATATTATATATAAACTGATTATTACCTTCTATCTTTAATAGTATTTTTCATACTTTGTTTATGAAATCACACTTCGAACCTACTTCCTAGATCAAAGTTTATTTTATACATTCATTGCAGTTGGCCTTATTCATATTGGAAGAATTTGGTTCGGTCTGCTCCAGGCAAAGAAGAATTTTCATAGTAGCTGTATGAAGTACTGGAGTATTGTATGAAATAAATTATATGAAATGCTAATTATTTACTGGTTTAGAGATTCAGCTGTAGAGTTGAGGGGGTTATATAACCTGCAGTGGTTAGTTACATTCATTGTACTTTCTGATATATAAAACCTGCAGGTCTGGAAGTTTCTAAAGTTTTGCAGATCTGCAGCAATTAAGTGAACTTCTCTTTTACTTTTCTTTTATACTGATGAATTTAAGCAGCTTTCATGCTATATCCTTTTACTACAAACATACATCACTACTCCTTCAGTTGATCCTCCTTGCTCAAACAATCACACTTTGCAGCCTTCAAAAAATCTCACTTATTTAAAAATAAACAAACAAATAAATAAATATGTGTTTACTATCAACTTCTATTCTGCTGACTCTGTATTGATGTTACATTTGTTTAAATCCAAGGATCCACTATATATTTCACCTCTTGTATGCAACAAAACTCTAGGAATAAATCTCTTATGCATGAAGTCTAAACTCCACTGTATTTCAACTGTTGTTGCAATAAATAGCTAGATTAACTTTTGAGACCTATCACCACATTCTGTCCCAAGAAAGAAAAGATCACTAGTAGTTTCTAAAAATAGAAAGCAAACTTTGACACATTGGCAGCATGTTTACACTGCAGGCAAACAATGGCAGAACTCCTCTGGTTCATGTGAAGTCCCTAATCTTTTTTCTATGATCTTAACAAGTTCCTTTTGAAAAGGCAACCCAATGTCTTTATTAAGAATCCCACCCTTCAGAGAAGTCTCCTAAGTTCTCCTTGAATTTAAAGAATCAATTCTCTCAATCATCTGTGTTTCTAATAGCCATCTTTAATGCACACCAAACCATTTTAAAAGCCTAATACCCAAAAATGAAAGCTGAACCAATAACCTGGTCATTTGAATAACAGTCCTAAGAAGAATAAATGGTTCTTAGCTAGTCATTTCCAGGAACTTTGCAAAATGAAAACCAGAGGGGTTTTTTTGTAAACAGGTAGGATTCCTAGAAGAGGGGTACTGTCTTTACTGAACCCCTGAAGATTTCCAAGACTTAAGGCACAGTTCCCAAAGTAACATGGAAATTATTTTAGCCATGTAACACAAACTTTTAAGTTCTACAAACCACATACTACAGAATATAATTATCTAGATCCAAATTACAATTCTTCAAATTATTTCTGTGATATTAAATATATTTATGTATAAATAACACACACAAATCCTTACTTTCCTTTATTGGTATAATTTATGTGGGGGTTTTTTTGTGTTACAGCTGTATTATTCAACTCAAAGACTGCTAAAAGGTTGTAGTTGTCTTAGACAGTAATAAAATTTGAAAGAATGGACTGTTTAGCAGTTGTTAGAATTCAGAGTTGAATGCTTCTAACTTTGCATATAGTAGCAAAATTTTAGACCTACTAAAATAGACTAGTAGAGTTTTACTCTAAGAGGAGAAGCTAAAAGTTTTTCCAAAGGTTTTCAGGATGTATATAAGGATTCCAGGGACAGAGAAAGTGATCAAAATCTAGATCTTAGAATAGAATCATAGCATTGTTTAGGTTGGAAAAGATGTTTAAGGTCACTGAGTCCAACCATTAGCCCAGCACTGACAAGTACACCAGTAAACCATGTCCGCAAGTGCCACACGTCTTTTAAATACCTCCAGGGATGATGACTCCACTACTTCCCTTGGCACCTTTCCTCTTACAAAACATTTGGTTTGAGGCTTCTTTGTATTAGGTTATGACTCACTCTTATGCCAATACAGCAACTTTGTTCGTTGTCTCCAATCACAAAATTTTGCATCCCTTGTATGTTGAAAAACTCTGGACATTGCTCATACACCTAGGCTGTGTGCACATATCCATTCTGCAATTTTTTCATTATGTTGCTGGCAGGTAACAAATTCTTTTTCTCCATGAATGGCATACCTATTACAAGGAAATACAACCTCCTGAGCTTCCTCTCCTTCTTTATGCTTGATGACAATCTTTTCCAGGAACCATCCATTGCCTGTGTTGAAATTACAAAAGTTTATCATGTGAAATCATGCTGCTCTTTTTTTTTAATATATTTTAAGAAAAGAAGCCCAGTTTATCTTTCCCTAGAAGAAACACTAATCATATTAAGACAGATCTCAGCTAAATAGATAAATTAACACAATGAAAGCTTTATTATTTTGTGTCTCTTGTAAGAGATGCCATTCTTCTCTGTCTTACTCTTTTAATTTTAAGAGCGGTGGGTTTTTTCTCTTAGAGACAAATACATGCATATATCTCTGAACTGTCAAGACCATTCACATCCCAGCCTCAATATTTTGATTCCTTGTAATCAGGCACTAAGATGTTGGGACAAATCTATTTATAGCCATAATCAAGATTTGTGTGAATGCTGGAAATTCTGGTCCTTTGTGAGTGAACGACTTATTGCATACCCAATAACAAATAATTAATTGAATATTAATTAATTAATTGCAGTTATTAATTTAAAATATTAATTAATAAATCTTTAATGTTGTCATGAAAATGGAGTGGGGCTGCAACCTTGGAGGGTTGTCTAGGTGCCAGTAACTGGCAAAACTGAGGATTGAAGGATCCAGGGACAGCAACCAGATAGACTGAGTGCCTATAGCCAGCTGCTGGAGGTCTTATACATCCATACTGTATATATTTTTTCATATTAGATATTGATGGACTGTTATTCTGGTCAGTTGGAAGGGTAACAGGGTAAGACCATTGCTACTGTTTGTGTATGAGCTGAGTTCCTGTCCGTGCTGACCTGCATGGACAGCCATGTGCATACACATAAGTGTTTTATAAATGTGTTTGTGTGCATGTCTGCTGGAAACACATACTCAGCCTTGGTACAAGAGTGACCAGCAGGCATAGAGCTGTACAACCTCACTTCTGTCAAGCTGCTGAATTCATCCTCTCCCCAACAGCAGTAACCACTGACACATCCATGTTGATCTTTTAGATCACTTGCAGTAACCATCCCAGTGACTGGTATAGATCTCCTTGTAATGCCCTTCTCAAATATCCTGTTCTTACCATGCCTGCACCACTCACAATTTGTCATATTTCTTACAAGGTTTTGCCTGACTCATACCATTACCTATCAGCACATTGTAGGAAAACAGCATGAGGGATGTTTTGGTCAGAAGAAACAATCATCCTATTTATTCTCATGCTCTGCCTCCCTGGATGCATCTGAGTCTAGAAGTCCCAAGAAGGCAGCAGTTTCTGTCACAGAGGAATGGCATGCCCAGGCAATGCACAGAGCAGAATGGCATTTCCCTTCAGGATTTCAGGCAGCTTCTGTCACCCTCTTACACCTCAGTGATCTTTCACTGGAAAAATGAAATCTGGCCAAGATTCATTAGTAATCAAGCAGGTCAATTTGAAAAAAGCCAAAAAAGATGAAAGACATTGCCTGTGTAACTATATCTGTATGTATGGAAGGTTTCTACAGAGGAGAAGCTTCTTTCAGCAGGTAAGACACATCACCTACTGACTTACATCAGACCAATGCCCAAATTCTGCTCTCTAGGACAAAATTCCTTTACTTTCCTCATTCAAAGTGTCTGTGGGAGTAGATCTATGCCCTGCACTCCAGGAGCCCAAAAGAAAACATGTGTACCCTGATCCTTTCAAGAGAGTCTCCAAATCAAGACTAAAGACCTTTCTGCCCTGTCACTGAGACAAGCGATAGGACTAGAACAAGGGGTAGCTGCACCTCCAGAGGGACCCACTTTCTTCCCTCTCAACCCGCAAGAGAGTGAGTCTCTTGATGGCCTCTCTCCTGAGTCATCATCCTTTTCCAGCTCTCAACTACCCAGTCACCTCAGGCCAGGCTTACGTGGGGCTAGTTTTGGATACAGTTCAAAAGAGGTCTGTGAGATCTGTCTGTGCTGAATACAAGGAACAACTGTCTGAATAACCAAGGCATCAATTTTGTTACAGATAGAATTCAAGCCATTGTCCTGTTTAGACAGTCCTCCAGACCCACAGATTTGAACTCCAATGTCAAAGAACATCTTAAGAGAGCTGAATTGGGTTTCAGATTTGTAATGCTGATTCTGTGGTAAGGCCGTGCTGCCTATTAAAGGAAATACGAAGGAAGAAAGCGCAGTATGGTGTCCTGAGGAACAGAGGGAAGGTGGGCTCAACCACTCTGCTTTCTGTGTTATGTCTTGGGCTGCTAGGATGTGAAACTCTCAGGCATACATTCATCCGTACTGTGAAAGGCAGAAAAGTCTAGAGAACTAGAACGCCCCATGCCAAGGCTGCACTGTTAAGGTTATTTCTGTAATAGTCACAAGTCTGCTCAGAGCCTTAGGCAGTACAGTCAGCAAGATGCTTGAAGCCATTTCAGAACAGAGTGGGGTAAAAGGGCTTTTCCAGTGTGTTATCAGTGGCCCCAAACTGCTTTAAAAATCCTTCTCTTTACTTAGCTTCTTCCTAGATATTAACCAAACAGATTTTCAGTATTTACATCTTTCTCTTCTAATAAAAATTAATTTATTAATTAATATTTTAAATTAATAATTGCAATTAATTAATTAATATTCAATTAATTATTTGTTATTGGGTATGCAATAAGTCGTTCACTCACAAAGGACCAGAATTTCCAGCATTCACACAGATGGCAGCTTTCTCTTCGTTTACATCATTCCAGAGATGCACACTTCAAGGACCTGCACCCAAAAATTTTATCTCATCACCAAATTATTTTTTTCTGAAAAACCTCCAAGCTGAATGCAATGTCACTCACTGGAACAGTTCCACATTGACTTGCACAGATTAAGTAAATAATCAAATCTTCTACTGTTGCCCAAAGCAGCAAGAACATTATGCTAGAGCTACTCAAATTTTGTCTGGTAGAAAAGCCGCTGCTGTGAATATCTTTAATTCCTTTCTGGCCAGTTTTCACTGTTTATCTAATGAAGGATAGTCTTAGCAGTGTGACTCACACTTTTGAAAGTTTTCTATATGCAAAGAAATAGTGCTTTCTTATAAATAATCTTGAAAACAAAGAGTGGAATGGCAGTATTTGACATTAAGCTTGTGTCCTTTTTTCTGTCCATTACCACAGGTTTTCATCATCCCATCACAGTGAACAGCCTGCAGGAAGAGTTTTTATCACTGCAAGACCTTCTGTCACATTTTCTATGAAGGATGCAATATAAACAAAGTGCATTGGGTTTAAAAAGAACTTGAAAACAGATTGGTCTCTAGGAAGTTAAATCCTACCTGGACCAGCTCCATCATGGCTAATCAGAACTTTCTCCAAGTCTCCCAGTGAGACAGCCTTTATGTAGAAAATATCCATCTGTGGAACCATACAAGGAAAATGATAGAGGTCTTGAACACAGCTATTGCTTTGACTATAACAACATAGAATACCTCATTTTTCCCTCTCTCTCTCTTTTTTTTTTTCCAAAATGAATACAGTTGTTTTATATTGGTCTTAGCCAGACAGTGAGGATCTTTTAAAACTTTCTGAGGTGAATAACACCTTGAGTCCTTTGGCATGACACAATGATCTGTTGCAAATCATTATTTGGTCATATAAAATATTATTATATTATATTATATTATATTATATTATATTATATTATATTATAT
>JAWWEU010000081.1:113626981-113637937 GCA_035583155.1 Acropternis orthonyx | reverse complement strand
TTATATTATATTATATTATATTATATTAATTATTATATTTTCTAGTGCTATCTGCCTTAGCAAGACTGGAAAACATACTTAGGAATATGGATTTAGAACTCGATTCTAAAATTCACAATGATATGTTCAGGAGAGTAAAAAATGTTATTGTTACAATTTTATCTATATGTGCAATACAAATAACCAAGAATACTCAATTTCTACTATCTAATGCTCTCAGTAAATAGTTGATCAAGCAGATAAAAATTATCCATATGATGTAATTATGTAAGTAATTTTGAATAAAGAAAATGATAAATGTTTGAATATATCTTACAAATAAAAATATATTTACACTTGCTTGCAAGCCATAATTTACTCTTGATCAAAAGTAACATTGTTTTTACTTCACCTGTCCACACCGAAATTTTACATTATTGTTCTTAGATCTATGGAGCTTCCTTTTGCCAGCATCTCCTCTAGTCCCAATGAGGTTGATGTAAACACTGGAATCTGTTTCAGCACCAAGTTTAGTACCTGTGTATACATGGACCTCATACAGCAGCACTAGAAGAAGAAAAAAATTGATATTATCCTTATAGTTGTCACATGATTCTAAACTTTCATCATCAAAATTTTGCCTGATGACTGCACAAAATTTTAAAGTTTGCAAGTATCAACATCTATCCATGAATTTTTCACTTCTAGGTTCAAATCTTTTAATTCTTTTCACAAAAATATAAAAATACCAAGCTTCAAAAAACACATTAAGCAAGTCATCAACTAAGTGTTCCCTAGTGCTCTGTTTTCTTCTCTTACTCCTCATTGACTATTCATCATTTCAACACCAAATTCACAGTGTTTCTTTGCAAGTTTTCTGGAGATCACCTAACTGTGCCTAGTTGCCATCTCAAACAATAGCTAATATTCACTGATACCAAGGTATTTTCAACCTCCATATTAGTGCAAAACAATTACCTGGGTTGTTAACCTTCATTTCATCTTAAAAGAAGAATAAAAATCACAAATCCTAGCAATTTTAGATTTTAACCTCACATACAAAGGTGAGCAAGAAGATGAACGGGCTGCCTCATCTATAAAAAATGAACAGTCATCTTGCTTTTGAAGGTTTCAACGTTTTTCACTAGTGAATGATAACACTTTCAGAACCAGCTCTCAGTTAAAATATAGTTACAGCTTTTTAATGCTGAAGTCTTACATGCAAAAAATATATACATATCTTCAAAGAATTCTGGAATATAATTCAGAATTACTGTATTAACATGCCTTCTACCACACTAAAATTTTCTTTATAATTATCCAGATATGAACATTTATTTTATAAAATTATTTGTAATGATCATAGATTATTAAATTTCCTTTCCTTTTTTTTTTTTTTATTGTGCCCTTTTTTAAAAAGAGAACCAATCCTGCTTGCATTTTAATGGCAACTTTTCCATGGAGTGTTTCTATTCTAATCACAGTTGGCCATTTCGACTGCTATGCAGTAGATCACAGCGGAGATTACTGTTTCATTAATGTGTAATTTTAATAGTTCTTGGGAGTGAAGAAAGATAATAGAAACCCTAACAAACACAATTAAACACAGCTTTTAAGAAGGAACTGAGATGAAAACAGAAAATGAAAACAGAATGCTTGAAACAGGACAATATTCTACAAAAACTAATTAAAATACTATTACTCTTAAACCAGCAAATAGTCAGTAGAATTTCCAAAAATCTTTTATTCACTGGATCCCAAGACAGCTTATAAAACCCAAACATCACATCATTCATCATCACTGAAGAATAGCTATTTCTGATTCCTAGTGGAAATGCTAAACAAGTAGTAAAATAATGCTGTAAATACTTTAGGGGAAAAAATAGCCCCACATCTATCAAAAGATATGAGAAATTTTGATGGATGGACTGTCTGCTTATTCCAGTTAGGGTATTTCTTTTAATGGGTATAAAATCACCCTGAAGGGGCAAACACACTGTCTCAAACTCTTTATCACTGTTGCAACTGTGACTCAAAATAGGAGTGGTGTTCCTTGTTCAGTTTTATATTTTCTGTAACTCCAATCATTCATTGCAGCTCTCACATCCATGCCTTGAAGTACCAACACAGCCCGTGACATATAGTTGGTCTCAATAACACACAGACGCACGTGTCAGTTAAAAAAAATTGACAGAGCCTTATAAAAACTAATTTCAAGGTTTTTAACATTTAAAAATTACGATAAAACAAATGGTAGATATGAATGGCTAGTAACAAAGATAAATTGAGCTGATAATTAGCATAACTGAGCTATATATCCAAATTACATTTTATATCATAACTCCTACTATAATCATAACTGGCCGAAGGGCAGAGGATATGGGGTGGCAGCAAACTATGACAGGAAATGTGCAACAGAGCAAAGAGCCACACTGATCATGAAGGAGCAAAATCTTTTGCTGTGTGGAAGGGAAGAGGTCATGTTTCCAAAGAATAGAACAAGAAGTAATTATAACACAACACAGATATTAACAGATAAATAAATTGTGGTTCATTTTATAGCACTATGCAGAGAGATGATAATGATCTAATCAAATAGAGTTTTCTATTTCTACAAGCCTAAATAAATCAGTCTGAAGTAGAAAATGGGCACATGTTGAAATTTTAAAAAATGGAAAATATTTTCAATAGCTCCTTGTGTCTATACAACTCTCACCATCTGTAAAATGTTACGTCTGACATTTATTTAGGCTACACAATCTGCATTATTTATAAAGGAACTTTCTTAACAAAAAAAGACCAGTTTGTGCTTTAAATTTTTCTACAAATCAACAATACAGGCTACTACATTAGAATAATAAAAGGAACATTTATATCCCTTAACTGGAGTATGTGCTACAAAGCATTTCATAGGAATCACACAAAAATATAAGCTAGGAAAATATTCTCCAAAACACACCCCACATGCATACTTACAACATGCCACTATGGTGAAATGCTTGCACGTTCATATAAACATTCACTAAATAGGCCGTGGACGTTAAGCCTTTCCTGTACAAATGGAAATCTAGGCACAGACCAGCCTGGGAGGGTGCAATTTCTTTCAAATTTTGTCAAGCAGCTCCTCTAGATTGCAGAACAACTACAAAAGGTCCTAGGGTTAATGGCTCCTGAGCTACAGATTGCTTAAATATAAGAACAAGAAGGATGGTGCCACTCTATAACAGATAAGACAAGGTATACCAATTGTTTGATGAGCGCAGGGGACAATACAACAAAATCTGGATAACGAATCTACCCACTGAATGTGTTGCTGAAACAGAAAAACTCACCATATGTGAAATTTTTCTGTTTGTAGCTTTCTGTATATTGTTCACAAAACACAGTTCTTTGTGTAGAGAGTAAAAGAAAATATCCTAGAAAATTTGTTCAGTCTCTGTGACTCTGGCTTAATTTCTTTTTAGTAACTGACTTTTAGTAACTTACTAAGGCCCCTGCTGCAGGCACATCTGAAACAGAGACCTGCTTCACTGGAGGAAGAAAAAGCCATTCCAAAACTTTGAGAATTAGAACTCTATGGCCCAACCCCCTGTTCTGTAGCAGGAATTTCATTTTACTATACTCTGATTCAGTGAAACTGCACCAGCTAAAAACTGGGCTGACAAAACAGAGAGGTAGGCTCATAGGCAAAAAAAAGATTGAAAATTATATCACAAAATCAAGCACTCAACAAAAGTCAGGAAACAGCATTTCAGCATTAGAAGTGACCTATTACACTCACATCACATCTACACATCCGTCCAATGTGGAACACATCAAAGTAATAGAAGAAACATCTTGAAAAACACAGTAACTTTGATAAAGGATATAAGAAGATTCATTAATACAGATTAGCAGGGGAAAAAATCTCAGCTAGCACCCAGTGAAAAGGAAAAGGACCTTTCAGAAAATAAGTGATTGAAATCTTCAAATTGCTCACAGGGTAACTTTAGATAAGCACTATAAGAAAACAGAAAACTCTGCAACAGGAATGCATGGATGAAACAGTTGAAAAGAGGGAAGTAAAATGTTTTCAGGCAGAGGTGGGGAACTTCTAAAAGGCAGGCATTAAAGCAGTATAATAACTGTTAAAAAATGACATGAAAAATATAAAAAATACTATAGGAGTTACTGAGCAGTTAAGTGTACAAGTACCAAATTTCTACTTGCTTCAGTCTATAAAAATGCTACCATTGTTATCTCCTGAGATACTATCATGGGGCTTCAGGTGTTTTTTTAATCCCAACTCCAGCTTCTGCTATCTATTGATAACATAAGAACATGAACTACCTTGGACAAAGAGGAGAAAGAAAGGAAGTTTCCTTGGTTATGAAGAAAAGGTAACCTAAGGGCACACCAAGGCCAAAAGAATGCAAGTTAGAGAACCCTTTTTTCCATACTTATTCTCGGCACCTGACTCAAGGTTTCCAATATAAAAGGTTGATATATTCCTGATCATTCACCATTTGTAAGAGATAATTTGGCCTCAGTTTGCAGACACAGCATATAATTATCAATTCCTTCTGAAGAAGTAATGTACAGAATTCAGTGACTTATGACATTTTCCTTTGGAAAATACAAACAGTAAGCAAACATCAGTTGCTTTTCATTAAAGACTGAGTTAATATTTTGATATGTTTTGAGAGAAAAAAGCAAACCTGATAGAATTAAAGAACAATTTATTGTTGAAAACACAAAAATGAAAGTTTTTATTGCAGAAATATTGGTCTTTTTTCTGCTGACTTAGTATAAACAACTGTCCCATTGTCAGCTCTTTTCAAAGTAATTCTACTAAAAGAAAAGTCATTATTTTTGAAATCTGGTTAAGAGCAGATAAATTCAAGATAAATACATCTATCATTTATTACTCAAAGTATATTGAATTAACTTCCTCCATGTTACAGCTATCTGTGCCCAGTGACACTGGTGTGCCTGCTACAGCGCATTAGCTTGAATCAAGAAACTGAATTCCCTAGTTGGCCCTCCTTTCTTCTTTCTGGTGTGCAGCAAAGAGTGGGTTTAGAGTGAAAAAACTAGATTCTTTTTGGATGAAATTAAACCAGATAATACTTTCCAGGAACAAAATTATGACAATCTTGCCAGAAACTGGCAGTCAGTCTGTGAGAACTTCCCTCTAAACTCACATAAAGAGGACATCAGACCTTAACTAAGTGGATTTTTAACACTAAGTGCTTCACTAAGCAAATCCACTCCCACCAGGCTGCTAGTGTAAACAGACCAACTGTCCAAAAAGCACAAAACCTAGAGGGATGTTAAATGATATACAACATTAAAATTGTCATACTGTTTCTATTCATTCCTCCCTTAATGATGGTGCTCCAACATAACAGAATGGTATTACACAGTGCTGCTCCAGGTTCTGCCTTTTTTCCATATGACATGCCCGCTTGAACGAAATGGTCATTTTGGCTCAATCTGTCAAACTGAATCCCTGTGGTTTTACTACTTGGTATCTACTACCCAGGTTTCACAAATAGTGTTTGGCATTTTGCCATGACAGAAGGGTAAAGATACAGGTTGGTGTAGTGCTAAGGCTAAAAGAGAAAATATTCTTAATAGCTGATAGGGGTTAAGAGGCACTATCTTCCTCAGAAGTGGTCCATATATTATTTGAGAAGACACAAATATAAAAACAGTATCAGGTGAAGACATTTCAATTAAAATTACAGTTCTCACTGTAATCTCCACTAAATGCTGTCTAATCTCCACTATCACTATTTGGAGCAATAGTCTAAAAATATATATATTCTTCACAACATGTAGGAAAATTGTCAGTTTTGAAAAAACACACTTGCTAATGAATTTTACAAAAGGAAAGAGAAGCTTGACTATTTACTTATGTAGTTGGTGCTTTCTGAGTGATAAAACAGGGATAAAAATTTGTAGAGAGAAGACTTTTGTCCTTACTATTTGCTTTAGTCATCTTTTGCACTATTTCAGTCATTAGGCACATTCTAACCTTTCTGTATTTGCCTGCACATTTCTCCAAGTGAAAAAGAATTCTAAATCTTTCAAGCTGGAATTTTTCCTGCCTCAGTCTCAATATTTGTCTTCTTTCTAGAACAGTATAGTTATTCCTTCAATTCTGTGAAGATGAACAGGACACATTTACCCATTTATATTCTCATTTGACATTTACATTAACATAAACACAACGGTAAGAAAATTCAACACTTCTTGTATCATGTACCTCTTTAGATCAAAACTTCAGCTGTATCTGAAGACAAGCCATGCTAGAATCTGTGACAAGCGCTCTGCACATTCACAAAGGAACACACAGGCAGATATTGTCAGGGGGCAGTCCAGCTAGCACCCTGCTTTGTCTTCTCCTGGGCCCCATCATTGGAGCTATCAGCCCATCTCCACCATCACAGGGGCACCAGGGCAGGTTGAAAAACATATCAAGGACTTAGACAAAAGGACACCATCAGGGCTGGCCTAGGAACATCTCAGTCCCCGTGTTTGGGCATGAAACCCATCGTTATGAGTCAGTTTGGAGTACCTGTCATACTTCTGGGTTTTGTTGCCTAAGGATGTCAGACACAATATAGGACTGAGGGAAAGAGCATTTTGTGATTGCAGAGGACTTATGAGACTTTTAAGGAAGGAACTAAAGACTGGAAGAGAGGAATCTCCTCCTCACTTGGGGAGGAACAGGTATGGAAAACATAGGGATCAGATGCATGTGTGGGTAGAGGGTGCACATGTGGATAGAGGGTTAGCGACCGGACGGAGACCCAGTTGGAGTCATGCATGACAGAAACAGGAAAGACTGAAAGGAGTAAAATTTTCAGCGAGTGGAGTTGAAACAGAGGTTAGAAGCCGATGCCTCTAAGTACAAGACCACATGCTGGAGGCACCATGGGAGTCCCAGTCAGCTGTCAGAGACACAGTGAGGTGTGGGTATCTCTAGGGGTGAGACCTGAGGATGTGTATGTGTGTGTCAAAGGGGGAGATAGTTCTGTGTGTGCATGCATGTGTACATGTGGGAGATAGAGCAGGGCTGCTGTTTCAGGGGCTCATATAGAGCAGGTCTGCTGTTTCAGGGGCTCATATGTCCAGTTGCCAGCAACTGGGGAGATTGGGATCTGGGTGTAACTTCTGAGCAGACAGAATGTATGAGCCCAGCTCTTGGAAGTACCCACCTTGTATGCATCTATACACATCTATAGTCCCACTAGTGGACATCCATCTTGCTCAGCCAGAGAAGGGAGCAGGATGAGGCTGCTGGTGCTGTGTTTGTGCAACTTCTCTGTGTGTCTGGGTTAACTGTACAGCTTGCCATGATATGTGGTATATACATGTGCTCTCCCTGTCTGTGCTGACCAGGTACACGTGCTGAGCCTCGCTGCTGGTTGGGCCTGGGGCCGTGCATCTGTGGCACCTTCACCTACACTGAGCTGTCACATCTGGTCTGATTCCCTAATACTCTTATTTTATAAAGCTAAGTCAGAAGCATTCATAAGGCTTCTATCTGATTTTTCTTGAGTGATACTTAATATTTAAGCAGTTCAGGGCATGATCACTAATTTCCAATACCTATCACTTAGAAAACATCCTGCCCCCCCAACAAAAAAAACAAAAAACAAAAAACAAAAAACAAAACAAAAAAAACAAACAAACAAACAAAAAAAAAAAAACAACCCACCAACAAACAAGACTGCATTGAAGAATCACAGGAAAAAACAGGTGGGAGCAGACCTCCAGGGATCATCCAGTTCAACAGCATGCTCAATTCAATTCAGGGACAACTTCAAAGATAGAGCAGGTGAAGTTTTTTAAATCTCCAGGGCTGGAAAAGCAAAAGAGAAGATATAATAGGAAGAGAAAAAGGAGCCACAGATCTAGAAGCCTTGCCAATGTGGAAATAATAAGAAAAGAGGGGAACACAAAAGCAGACATACATTGGAGGGATTAGAAATCTGAGTTAGGAAAGGAACCTGAGACTGGTGTGATGAAGAGGTTGAGAAAGAACTGAAATCATCATTGGAATAAAAGACCAGATTAGTGCCTATTTTTTGAAGTGGCTGATGGACAGTCAGAAAAACTAAGAGGGGTTACCAAGGTGAGAAATTTGAAGGAAAAAGAAGAATGTTCACAGAGGGAGGTAAAGAAAAACTAAAAGATTCAGGAAGTAAATTCAGGTCTTAAGAAGAGACACTAGAAAGCCAAGGCATCAAAAATCAGCTCTGAGGCTTTGGGTCCATATTGATTGCATAGTAGATTTGCTGGGGAAAGGGAGAAAAAGAATAAGGAAAAAGCTACCCTTTCTTCTAAGAGGGAAGTTGAATAATAAGATAAATGTTAAAGATCAGCAATTTAGAAAAAAAGTGCCTTTTGTCCTTAGTTTATGTTTGTTGTTTATATAATTTTCTAGGACATCACTTTTATAGTTAAGCAAATCTAATATGAGCAGAAGACTGTAAATTGAATTGAAAGTACAGGATACAAATTCCTAAATACTATCAGAACATCATTGAGTAGTTAGCTGTACTTGATTTCTTCTGCTAGAGAAAGTGACTTAATATGATTTGTACAGTACTTGTAAGCAATTAGCTTTTAAATAGGAAATGCAAATGGATAGCGTTTCATTTCCTTGTTCTTGAGAAAATAAATAGGAAATTTGGACTTCTTTCTGAGTTTATATTGATGTTCAATTTAAATATGCCTAAAATCAATAATTACTTAGGAAAACTTAAATTTTCAGGAAATTTTCAAATTTTTCTAATGCATAATTTCTTACATACTTGATACATTTTCATTAAGATAATATTCTTGCAAACATAAGGAAATATGTGATAATATAATAATTAAAGAGTAAATAAATGTGCTGTTTTAAATATATTCCCAGTTATTGAAAAAACTGCCTTGATTTTTCATATAGAAATACATAATTGAAGTGCACATACCAGAATATTGGTACTTTTCTATGAATGGGTATTTCAGATAGCATAATGGAGATTTGAATTATTGGTGTTGAATTGATTCTTCATACAACTTAATTGGTTTATGCATTGTTTTCCTACAGTATACAACATATATGTCACTGTGAGTGCATTATAGTGCTGTGGTACTTGTTAATAGGGCCCAGTTCATAGAGATCAGTCCCATTGTTTGAAATCTCTTATTGAAGTCAGTAAATTCTCTGCAGAATACTTAGAGAAAAATGTAGAAACGAACCAAAAAGAGCAGAGGGGAAATGTGAGCTAGCTCATACATGTTTCTCAGCATCTTCTGGCCTCTGTAATAAAACATTCACACATTACAGTCTTAATGTTTCTTTCAAAGAATTATATTCTTTTGACTTAGAGGTTTTCACTTGATTGATAGTTTCTTCTGAAATTATTTGATTGTCACTAATGTATGATGATCTTTTTTATGTTAAATCACTTATTCCTTGCAAAATTCACTGCATCAGTTTGAATCCAACTTGCTGAATGGTAGCACCTATCTATGTAAGATCTACCACTATCAGAAATTCTTGGCCATCAGCCACATCATTGTCATTCTATTAATGTAAAGAGAATTCTATCTTAAAAAAAAAAATCACACTAAGTGATTATACCAAATCCCTATTCCTTCATAAAGGCCCAGGACTTTTTCAATAATAACCTTATATGGGCTACTTCCACTTCACTTGGAGAGAACAAAGTGCACCAAAGCTGTCGTAAATTTTGAAGTACCAAAATGTCACCCTACAGCCAACACTTTCTGTGTGAATGGCTGTGACTGAAACCTGATTTGAAAAACATGTGATGATTCAGATCATGGATTTATGGCAAAGAATATTTTGTGCAGGACAAGAAAGGATGGTATCAAACTTGCTAAAAGGAACTGGATGTCACATGACATTACATGCCTTGATATGCCTTGACTTCCTGCCTGATGCCATTCTTAGAGAGCAGTATTTGCCAATGATGTATGGGCACTCTGAGAGATCAGAAATTTTATTGAGGCAAGATGCACTATTACTCTGATTTGGGGAAGCAAAGGAAAGGGGTCAAATGATCACTTCCTACTTCTGTAGAGCTAGAAAGTATCTGGAAGGAATTGCTTCATGGTTACACTGGCTTTTGGGCAGTCTGCCCCAGTAGAAACATGAAAATCTGTCATATACTCACAGGATATGACTAGTGAACACATGACCTAAAACACTGAGCACATACATGGCAAAAGCTCCTTTGCAAGGTTTCTTATGGCCACTTCTCTCCACGTATCACCTTCCTCCTTGTCTTCTGAAAGCCAACACTCTATGGGGAGACAAATCTCTTCATCAGAAAGAGGGACTACCCTTTCAAGTCTGACTTCCTCCAGGTACCAACTAGGATCATTTCCAGTGTTGTCATGGCCAATACGGATTTTATATATTTGCTCAAGATCTCTGAGATTAATCTGTAATGAAAAAGAAAATCCAGATTTTAATAACAAATTACATTGTTGTCTTTTAGCTATCCTTCTTATACTGGGAGTGTGTTATGGGTTTAAGGTGGCAGAATTTTCCCTTTCCCTCACCCGCCTGGACTGGGAGTGGAGCACGGAGCAGAGGGGAGGGGGGAGCTTCCGGGGGAGGGAGGAACGAGGGGAACGTTTTTTTTTTCTTTTCGCTCTTCCGGTTTTTCTGGATCGGTTCCACTCACGCACGCGGTTTTCATCGGAGCTGGGGCTCGGAGCCGAGAGCTGCAGTTTTCTGAAGGTGCCTTGCCTCGTCGGGGCGGTTTTCTGCAGTTTTTTTCCAGTGAATCCGGGGACCATCGAGACAAGCCAGTTAGTCCTCTCCTTCTTGCCGTGTGAGACGCCCCATCCTGGGAGCGGAGTCCCGTCCCCCACCCCCCCCCGTTGCCGCGGCTGCAGTCGGACATTTTCCCTACCCTTCCCTGTGCCTGGACACCAAGATCTGGTCCGTCTCCACCGGCTGCT
>JAWWEU010000081.1:113599861-113623985 GCA_035583155.1 Acropternis orthonyx | reverse complement strand
ATCTACACTGAGTCTTGGTGTGATTAATCGTGTGGAGTCCTCTGTTCTATTAGCCCCCAGATATCTTAGTTTTTTTTCAAACTAAGACAGCAGGTCAGGTTGGTCAAATGAGACCTGCCTTTCAATCAACTCATGTTGACTGGGCCTGATCCGCAGACTGTCTTGCATGTGTTGTGTGATGGCACTCAGGGTGACCTTCAGCAAGGTCAGGCTGAGAGGCCTGTAGTTCCCAAGATCATGCTTCTGACCCTTCTTGTAAATGAGTGTTATATTTGCTAATTTCCACTCCCTTTTAAAGGACAGGAAATAAGCCTCATTTAGGTACTGAAATGCTGAAATAAGGTCTTCACAGAGCCTTCTCTTATCCAGCTGAACAGCCCTGACTCTCTCAGTATTTCTTCATAGGAAAAGTGCTACAGGCACATGACCATTTTTATGGTACTCCTCCTCCCGCTGTGCTCCAACATATCCATTTCCTTCTTATCCTGGGGGCCCCACAGCTGGATGCAGTACTCCAGGTGGGGTCTCACCAGAGCAGAATGGACAGACAGAATCACCTCCCTCAACCTGTTGGTCACATAGTAGCTGATGTTTGGCAGACCAGTGGTACAACCAGGAAAAAGAGAAAGATGTCACAAAAAAAGCACATGTATTAGAGATAACAAAAAAAAAAAAAAAAACAAAAAAAAAACAAGCAAACAATAAAAATCAAATTAAAAAAAACCCAACCCAAACCAAACGAAACCACCGAAACCAAATGTAAAATACCTAAAGGTTTGTCCAGACCATTAGGTTTCTCCAGAACATGCATCTAGTTGCAACCAGTTGAATTAGACTCACTGAAGTCCTGTTCAGCACCTTTAAACACGCATAAGCTCATGTCTTTCTATACTTCCTATCCCTCTCTAACATTTACACTTTAAAAGAGGTTATAATAGAACCAAATTAAGGAAGTTAGGCCCATGTGCTAAAGGCAAATTTGCCCAAAGCTTTGACTCAAACATATTTGTTTGCTTTCAACTAAAGGGTAAAAGAGTATAAAGCAACCCTGTTTACTTGACTCAGAAATTAGGAGGTTTTTGGAATGGTAAACTATATTGGATTTATGGGTAATGGCATGTTTCTGAGACTGAAAAATCTCAAAAATAGTTCAAAACATAGAATACTGCCAAGCTAATAAAATGTTTAGTAATATGCTTAATTTCTGCTTAATATTCTGTTTCTGACTAATTGCTTATAGATGTTCTTGAGGGGAAAATCATGTTTGTTCTTGGGTAGATATTAAGACAACAATGTCAATGGCAGAGAGCAAATCAACTGTATATGATGCTCTGGAAGATGTATAATACAATTACAAATTTAGTTTCAGTACCAGTTGCATTTTTGGAACAATTTATCTTGCTGTCAGATCAGATATCACATTGGTCTCTCAGCGGTATTGACTTGCTAACATGTTCATTTTTGTCAATTGGAATCCTGTCAAATGTATGTCAAATTTTGCTCTTGCAGTGAATTGTAAAGGCAAATACTCTCTTAACACAGTAGAGCTAACAATACTCTTTTGAAGACATCAACACTGTGTCTTGAGGTTCCTTCTTCATTTCCAGTGTTGACTAAATTGCCTTGAACTTCTGCATGACTTGAACATAACCTGGCATCTAGAAATCTACTTTCACAGCCAGAACATTATCATAAAAGTTGTAGAACAAAGTTGACTCTGTTGCCTTCATAAACAACCTGCTTACAGAAACCTTAGTCTAGCTGTTCTATATTCCAGCACCACAGATGCAAAAGTAACATTCCATTTTACATGGAAACAGCCATTCTGATAGAAGTGCGATAAACATCCAAAGAGAAAAGGATGGATCCCAGGATCTGAAAATCAAGAAATTAATTCTATTCCTGAATCTGCTTTATGCTTTCTTGGAAAGATTACATAATTCACGAACCCTCTTTGCTTCACTTTCTCAACTATAAAATCAAAACAACATTGACATGTCTTCTACAAGGACACTGCAAAGCTCTCTTTATAAATTTTGAGACCATCACTAAAAGAAACAAGTCCAAAATTCTGTAATTTTTTTTCTAATTTTTTCTGTTTATTTTAGGTTAGTTACTATTTTTCTATAACTCAATCAAGAAATCAAAAATCACCAATTTTAATTCTATTGGCTAACTTTGTAAAGCTCATATTTTTTCTCAAGCATAAAGTGGTCTCATTTACAGTCACTTAGTCACTCATCTAATCACACAATTTCTGTTGTTACTAGTGGAAGTTGTGCAGACAAAATAAGGGAAGAGCAAGTATCTTGTAAATCTACTGGAGAATGTGGCCAATTATAACAAAGACAATCCTCCACTGCACTGTGGCCGGATATTGCAGGTACTCAAACCTCCTAAATGACAAGGATACACAGAGACAGAAGACTGATGTATTTTGGGATAGTTCTACACTGCCCTGACCAGACCTGTTAGAGCCCTAGCAACTTACACCTGAGCAGTCCCTCTGAGTGGCCAGTCCAGCTCCTCACAGCACACTGCTGCTGGTGAGTGCTAACCAGCAGTGCTGCAGCAAAAGTAGCAGCTTGAGACTAATCTTTGCCGGTGTCTGCAACGGAACATTGTCAAACTCATCAGACACCAAATCTTCAGCTGAAGCACATGGTCAAACCCTTACAGAGTTTCAAACATCTGTTTATTAAAAATAGTAAAAATTGGCCTGCAAAGTGTCTTCCTGCAAATTCTTAGGCTAAATATAGTAGAGTTTGGACATGGATGGAAATTCAAAGTCAGGTTCAATTCTGATGTGGCTTACATCAGTCACATACAGAACATAAATAAAAAGATCTAAGCTGCAGAGGTAACAAACAAGGGCATGGAAGTACAGATATCTCATTGAGGTAATGGAATCTAGATAGCACAAACATCAGGTATACTGATTTTCCGAGGGATGGCCTGTTACAGAGATCTTCTACAAACTTGTGCTCTTCACAGTAAAAGTTTTTACAAAACGTGGATCATCATTTACAGTTCATTTGTTTGTTGATTGTGAAACTCCTTCTGATGCATCAACTGATTGCATCAAGTTCTATGATGAGTTCTAAAGGGGATGGACCTCCTGCAGACCTTGTTTATGTGACAGACTGCTAGCACTTATTAGCCTTAAAAATACCATTGTGACTACAATGATAGTGGCAATTCTATTATCTTTGTAGCATCCTTCTTCCCTGTTACAGGCAAATAATATTAATCCATCATATTTCATAGTATCAGTACCAGTACTGGAAAAACTATCCACCACTTTCAAAAGGGCCACTGTTTCAAACATAGCAGCTTTGCTTCACCCACAGTCATATTTTAAAAGTTTCCAAGCAGTTAAACTAGACTGACCTCCTAATCAATATAACTATACACCTTGCTCATCGCTACTATTTATTTTTTGTACTAGCATAGGACTAAATTATCTTCTTACCAAAGGCAATGGGAACATTTTCATTAAATCACACATTAGACAACCTGGCATAACTTTTTGAAATTGAAGATTAACAAAGCTCATATTTTACAATTTGTCTCTAAGCATAAATTGAAATCCAGGCTTATCAGCAAGAAGTTCTTCCTAAAGAGGGTGCAAGGACCAAATTTTAATTCCATTTCTAGATGAGCTATGCAAATACACTTTTTGGTCCCTAGTATACCTGTGATATTTTGAGTGGAGTCAGTATGACCTATTTTCATGTGCTTAAGATGTTTAGCTAAGTGAAAAGTGAAGTAAGTTCCTTGTCTGAACAAGAAACTGTTCAGTTGCAAGATAATTCCATAAAAGAATGGAAAGAATATGTGTAATGACCCCATTTCTCTTTTATATACTGGAATGAGCAAAATAATTCACTGCATTCCTATTGTACAGAACATACCCTGCATCTCTTTGAGATAAACTCGGTCTAGGTTGAAAATCATTTGGATAAATCAACACTTCAGAGGCAGCTGCACCAAAATCCCAATGTCTAACACACCCACTAGAGAATATGTTTGACAGACAGTTATTAATTTTAGGTAAGGCCACTTCATTAACAGAATTTCAGAGAAGTCATGTACAGCAGCTGGATTCCCACAAGAAAGAAAAATCATTGCATTAGTTTAACTTCTACAGCATCTGCATATAATGAAGAAATCTTTGGAAGTAGGAGATATTTTTTAATTGTGAGCATGCAGCTAATAACTGTTGCCAAAAATATCATAACTAATGCACCAGTGTAGTACACAGGGTCTACCCACACTGCTTGCTTTTTCAAGACATCTGAATTCAGCCAATTTGTTAATTGTGCCCAAGAAACTTGACACAGTTACACACTAACCAAAGAATCAGAGTATGTCACAGGTGATCACACAGAAACTTAACAGTCTCATGAAGAAAGGTGGATATAGACATGCAAGGAGGAGGATTAAAAACCACACAAAAATGAGCATTATTTTTTCCCACTTCATATTTGGTTCACTCACAAAAATAAACTGGGTAAACAAATACTTCTCATTGCATACTGACAGTTAAACAGTCTTTTTCCAGTCCACTCAAGCTCTGAAAGAGCTTTTTAGTGTGTGGTTAATCAAATTATGCCAACACCAAGTATATATACATATATATACACTCTCCATACTGCAATACATAGTACACAACTACTGAACAAGTAGCACTACATTCCCCACTCCCATTTCTTGAAGATGAGATGAGTTGTGTTTTTCTTCAAGATTGCTTGTGAGCTCTTTATAATCTTTCTATGTTGTTTTCTTGGAACAAGCTCAATTTTGCTTCATGCACAGCCTGTAGCTGATGGAGATCATTTTACATATTTCTTCCTTTTATCTCAGTAAGGAATGAGGTTCATCTTGTTATCATATGCATTTCACAGACAGAGACAGCTTCAAGCAGAGTTAATGCCATGAGTATGACTGTTTTGTGCTGCCTTAAGCATATCCGACTAAAGCCTGGGTTTCTCTAAGTTTATTCAACAGTTTCTGAACCTAAATGGCCATTATGGCAAATAAGCTAGAAAATAGCAGGACACAAGCTATGCCCATCTTTTAGGCCTTGTCAGTCCCATGGCTAAGAGAGTGGATAGCTACGTTAATGCTTGTGTTCACTTTTGCAATCATCCCACTTCAGAAGGATTCTCACTGAGCTCATTTCAGGTTCTTTTACTTGAACAATGGGAGGAAAAGCATGAAAATGGATTTGTTTCAACCTTTTTTTTCCAACATTTAGTTTTCTCTTCGCTGCTACTCATTTTACTTTAGAGATCTGTTTTGACTGACGAATGAATGACTATGAATCCAGGGTAGAGGAAGGAGACATGCAGTGAAACACAACAGATTCTTAGAGTCTGTAGGGTTGATTCTAAAGAAAGGAGCTTTCATTATTCATGTCTAAGTTATTTAAAAATACTGATAATTTTATTTAAACAGGAGGAAACCAAAATGAAAAACAACAGATAATCTTCTAAGTGCAACACCTTCAAGTAACATAGCACAGCATAAGGCACACCTGATGAACACAATTCTTTACAAACAAAACACATGTAACTGGAAGGGGGAAAACTGGTTTTAACGGTTTAACAATCTTATCACAAGAACAGTATTTACTAATTTTTAAGATCAAGTATCTCTGCAAGTATTAGTAGGAGTCTTGCTTTTCATCCCTCTGTATTACTTTCTGGTATTTGCCCTGATAGAGCATAGCAGTGTTTAAAGGATTGTTTATACAGATGAGGAAACTTCAAATCATGTGACTGGATGTGGCACCAGCTTTACAAGTTAGAGAAATGGGCTCATGCAGCAAAATTCGCACCAGAGATAGATTCAAGTTTACAATTCTCCTAAAATATAATGCATAGTCCATGTCCTGTACTTGCAAACATGAAACAACTACCTTCCTTACAAAGACAGTCACCAACTACAACATCTAACATAAGGCTAAAGTGAAGATTTTTGAGATTTATTAGGAAAAAATTCCAGTCCTTTCAGCGTTATTTAAGATAAATTTGAATGTGTTGAGATTGGTAAAAGCAACAGTGCCTTAAAGAGATTGCAGAGCTGATAATGAAGCAAGCTCACAAAGGAAAGCATGGTAAAATTCTTGTTAAGGAGGTGCTAGGTTCTGCCATTATCATTTAGGCAAGCAGCATTTTGAAAGCAGATCTACAGAACCAGTCAGTGCTCTTATTGACTTCATTATTACTGGAACAGCAGAACTCGTACCCGAAGGTATGAAATTATTATGTATTGAAGTAATAAAAATTGAGAGATTGCAGCTGGCTTTTACAGAAGATAATAGGCTTACAGTTTTCTGCTTAGTTCTCTTTGACACAGAAGGGAATATCTGGCATGACCAAACATTAAAAGAATACTTAAAAAAGAATTTCTTTATCAAACAGTGTGTACACTCGTAAGAGATAATTCACCATGTTTCAAAGAATGATGATGCAGAATACAGGGTTCCAGAGAATATAATTTACAATATAATTAAAGTTTCAGTATCTTGAGCAACTCAACTTTCTGTCAAAATCAGTATTTTTGAAATACTGAGAAATAATCAAGGACTGTGATGACACCAGAGGAAAATGCAGGAAACAGATCATAGCTGTGATGAAAGCTGTAACTTATGGTAGATTGATATCCCTCTACTGGAGGAGGAATGACTCTTAACAGAAAAATTATGCACTGAAAACTATGCCTGAATAATAACAGAAGCAGAAAACTGTAGCCTAGAAGTAGTTTCTTGGAACACACAGGAACAATTGCAGAGCAGAAAGGGAAATCCATCAAATTTAAACTCTGTTTTTTTAATGTTCCCATATTGTTCATTCCTGAAATAGCCATCTATAGGAAAAATTGCTAAGCCTCAAGGGCAAACAATGTGCAGTTTGCACATGACTGTCTTGTGAGAACCTAGAACCCAAGACTCCAGTCAGAAACAAGAACTCTCTCCATCACACAACTGTAAATTACCTTGTGTGAATTCCATGTGGTACCATCATATAGATATCTCCATGGATAATAGCCTTGTTACACTCTACCTGCATTACACTGGAGTTTGGCCAGTTTTTAATTTAATTTACACAAACCTTAATCAGAGATAGCCAAGGTTAATTAAGTTATATGCCTTTATACAGCAGTACAAGTAACATCAAAATCAAGTTCTAGATGAGCAATGAAGTCTCAGGAGGATATAAAGGAACACCAGTTGATTTACTCAAGCTTTAATAACTTTCTTTTTTCATTATTTTTATCTTTCATGAATATGTATTATTTACTTTTAGAGATCTGAGTTACTACATAGTTAACTGTACTTTCTATCAGACTACTACTCTTGATTTTTAATCAGACAATAGAGTAAGGTTTTGTGCCATTCTCTTTTTGTGGGCCATTTCCCTGTCATTTCTTGTGGTTGTATCTGTGACCAGAGGGATTTTGAAATAATGTGGTACTTTGATTGTTTTTGTGAGGCATGATTGTGCTTTATTTTTTTCCATTATATTATGCTGAACTCATACAGCAACTTGCATCAGTTAACACTTCCTGTAAAAAAAAGGAGGTTACCTAGAGTTTAAATAGCCTTCAAATATGCAGCACATTTCTACACAAAGACTGCAAATCAAGGGCTATTTAGTCAAGACGGTCCCCAATGTACTTAATAGATTAAACTAGTGCAATCAAAAGTAAGAGGCACTATCCAATTTTTCTGCAACTCCACAGGTTCTAGAAATACTGATGTTATTATATGGTGCTCTTAATATTGGAAAACTGCCTCATTACAAAGTGTTGAAATATTTGGAGAACTCAACATTCTTTTGGATTAACAAAAATCTCAGCTACTTTACAAAAGTGAGACGTTTAAAGGGGAAAGTGTGGGAAAAGGAAACCAAAATACTATATCTGTTCTTCTCTTTCTATCCCCATTGATCACCACCTTCCTGTTTTGATATGAGATATTCTTAAAAACACATTATCTACAAACTTTAGCCAAGTTGCTTTCTACTTAAATAAATGTAAGGGGAAAACCACCATTGACTTTCTTCTGCACTTATACTTCAGACTGCAAAACGAAAATTTAAAAAATCAGAGAGACTTCCTGTCCCATCTGTCATCAACTCCCCATCATCTGTTTATTATGCATAAATTATCACCACCTAAATGACATATCACAGTTTTAACTGTGGCGACAGGTACAGTCCTTCCTGAGGAACTGCATGAACTGGAGGAAATCGCAGGAATTATATGATCTTGTAGAAGGCCTGAGAAATGTCATGTTCCTGAAGCACATCTCAGAGATTTTTCCATAAGTAGAGAGAAGTCTTTCCATTTGCTTGGAGAAGCAGGACACCACCAGTCTAAATCACATGAGGTAACCTACCCTGTGTGACTTTAGTCCATAGCCATCCCCCCTGTTCTTACTTTCTCCAAGGCAAGGTTCACACAACAGTGTGTTTCAGTGGAAGCCTAAGGAAGTTCATGGAAGAATTTATAGTGGACACTTCCAAAGATGGACATGCAACACAAGCCATAACCAGGACTTTCTTATTATATAAATGTGAAGACCAGACAAAGAAAGTTCTTTTTACCTCTTCAAATGAACAACATGTAGTGTAAACTAGCACATCAAGGAGGTGCAAGTATGAAGCAGATTCTGAGAGAGACATGCCTGCTTGATGCCGTTCTGAATACATTTGCTGATTCAAAACTCACTATCATAAAAGTCAACCACTCCCTCAGAAATGCTTATGATTCTTATATATTGCTTTGAGTCCTTTTTATTACCTCTATTATCTTGTTTTGAGAAGAGCTATTTTGCATATGTTTTCAATTCTCTGGTGTTTATATAACAGCCATACTATACCTTAAATGTATCTTCATTGTTGGGATTAAACAGCTGGTGTTTCCCAGATCCCAAAATAATAGGACCAGAAGCTTTGTTTTCTCCATAAGCATAAAGGGACACTGTTGCTGTGGTGCCAACTGTTTCAAAATCCCCAGTGACTACAGTAATCTTCCAGTCTCCTTCTGTAAAGTAAAAAATAAAATCAAAATGCTTATATAATTGTCACTTATATGTAGCAATTTACTTGAAAGATATAAATAAAAGCATAGTTTGCCCGGGGAATGTGACTAGAATTTGCCTTAAAGGTAGTGATGCTGGAAGAGGCAACGGAAGATTGGGTAAATATTCCATCATTCAAACTCATCTTAAGCAAGTTGTGGACACCAAGGATCTAGGAGGTTTGCAGTGTACTAAAGCTGGAAATATGAACACAGAGCTCCATGAGACTTCTAGCGATAACCCTGTGAGTCAACATGGAAGAAGGCCAATGTCCAGAATTTTATTATGACAACACGTATCAGGAAGAAATGCATCGGGAAAAATATTAAAGCATCCCAGTTAAGTACAATTTTCTCTCAATTTATGTTGATGTGACACATCAACAGAGCTGCATTTGCCTGGATGGAGGCATGATGTTGTGATCAGCATGAAAAAAATAAGATTTTGTAGAAAATTTTAAACTAGAGGAAGACTCATTAGAAAATCATTTTATATAAAGCTCCCTGACACTAAAATGTCATCTCTGCTCCCATACAATGTACACAAGTTATTTAAATATTCAAAAGCAGCTTAATACAAATCTTAATTTTAAAAAGAACAATTCATAATTGTGAAATGCATTGCTACATCTGAAAAGCTAGGACTGCATGCTTCTCCACCCCTCATTGATTGCAGCCTTTGTCTGTATGAGGTAAGTTCCACTCAGCGACTTAAATTCATTCTGTGCAAGGCAAACAAATTAAACACCAGCCCACAGTCATCTTATAAATAAATGCCATAGCATACACTGCAGTTTTATTAATAGAAAGCTGTCTGGTAATGCCTGCATGATTTAAATCTGATGTCTGACAGACGTATTTATCTTGGGCCAGCCCCATTATCCCTCAGTAATTTGCCCTACAAAGATTGAACTGGAGCAGGAAGTTTGATCTGTTCTCCAAGTTTTTTGAGGTCTGGCTGATGCCTAGCTTTTAAAGGTGATATATTTTTAAATACACATAAATACACAGCTGGGAATTCAGAAAGCAGCAGCAGCTCATTTGGTCTGACCAACCAAAACTGGCCAGCAAGTCAAGGGAAGGAATTCTCCCCTTGTACTCTGCTCTAATGAGACCCCACTTGGAATACTGCATCCAGCTCTGGGACCCCCAATATAAGAAGACAAAGTTCCTTTGGACAATTTGGCTGGAAAATAAGGACAATTCCATTTACAAGGGCTTATGAAGAATGGTGCAGACAAAGGGTAAATTGTGACTCACTACTCTGCCTAAAAATTAAAAAATAATTCAGAAATAAATGTTCTTTTTAAAGCAGGCAAAATTTATTTTCTTTTCAATGTGTTAATTGTCTGATTAATTGTGCCTTGAGTGTTTTTATGGCCATTTCTCTTGTATTATCTCCTCAAAGTCTATCTTTTGTTCAGCAATGGATCTTCAAAATAATGAAGTTCCTACTCTTGAGACTGTATATTCTAGCTAGTTCAACACCTGCCTCCCAAGGATAAGTAGTTTAACTGGTTTGCACATGGCTACCACTCTGAAGGCAAAGAAGGGAATCAAGTTTCCCCAAAAACATGATTAAAGAGTTTTGGTTTGAACTCATCTATATTGACTGTGAGGCTTTTTTTTTTATTCAGGAAAGAGAAAGGACTTGTGTTTGAAGGACAATGTGTGGGTACAGGAAAGGAATCCTAAAATTTCTAATCTCTTTGATGCCAGAAATCCTCGTTGTCTTGCATTACATGCTTCCAAATGGAAACTGGAAACAGTATTACAAAAATATAATTCTTGTTAGTATAAAAACCTGGGGTTATTCTGATGAGGTAGAATACCAAGAGTTCCTTAATGACTGAAGAGAAATATATATTAAAGGGAAAAGAATACAGAAAAATGTGTAATGACATGGCATTCATTTAACATACAGGGAGAAAAGGTGCAACCTAACACCAGGTACATCCCTGGGGACAGCAGAAAGTGGTACCTTGCACAGATGACTTTCTAGATATTTTCCTTTTTTTTTTTTTTCCCCCTCTGTCTTTTCTAGAACATTACAATACACTAGAAGGTTCTAATTACAGAAAAATAATTCTGTTAAAAAAAACAGATTTAGAATGAAAATAAGACATAATTAAAGCTTATGGGTGAAAAGTAAGTGAACAAAATCTCAGATGAATCACTAAACCAGGAACTGGTCTCTCTAGGTGTAGGATACACAATTTCAAGTCTCCAACTCTTCCATGTATTACCAGCTGTCCCAAACAAGTTGCTAGTTGTTGCATATGCTGCCTAACTCTGATTGAGACATTTGCACCGCTGAAATGACACAGCATAGAGAGCCAGCTGTAGGTGCATAAATGAGTAACCAGACTAATTTGACAGGAGGATCTCCAGGTGCAGGCCATGCAAAAGCAAGGTGTGCAGAACAGCTAAAGCACAGAGTGAAGAATAGATGGAAAATTAATGCCTTCTGAAAAAACACAGAAAGGAAGAAGAGCAAAGATATTTTTAATTTAAAGAAACCCTTATAATAGAGTGGGATTCTAATATAATTTGTAAAACAACTGAGCACTAATTTTCTCATTAAGCACTTGCCATAGGAACACTGCTTAAGAAAAGGTATTTGGGTCTATGGATATCTTGATTCATAAAAAAAATTTTGAATAAACATTTTCAAACTTTCTCTCAGCACCTTCTAAATCATTGTTCAATCTACAGCAGAAAGCATTCCTCATAGCTGAGAAATTCTAAGGTGTTATTAAGAAATTTAATTTAATCCGCTCTGGTTGCAAGGACAGAAGAGGCAACCTGAACAAATATGAAATCACATGTAAAACAGAAACCAACAAACTAATGTTCAGAACAAAACTATATGTAGCCCAGGAGAAAGAATCATGTTTTAAAATGTTAACTACAAAAAAATTAAATTAAGATAAATCACCGGTAAGTACAAGAAGGACAGGAATTTTTCAAACAAGTAGAGAGAAAATTAATACTATGGAAAGAAAAATGACAGAATAAAAAGGCATAAACAAAGTTCTTTATTGTTTAAAGTAAAATGTGAAGCTCAGAGTTTGCTAAAATGTTAAAATAATGTGCTGTAATTAATGTTTTAAAGTAAATACAAATGGCAACAAATGTGTAAAGCAATTAGTTCTGAAACAGTAACAGTCTCCATTAACAGCAGAAAACTAGAGTGGCATTTCCCATTTGCTTCTTGCATTTTCAGTTGCTGATTTTTTTTTAATTCTGTCAAAAAAAAAAAAATCTGTTAATAAAGGATCTATAACATTAAAGAAAAGGTTTGAAAGTAGAGATGAAAAAGATATTCCATGTTTTACCCAATACAAGAAAATGCATTCATTCCCTCATTACTTTCTGACTATCACATATAGCAATTATACAATGCAACATAAATTGTGTTATCTCAGAAACATAGCAAAGGAAGCTGCAAAATTGTTAACTCTAATACTTACAGGGTAAATTCAGCCCGGATTTCTTCAGAGTTAAAAAAAAATACAAATTATTCTTATTTCCATATAGTTACAATAAATCTTACCTTGAGGATACAGCTCAATTTCTGAATGGATTATACCTTGGGACATAAATGGAAGCCACCTGAGAATAAGAAAGAAAACAAAAAGCAAGTAAGAATCAATTTTTTCTCTAGTATATAACCACATAATTGAATGATCCGCATCTAATTTTCCTGAATATATATAAGAGCAAAGGGTCTCTACTTCTAAAATTTTAGTGTTTGATTTGATAGATATTAAAATAGAAATTATTAGACTCAAAGAATTTCATTTGTGCAAACATAAGAGCTTTGTAACTGTAAAATCCAACTGTATCAGATTAAGAGACTCCTGTGGTACTACTGTACTTGTTCCTATAGCTAAACAGAAGAATATGGCACAGAACATTTTTTCAGTACTATGGATTTAGTACTGAAAAGTATAATTTGTATGTATCTATTGCACTATTTCTTAAAATCACAGTTCAGCATCAAAAACAAAGATGGAACCAAATACTGCTCTTCCTTATTCTTCCTACAAATTGAGGATAGAGAGATGAGTCTGAAAAAAGGACAAATCAAGGCAAACATTTGTTAGGTTTCTTAGTCATGTTATTCAAGGCTATGGATAATTCTGAAACCTTTTCATTCAGAACATGGATTTTCAACAGTTTTAGCTTTCTCTTGCTTGGTAAACGACACTGTTTTTACAGGAAAAAAAAATGCAGCAAGCTTCTGGTTTTTATTTCCTCAGTCCATATCCATGGACTCTCCAGGAATGGCCTAAATCATTCAGTCTCCTATGAAGCCTGTTGGGATTCCAGTATAAACTGGGCAAGATAAGTGCAGAGCAATTTTTGAAGGTTCCTTATTTTTTGTCTTGAAAAGTTTAGCTGGCCAATTCATATAAGAGTTAGTTCCTAAGAAGTAAATTTTGTCTTACTAAACAACTACTTATTTCTATTGTTTCTGCTATAGCTTGATCATACAGACATTTTCTGCAATCCTAAATGTTAAAAGGTATCAGTAACTAGTAAATACTGTATAACTGTATAGCTGTCGGATGTTCAGAAACTAATATCAGATTTTTAAGACAGATAAAATGCTTATGTTTCCTTGGATAAATGAGAACATGTTCACATCCTGGATCATAAAATATCTATGTGAAATAAAGCTGTGAGATTAAAGCTGAAGATTAATAAATTAGAGAGCTTTCCAAAGAGCAAAAAAATTTTTTCCCTCCTTGAATACAGCACAGTATATACAGCTTGACATTTTGGTCAACATGGAAGCTGCACCTGAGGCCCACCACTGACCTATTTTAACCTCTATTCAGTGGCAGTGTTTCCTTGTTGAAAAGTTAGAAAATAAAAGAATACCTTGTATTTCTTTCTTGAGAGTGTCTATCACAGAATCATTTTTGCTGATCAACATCTGGTGTTAATTATCACAGAATTAATACAGCAAAGTGTCCTGCCATGCATTGCTCCTAAGCCATGTTACCCACTGGAGGACAGCTAAGACATAGAGCTGATTTTTTGAGTTTGAGGTAGGAAGCTGGTCTAACTTCTTTGTACAACTTCCATCAGGAAATTTTACCAGTGTTTTTTCAGAAAGATAGCAACTACAGCTAGCAACAACAGCTGGTCTGCGTCCAAATCTACTCCAGAGAAATCCTCAGTCTTGTACTATTATTTAAAAACATGTTACTGATTAAAGAAAAATCTCAATTTTATAGAGTTTTATCAAGGTGACACAGCACCTTTATTCCTGTTTTTGAAGATGTGAAACCAAGAGTTACAAGAAGCTTTTCAAGGTTATATAACAAATTCATTAAAATCCAGACAAAATAACTAGACAACCTGCATTTATTAAGTATTATTAATTAAATATGACTTATTCCAGTGCCTTGCCACATAGTCATACTGTTTCTCTACACTTCTTTCATTTCTCTTGAATGATGCACACACCCATAAGATAAACTGCAAACGAAAAACTCTAAATGGGCAATTACCATATTTTTCCAAACATGCAAAATTCAGTATTTATCAACTGACTTTTAAGATGTCATTTAATAGTTTAAATGGAACAAACACAAAATAATTCTGGGTATCACATCTGTCTCTCTAGCTATGCTGTTGCTCATAAAGACAGCAAATGCTACTTCTGGATGGCAAATCTGTTTTCTTTTCCATTTAGAAATACATTTAATTTAGAACTTTCCTGTGTGTTTTATCTGTCCTTCCTGAAAGGTAAGTTACACTTACAGCACTGATCCTGATAAGACTGTCCTCTACAATCTAGTAACATAGACACCATACAAGCACTGAACCTTTGCTATGGACCATACAGCACATTAACTCAAGCAATCTGTACTGGAACAACACGTTTTGTGGATTTCATGAAACTGCAAAATAATTAAAATTTTGTCCTTCCCTGAAAAGTTCACATATAATACAATGACTTGGATGACAGGTTTAGTAATATATATTGAATAATATTTAAGAATATTGTTGTAACATCTACCTTTCACAATTGAAAACACATTCTGAGCTGTTGGCAGCTTCTCTGACAATGACTTTATCACAGTACCAGTACTGGGACTTGGTATTGGCCTCACAGCGCAACAGCACCTTCTGCAGCTTCCCAAGAGATACAGCTTCCACTTCAAAAACACTGACCTGGAAGACAAAGGAGAGAACACTCTGCAATTTACCACCACTAAGGCAGTCTGAAAACTGAAGTGTTTTAAAAGCCTGATTAGCTCTCGCAATGTGCAGACTCCCATTGGTTTTAATGACAGCTGGACGGTATTCACAGAGTTTGCATCTCAAAAGTTAAATGTCTTTTGATAATATATCAGAGTAAATGAGAAAGCACAACTAAAACCAGGCTGCAGTAATAATTCCAAATAAATTGGTTTTGCAGCCATAATCTAAAACACTGCACACAACCCTTCAATATTGTTTCAGTACCTTGCCATTTACATTATTTTTCTCTAGGTAAGAATGAGTTAAAGCTGTTCTTTTCCTTGTTGGTATTTATTTAAAAGAAACTTTCTCATCCTTTTCACTTTTTTGATCTCACCTCCTCTATTTACATTATATTCTGCTGAAGGAAACTGAAATCTGACATGCCACTTTCCCCCTGTTATCCATTTAGGCTTGTGCTTACAGTTGAAAATTATTGTTTTCATATGAGCATGAAGCTGATCAGGTTCAGGTTGATAATTTTCTGTCACAGTAAAAAGTGTACAGCTTTCTCTCTCTGAATGTAATGATCCAGACCACTCTTCTCAGTAAAAAGAAAATGAAGGAAAGAAATACACTGGAAAATTCATACCTGTAAAGTTCTCAGTCCTTGGCAAATGGCAGAATTGAGGCTGCCTGTGCAACATTACTTATCCCTTGTGTATAGGTAATATATGATCACGAGCTATTCTCTCTGAAAGATTCCTTCCTCGAAATGTGCACAAGAGGACTGCAGATTTTCAGCATTTCTTTTTATCTTCATTATCTTTACAACTGTATGCATTATTTACTGCAACCACCCAAAGAGCTCAGTGAAACAGAACTGATTTCCCCAGTGACTTCACCTTTGAACTTCTTCCAAAGCACCCCAGTTTTCTGCAAAGCTAAATCTGTTCTTTTGAAAAAACATCTGCATAATATTTTGATTTACCTATGTAGTTAAAGCACAGAGTTTATTGACAAAAGCTGCCAAAGATGCAAAGTGGTTTGGGTGCTCAACTGAGAAAGAGAGGGGTTCATTTGCTGGCATATTTGGCATTTCAAAGAGCTTACTAGGTGCAGAGCAGAATTCTATTTGAACAAATCTCAGTCACAGCTATGGCTCTTCAGAAAACTTAAACTGGTTATGCAGCAAAGGATAAGCATGAAAAAAAGTGGTCACTCAGGGAAGCTTTATTTTAAATTATTTGCCCAATATAATGTAGAATGTCTGTGGCAGGGATGAAATCAAGTTGTTCAAGTGAGCACTCAAATGCCTCTGCCATAAAATGATGTATCCCAGTTCCCGCCCTGCTGGTCTAAACAATCCACTGTCTCGTTCACCCATTTCCATAACAAAGAGCACTGTGAACCGTTCCTCAGCCCCTGTATATGCTGAATTTAATCAGTCTAGCTAGAATAATGCCCTTCAGAAAATTCCACTTAAGTTCTGAGTTTTAATTTGAAAAAAACTTTATCTCTCATACATTAGTAAAGGTATAAAATATTTTAAAATAGTATAGATACATTTGAAGTTTACCAGTGGGTTATTGCTATTCTTAGAATTTTAGATACTCTTTTTTATTTTGTAATTAAGTGTTAGACTAACAGCTTGATACCATTGGTTATATATACACAATACTACACTATTAAACATTAAAAGAAATACACAATAAACACGTCTACTAAGATCTGATATCATAGAACAATTTCTGTACACATATTTTGCGCCAGCTGTAACTGGATATGTTACATATCCATGTACATATGTTACATGGATATAATACCTTAAAAGGATATGTTTTTAATTCATAGGCAGCTCTTCTCATCATCCTGGTGTGGGAGCCTCAAATAATTTTTCTTTCCCTTTTCCTGCCTGTTTTCACTCATTCTAGTTATTCCTGGATCAGTAGAAGACTATCTTCCCTAGTTCTTAAAAGTTATTTTGCTAAACTTCTGTTATCTTTTTTTATTAGGAACGTGTTAAGACCTGTATAAGTCACAAAATTATATGGCTAAATAAATTGTTTTTCAGACTTACCATTCCTCTCTGAAATGTCACTGGAGTACCAGTTTTACGCAGAAGTCTTAGACCAGAATCACCTCTTTTTCCATAGATACACAAATAAACTGCAGAATCTGTATCAGCTTGTTCCAAATCACCAGTGTAGACATAAATGTGGTATAAAACAACTTCCAAAAACAACCAAAAGAAAAAAATGCAAGTTATAGGTAACCACAATTAGTTTTACTCATTTTTATAGTTTAATGACAAGAATGCCAGCAAGACTGATTGGTAACTAATTTTCTGGAATATACTCTCCAGAAGTCAGTCCAACTATCTGCTTTTAAGGTTGTTAAGATCACAATTCGGATGCCATGAATACTGAAAATCAGGTAACCAGTATATACATAACTGTACACACATACTTGGATAGGTAGGTTTTCCAGCTTCCACTACTGGAAGTTCACAGAGAAATTTTCTGTCATCACCATTCTTGGCTAACCATGTGTTTGCTGGAAAATTCAGTGTTTTCTTGGTTTTTAGATGTTGTAGTGTCACCTGGAGAAGAAGCAATTCCAACTATGACTCAGTTCGCTCTTTCCAGTGCTTTGCTGCTCAACAGCAAAACATATTTTCAGATTTTTTTCTATCTCAGAAAACAATAACACAATCAGTAATTATGACATATAAAACAGCAGTATGAAAATATTTTCATTTTGGCTACTACTTTGCAACAAACAAATCTGTAATTGAAATTTTTGGTTTTGCCATTAGAAATGTCACCAAGTCTGATTTCTGCCAGTGAATCACCTTTGTGTAACATTGCCTGGAGTACTGAAGACTTAAAATCTACTGGTAGGTGATGTTAGGTCAGAATGAGCTTTGGGAAGATGTAGCAAGGTTGACACATGTTTTTAATTTAAAATGGAAAAAGGATGAAAATCATCATCTACATCCTTCTGAAATTTGGCAAGTAGAGGAGATGTTGGAATCTTAAAACTATTTGTATTATATTTGGCTATTTTACAGTAGAAGAAAAGACTACTTGTGTACCACCACCCTCTATATATTCCTTTGAAGATGGTTAGAATTCAAATTCTCAAGTTATCTGCCTCTATACATTATGATAGCTGTCTTACTTGTTTCCTATAACTAAAAGTCTTTACTCTCTTTTATGAAAGAAGTTTTTGTTGGTCTTGAATTACAGCAATGTTTACTACAGGTTTTTTCCACAGGCCTTGACTAGCAAAAGGAAATCAGTGCCAAAAATTGGGCTTTGAGTGTGCATATAATATGCATAAGCCTTACAAACACAATTATGAAAACAAGTATTCACATCCAAATTCTAACACTTAGGAAATCAGGGCAATAGATATATTTATCTAGCTTTTCCAATAAAATATTATTTCAAGTAAAATGAACACCACTTTTAAGACCAAAACATGTATTTATTCTCATATGAAATACTTCAGCAGCACTGATTCCTAATCTCTAATATTTATTGGCAGAGCTCCCCCTGCTGATCATAACAATTTACAAATATTAACTGCTTTGTCAGAAAAACACAGCTTTCAACACGATTTCTTTCTTTCTGTGAAAAAAAATATTTGAAATCCCAGGGTTAATCTATGAAATTTGGAATAAAATAATAAAGAAATATTTTGCAACCACCAAGCTGGAAAGTAGGATTCCTGCAATCAGTTGAACAAATGAAATATTTATACTTACATTGAATTTTGGTACAGTTAGAGTTAAGAGCCTTGTGCTAATGTGAAAATCTGTTATTACTGTGTAATTCTGGTTATCTAAGTCAGGCTTTTTAAGATTACTCAAATGACAAAGAATGAACTTGTTTCCTTTACAGATTCAAAGTAAGAAACAGAAGACAAATACTTATCCCAATTCTGAAACATGGGCATCAGTGTTAGCAAGAATTTCACTTAAATTTAATCCTAAATATCCTTAAATAACAAGTAACCCTAAATATCATGAGAAAAACAGAGTTAAAACAAAGAAGTAGAATTAATTCACCACATTAAAAATAAATTAAAAAAAAAAAATCAGCTTGTTTTTCCCTGAAAATGGTCATAATTGTGAGCTATGGTGGGGTCTATTAAGAATTACTTAGCCTACTCTTAAGCAAATTTTGTTCATTCCTTGCATGTATTTGCCGTGAAATAATTGCTGCTCCATCATTTGCAATCTTTCAGAATTGGAATTTGTAGCTAGAATCTCCCTAGCGCACACTGATAAGTGCAGACAAGCTTTAAGAAAGCAAAATTTAGTTGAGCTCAGCAATACAATAAAATTGCTGTCTGCATCAATTAGGAATAATTGCAGAATAATCCTACATATTTCCATTCCTTGGGAGACAGACTGTATCAGTGCTTTTGTCATCTCTAAAGCAACCTAAGAACACAAAGCAATAATAACTTATCCCAATCAGCATTTATTGATTCATGAAACTATAGCTTTAGAAAAGATGGGCCTTTAGTTCATATAAAAATTAATAAAATGGGAAAAAAATCACCATAAAAAATCTTACCCATTGTAAGTTCCACTCTGATTGTTCATTTGGCAATCCATCAAGTTCCATCCTTATTTTGTAGATTTTTCCAATGTTTTTTATTTTAACCTGAATAAAGTCAGAACACTACAACATATAACTACATAAAATTACACATTTATCTTTGCAATCGGTTCTACATTCCTCTGAACCATAGTGGTACCTGAGTGTACAGGAACAGTGAATAATATTTGATTGGCAGATTTTGGGTTACAGGATCCAGAAAAGAGACTGCTTATGTTTTGCCTAAGTAGACTTCTGCCTGAGCCCCAGTTTGACCAGATTGTATCCTAATGGAATCACAGTGCTTGCCAGGAAAACAGTCTGGCAGGTATTTGAACTCCTCAAAGTTTGAAGAGTAAAAAAATTTGGTGAGGGTCATTCATGAGAGCAATGAGGAATACAAAATTATATCCTCTCAACTACGGGTCACAGATCTTTCATAATGTAGCACAGTAACATGACCATAAACCCTAGTATGTCAAAATGAAGAATATAAAAAGAGTAAGCTCCCTGAAGCTTGTAGAACATCGGCAGAACTTTGGAAATCATTGATATTATCTTTTCTTTTGACTATGATTTGCATTCATTTGCACTCTCAAGCTTTACACGTGCTCTTATGAAAACTCTGTGCACCTCCATCTTCAGAACTTCAAATGGACGCCTACTTATGTGGGGTTCATTTGAAGTTTAACCATTATTTAAAGCAAGCATAAATAACTTCAGATCATTTGCAACACACCAGTACAAAAGGAAAAGTATGTTGTCATGCTATTTCTCAAGTAATAATTTGATTCAAAAAAGGTTGGTAACAGCCTATTTGTCTCCATCATTTACATCCAAAATGCTATTTTACATTGTATAAAAATTATTTTCCTTCCCTTAGAAACACGTTAGTATATTATTGACTCAGTCTTTATCTTCATTAATAAAAAACATTCTTCTCATTTCCAAGGACAGAATTACCTCATTTCCTACATCAGTTTTTGTATAATAAACTTTCATGTTATAGTCACAGCATTGCCATTATTTAGTCAAAGATTTCTAAAAGCAAACAATTTTTACCTTTGGTTTCCTGAACATTGAAATACACATTGAAATCTCTTAGTGGTTGTTTGAGAAAGAATCTGTGGGTTTCACACCCGTTATTTGTATTGGTATAGTTGCTATATCAACCTGAATGTCATTAACAAAATTTCATTAACAAAATAAATGCAGCACTAATGTGACAATATAGTTCCTGTCTGCACTCCAGAAAAAAATTAGCTTTGCTTTGCTCTGTCAAGTCAGATTCTGATATTTTTGCTTCTGCTGCATAATAATTTTCTCTAAAAGTAGTCTTCTTAGAGGTAACTTGGAGTCTTTGGGATTAAAGCAGTAGTAAAGTAAGGGTGTATATTCAGCTTGACTGAAAAACAGCTATTGTCTTTTGCTCCATTTCACAAACTAACTAACCCACTTCTCAAGTAATACAGGATATGGTCTTCTTATCCACAGAGCCTGGTGTTCACTGAATATACAATGCTATCATGTTGTCAGTTTATATAATGAATCCCTCTTCTGACTTTTGGTTTAAGAAAAGTTTACATGGTAATTTCATGTATCAACACAATACAAAATATAGTGGACTTTGTCAGAATGCAGAGTGACTTCTGCCTAAAACAAGTAAAGGTCTTCCAGAAGAAACACTATGGTAACCTTGATTTTTCTCATGCACAGTCTCAGGAAGGATTAAACAGGCAATGACTACTCACATGGGTAATGTAAGAAAGGGAAGGCCACATATGAGTGGTTTTCATTTCTCAAGATAGTTCTGCTCAAATTTTTCAAAGTTGGGCATATTGCTGATAAAATGAAAGGTTAATGAACTTTAAATTTATTCCATATTGCCTGATTGTTACAGCCTTTCAGAAGCTGCTTTCTTCCTAGAACTCCTGGCCAGAGCTACAATTAAGTTGACTACATTAAAAAATAAAATTTGGTATCCTCTCTCTAGAATATATCAGTGAAAACATACCAAGTTCAAATATGGAAATGGTAAGAAGATGTAATTTTTTTTTATGTCTGACATTCCTATCTACATTTCAAGACCTATCCTGTTAAACAAGTACAGGAAAGTGCTCTTACTCTTAGGCTTTTTCTTTGTGGATTTATCTACTGCAGACAAAAGAGTGAAAAGCACTTCAGTGACATTTGCTGTTTCATGCCTGAAAGCAATAGTGTCAGGGTGATGTAAAAAATCATAGTAGTAGCTCCAGGTGCTGAGAGAAAAATTCTGCTCTCTCACAAGATCAATATCTGCAGCACACACCCATAATGGGCCATATCTGTTTCAGAGAAGAGAAACTGGTCCACTTCTTCAGCATGTATGGATCAACTTTGCAAATATGCCATTACCCAAAATTGTTTCTAAATTATTCACTAATTAGGAGAGCCGGATTCCCTGTGGATCATAACATATAGTCTATATGCTTAAAAAATTAACATTATGATAGGTTATCTTCCTGCCTATGCCCTATTCATAGAGGATATTATTATTAATATTATTGACATTAACAGTCTCAGGTTGTGGCAAGATTGTATTAGAAGAGTTGATGAGTGCAGAAAAATAACGTGAAAAATACAACTTCTGTTTTAGTTAGTTCAGGAGAACAATGTTACGTGCATCTCAGACAGAAATATCTAAGCAAAATAGAAATTTTAACATCTTTGGTAATTTCCTCTCAGCCTACCTAGACATAATTTCCTTATTATAATAGAGGTGGTGTTACTCTTCAATAATAGCATGAACCCTATGTTTTCATGACATGATAATATGTAGGTTTTATTGGACTTTTAATCATTTTTTCTGGCATTTCAGACATTTATATTATGACAGCTCTATAAAGGGTTTTCTTTCTTAATTGAGTCAGCTCCACAGTATACACTTTATAGTATGCTTTGAAGCTGTATGCCTAAAGATTTAATTACTAGAGATCCCTAAACAATATGCTAGTCTTACATCAGACATGGTTTGTCTGAGAGTGAAGAGTTTTTAAAGCTAATTTCAAATCAATTGCCTTAAAGAAATCAATTTACTCCTGCAGTTGCCTCCTTTGGTCTACTATATGAAGGATGGGGTTTAAAAGAAAGATTATTTATTCTGTGTTTTACTATATATAATAAGCTGATTTAACACAGAATTCATGAAGATTATATAGAGATTTATTTTATGCAGTAAATTCAGGAGAAAAATAATTTTTCTTTTCACATGACAGAATAATCCTTGGAAAGGTACACATTAAAATAATGTTCTTAGCCTTCATTAGTTACCTGAAATTCATCTTCCTGCCTGGGAAGAAACAGCTGCTTCCTGCTGTCCTTGCCAAGAGTTATGGGTCCAGCTACTCCTCTGTCTCCATATATACAGAGAGCAACATTTGCTTCAGTTCCTGCATTTCCTGTTAGTATTGACACTTTCCATTCATCATCTGAAGGAAGGGGACACTCACCACCTTGGGGATTTCTCATTTCCTCTGTGAAATACAGAACATTTGTGGGAGATGAAAATTGACATGAAACTGTCAGTCGCTGTTGTAACTTCAGTACATAAGGAGGCCAAAACAGCAGGGGGATTGTATTTTTTTCATGACAAGTGAGATAGTCAGAAAAGACTGATTTATATTTCTTGTCTAGACCAAAATGTATTGATTAGTTGAGCAACATGAATCAGCGGGAAAAGAACAAGTTATCTCTCATGTGCACTATCCTCATATGCTTTATAAATATTCTGGAGTAGAGTAAGGATGTTATGATGCAGAACTATGACCATTAAATTGACATTTCTGGTTCCTTAGTCTGACATTTAGAAATGAATAGAATTACTTCTCTAATGCCTTGTATTGGGACATCATTAGCAAAGTCACATGTCTGGGAATAGAGACAATTTTCATTTCAAATTAGAAAAAAACCCAGGAAATTAACTTTCTTCAAGTTAAATATTAACTAAATACTGTAAAAATAAATCAAAAAAGAGCTCAATATATCCTTGCCTAACCATAGTTATGCCAGCATTCAGACTAAGGCAGGCTGTGCATAAATGAGAAAATAGCAGCACAGTACCATTTTATGAATAAATTTCAAAGCTTTAACAGCTGAGCAAATATAATTTTGGAAAACATAAGCTTCACTTTAGAATGGCACCTAATGATCTTTCATCTACCTTTAAAAGAAATATATATATA
>JAWWEU010000081.1:113576646-113590231 GCA_035583155.1 Acropternis orthonyx | reverse complement strand
GTTAGCTGTTCATGAGAAAATACATAGAGGGTGTAGAATACAAAGTCTTAGCCACACCCACACAGTGACAAACTGGTTCTGGTCACTATAACCAGGACACAATCACTCCAATAATTGAAAGTACTTCTGATTTACATAATCTAATATTTTTTCTGCATTTTTAAGACTTCAAAGAATAAATATTCCTAGGAAAATTTTTCATTTCCAAGGTATCACCTTCTGAAGAAAAAGCTTGATATTCAAAAAACTGTCTATTAAGTTCAATATAATTTTAAAAGTAAAGGAGAAATTAGATGGATTGTAGAAGTGATTGTGAAATAAGTGAGCTAGAATGTCCTCGAAGTATAATTATGTATTACAAGATAAATTGTATTTTTTGTGTTGCTGTTTTGTTTTACATTTATCTATCTTTATTAAAGGACCTCAAAGTTTTTCATATTCCCTGGCAAAAGGAACATCTTCCACAACTAAAAAATGAGAAAATGGAGGCCTAGATTTTCCATTGGTTGCTCAAAATCGTAAAGCATGTCAGTAGAAAAGTAGAAGAGAGAAAGCTCAAATTTAAGTGCCTAGTTAATAACCTCTCTGTAGTAAGATATACTGCAATGTGGTGGACTGCAACACTGACCAACTGGGGCTCTCTGTATCAGAGTTACAGTACTGAATGTGAACAAGTCCTGCCAGGAGGTCTGGACAGTGTGCCTGGCAGGCAGATACTATCCCCACTGAGGAATCTAACTCTACTGAGAATACTCTATTCCCCCTAATGCCACTGTATATCATGTAAAAGAGGAATGGTACCAGCTTTAAGTATGAAATTATTCACTGCATAGATAAAGGGAAGAAATTGAAAAAGTGAAAGGAAAAAGATTCTTCCCTCATCAGTAGGAGAGTTTTGTTTGCTAGTAGAAAGTGTCCAGATGGTGAAGGGTCTAGAGGGAAAGCCGTAGGAGGAGCAGCTTGTTTTTTTTCAGCCTAGAGAAGAGACTGAGGGGAGACCTCATCACGGTCATGAGAGGAAGAGGAGGGGTAGGCACTGACCAATGGCAGAACCCAAGGGAATGACACGAAGCTGTGTCAGGGAAGGTTTAGGTTGGATATTAGGAAAAGGTTCTCCACGAAGAGGACCCCTGAGCACTGGAACAGGCTCCCCATGGAAGTGGTCACAACACCAAGCCTGACAGAGTTTAAGAGGTGTTTGGACAATGCTCTCAGACACGTGGTGTGATTCTTGGGGCTGTCCTGTGCAGGGCCAGGAGTTGGACTTCGATGATCCTTGTGGGTCCCCTCCAACTTGGAATATTCTGTGATTCTATGATCAGAAGGAACTAAATTCTACAATTCCATTTACCTACTGGTATACTGCAAGTGATGAGAAAGAAAGGCAACAATAAGACTTGGAAGATGGGATGAAATGAATCAAAATGGATGAAAACAAACCCTCGACTATATCAGCTGTCTTATGACTGGCATGTTACTTAGAAAAGACACAAAGGAAAAATGGACATTTAAAATCTGGCTGTAGAATTTATGCTTATCCAAAAAAAAGGAGAAAGCATTCCAGGTAGCTTGCCAATATGTGGCAAGTCATTATAAATGACAGCTTGGAATGGTCTGGTATTCCTGTATCAAATCATTTAGTTAAAATACCCTACAAAAGAGTAAAAAGTAAACTGTGAGAAAACACAGCCCTATGTCTGAATTCACCTATTCATTGGCAACTTACTGGGTTCAGTTCTGAAACTTTTCATTCCTTATCTGTTTAGAATCACAATTATATATTAGACAGGTTTAAAAAAGCTTTATTTTTAATCAGATAATGGCGTGTAACTATGAAGCATTTCCTACCTTTCCAATTACATGGCCATTGACAAGAGCAAGAGCGATACATGGCATATGATGACTGCTGAATATATATGTATTCCTCTTTTTGACATTTACATCAAAAAGACCTAAGAGTTAAATGAAAAAAATTTTAGAAGTATGAAAGTGTATTTAATTCATATTTGCATTTAATTGCAATTTATGGTTTATCATTTTCAAGAGAAAAGGATTAATAAAGTGTTTAACTCAACAGTTTGACCTCTGTGATCAGTAAATTCTCATCCACTCAGGAAAGGGCAGCTGGGGACTACTATCTGTTTTGCTGCACCAAGGAGAAAAACCCTGACAGCTAAAGATAAGGAACAAATTTCTTTTTATCAGCATACATGTTTTTAAAAAATCCATAAAAAGGAGTTGAGAACTTCATATAATGAACTGAGCTACAGCAATGAATTTAGATGATAAATAACAGATGATATAGGAAACATAAAGCTCTCAGGTAAGAAAAGAGAATTCATTGTCTCGATATCCACATCAGAACTTGCAAAGCAAATCCTGCAGCGTGGCTCAAGGCTTCTAAAATTTTTAATTTGGCCAATTTTCCAAACATTTATGTCTTACAGCTACAAAATACTGATGAAAGGTAAAATAGTGCCATTTTGATTGTTCCCAACAACAAGAGAGGATCTTTTAAGCAACTGTTCTACCAGTACATTATGTTGCCTATTTGTAGGACGCAGCTGTCTCTGGAGGACTCCTGTGGTGTCCTGAAAGATTCTATTCCTTCCAAAAGGATCTGTGTAAGGTCCCTGGGAAGGTGTCAGAAAGGCTGAGGAGCTCCATCACTACAAAGGTAACAAAATACCTGTGCCTAATATGATATGTATTACAGTTAAGCATTAGTAACATGATAGAATGAAAGCCGATAAAGGGGAGGAACTAGTAGACTACCATTAAAATCAATGACAAGAATGGAATAAAATGAATTTACCTATATATGTGTACACACACACATATATACTTGTTATTAATGAACTATACCTAGAAATTTGAGTTTGCTAACTTAGATGGATCTAGTTGCAAAAGACAGTAACTGTCCTTTACATTAGTTCTGTGGGAGCACTAAACTGTAGATGGTGAAGAAGTTTATATTTCGTAAGGGAAAGCCATTGACAAGACATCATATGAGAATTTTTTTTCTGTGTGTGGTCTATATGTAAAATAGGCATGCAATTTCTGAGTTCTTATAGTCATTAATACACAGATTGATACTTGCATTAATATTTTATATATGGAAAATGTTTATTATAGTTATCTACTTGTATTCATTATAAGAATCTCTATATTAAAAGTCCTGCTTTCTTGTATCATTTATACATACAACCACATGAAAAATACTTTACCATATTTGTTTTTCTCATCACCAAAAGCATCCACTTTGCTATCTGGGTTGAGGCAAATGAAGCCATGGGTGAGCCTGCTGTAAAATTGAAGTGTATTGCCTTTCTGAAATTTCCACTTTTCAGCAGCCCACTAGTTTTGTAAACAGCAAACAGAAAAGATTTATGAGAAGATGATACACAGGAATTTTCATATAAAGAATTCAACTGACCTGATTTCACTCAAAGCATAATTTCCATGTGTTAAATTAAAATAAAAAGGTACATTCTTACAGTTTCTTGTCTCTTGAGTTCCAGCTCTTGTCCTGTGCAGATAAAAACAATGTAATTAATTTACAGAATTTCTTCATTCCATTTGAAACAGTCATAGTGAGGCTGAGTCCTCCTCCTCACCAGTTTTCACTTACTTCCCGGAAGCACCTTGGCAGCTGTCACAGCCAGTTCTCTCACAATACTGCCATCATCCTGTCCCTGGTCCAGCCACCTGATAAACAGAACCTATTTCAGTAATAACCTTGACTGGCAGCTTCCACAGTAATGTATACATGGCACTTGGATAATGATACTTGCTATACTGTGTATTAAAGTCTCAAGGCTGACAAACAGCAATACCAAAACCAGCTTTAGTGAAAAGAGATTAACATTGACAAAAAATTATTCTGCTTACTTGTTCTTGATGAAGCATAAGTAAATGCTTTCCTGGACTGAGGTACAGGGGCCTAACCCAATTATTACAAATCAGAGAACTCATATTCATCTCAGATCAATAATGAAACATGCAGTGTTTATGATGTTTGCTCTTCCTGTCTGCAAGAAGGCTACAGCAGGATGCAAATTGTTCCATGCCCTGAAAATCCCTGTATAAGGAGGCAGATCCAACACTGGCATCACTTTTATCATGTCTGAACTATACTTTTACAATGTCATCATACACATCTACTTAGGTCAGTTAAGTCTAACTCCATTTGAGTCAAAAACATTCACACACTCAAGAATATGATAGCAAACATGGCATCAGGCTCTAAGAATAAATAGCACATAGCCTGTATTTTTCTGCCTGAAATGGATTTGAACTCTCCTTAAATTATGTATGAAGCTAGCATTATAGATCTCTTCATAGCAGTTCATCTCATCTAGAATACAGAATCAAAATTAGGTCAGGCAAGGATGAGATGCTGTATCTGATAGGCAGAAAGTCCTTACTCACACATAAATCAGTTTCAGTGTGCACATCGCTCACTCTGAGCTGTCTCAGGCAGTTATTTATTCACTCAGAGAAGTGAGAGGAGGAAATAGAATTGGGGTGCCACTGGCAAGCTTCAGCTAGACTCTTACGTGACTGGACTTTACCATTCCTGATATTTGCACAGATCTTTATCGATCAAAATTTTTCCACAAGGAGTTGAGAATTAATCAGGCATAGATAAAACTGGAAATGAGTTATAGACCAGAAGAGTCAGAGCAGCAGCATCTCCAGGGGGAAAGAGAGGGAATTGCTTCAAATTAAGTTGCAGCTTAGTGAAAGGCTGCAAAGTAAATGAGTAAAAGAGATGTGGTCAGGTAGCTGCATTTGTGGCTGCCATTTCACAGGATCTTAAAGTCTGATCCTGAGCTCATTGAACTCCAAATTAGTCTCCATACCAACTTCAGTAAACCAGGAACAGTTTGCTAGAGAGACAGCAGCCCACCCTTCTGAAAAGCCTTGCATCCCATGACATGGAAGAATGGATGGACATGCTGGTGTTGGATATGGCAAATATGTGAAAAAGCACATGTTAAACAGTTCAAAAGATGCAAGAATGGAAAGTTTCCAGGCAGAATTTTTTTATTGCTTTTTCATTAGCTCAAGTTCACCAGAGGTTTGGGACAGGTACAACTCAGAGAACCGTAAAAAGAATCAGACCATTTCAGCTCACTTCTTACAAAACACATATTTCCCTTCACAGGACATTTCAGGAGTAGAACTAAGAGTAGCTACAAATTTGTTAAAAATCTAACCCAAATAAAACACCACCAACCTGTGACAAAAAGTATAATCCACATCCGTTACTGGATCCTTGATTACAACTTTGTCCAGAAACCATCCATTTCCTTGGAATAAATAAAGTTTTTAAAAAAAAGTTTTTTCGTGAGAGACAGATTGATGGATTTAATTATGTTACACTTCCTATAGATTGGTCTCTTCTACTGAAACTGCAAAATCTGCAGCTCCACTGGCAGGCTGCTGGAGTTACCACTGCCCTGATGGCTGTAGAGAAGATAGTACCTGCTCTAGGTGCTGTAGAGCTTGCTTGTGGGCCTGCAAGGTGCTAACCCTCTTCCTGGCTACATCCCTCCCTCCTTCAACAAGTCATTGTAGGCGACTTAATTGTTTTGCCAATAAAAATTTCAACAAAATTAGATAGCAGCTTATCATGGCTCAAAATAAGTTGCTATGGTCTGCAATATTTAGATTCAAGAGTTTGAAAAATAGGACTTGTGACTGCAAGCAATTTAAATTTCACCATTAATTGGAGGTCTAATTACTTTATTGTAGCAAAAATCTTCAACTGCATCTTTTAAGTGTAACTGATAATGCTGATCAATCTAAAATTATAATAGCCGACTTTACCTTTAATACAAGACACAGTCAATGTCTTAGCATGCAGACATTCCTCATTTTCACAGTTTTCCCATAAGGATTAGTAAAAATTACTAGCAGATGGTGCCCTTTACATACTGGTTGAGAGTATATTGAAAATGAACACAAAATATTTGAAATCTGCAATGATACAGTAAGGTAACGATGTCACTTGAACAGTTTTCTAGAAGCTTTCATCTTTCACTTCTAAAATGTTATCACATTCAATTTTAGAAATATATATTGTATTTCAAATAAAAAGTTAATAAATTTGCAGGCAGTATTCAGTGACTATACAGAGAGATTTCTGACCTGATCCAAGACCATTGTGTCTTATAACAATCTTGTACAAATGTCCAAGGTGCACAGCTTCAACAGCAAAGATGTCAGTCTGTAATCAATAAAATTTCAGTAAAATCTAAAAAGCAGAGTATTCCTCAGCCATGAAATTCTGAAGACCCATAAACCCCTTATAACTCTTTTGTCAAGGTCATTTGAAATATCAGCTAATGATAAAGTGAGAACAAACCACAAAAGTGAGATTTCAGAAAACAGAAATAGTAAGTCCAATCACTTTGTTAATGGGAGTAGTTCCCTTCAAATTAATGGGATCAGAGTCAGAAAAGAGAAACCTGCTGAAAGCTTCTTTGGGTAAACAAAGTACAGCAGGTTTCAACATTGGAGATGCAGATATAAATTGCAGTTTCATTTCCTCTTTGCTTACTAAATCACAATTTTAGAAGAATGAAAATCAAAAGTACACAGCTTACTTATTTTATAAATGAAAATTCTGCCTTCAAAAGCACTGGTATAACTTGAGAAAGTATTTTGGGCTTATTAACGGAATTTTGGGGAGCCATTGCAATACTGTAATTATCTCTCTTCTAATTGCACCTTTCTTGGAATAACCACCCACCTGAGAGACAAAAGCCAGTCAAAGATATCAAAAAAATGTCTTTGACTTACTTGTCCTTTTAAAAATTTCTTGGATTTCTGTGACCTGAGCAGCTGTCTTGATCCTGTATCACGTCTTTCCCCATAGACAGAAATATAGACATGAGCCTCAGTTCCAGCATTCCACAGGTCTCCTGTTGTCACATGCACTTCATAGACAGTCACTGGCAATAAAAGATTACAGCTTTTCATATCATAAACATTATTATAGTTACAATAGCATCTAGTTGTGGATGTGACTGTAGTACCCAAACACATCTGCATCAGGGATAGGGTATAAAACCTTTAAAATTCTATTCCATAAAATAATATAAAACTTGTTCTGGTGTTCCTTTTTTGGTTTTCGTCCCAGGATGACACTGTGGGGAATTCAAAGAGAATTTCACTTTAAATGTGCAATACTGTATCTTTGTCCTGCAGCATCTTTTGAAATCATCATAAAGCTGAAATTAATAACATAAATTCAAGACTAGCTTCACCATGAGTGGTGAGATCGAAACTATTAAAAGCAACCAAAGTCTTTAACATTTTTAATGCACTGGTTAACCAGACAAAAATCTAGCACCATAACTTTAGCTTTCTAGGACCTCAGAACTCAGAAAGCTGCATTGTTTTATTATTTTAGCCATTCATGTAATAGGATAGACCATCTAGTCCAACTCCCCTGCCATAATCATGGACATCTTCAATTACATCATGTTGATCAGAGCTCTGTCCACCCTAACTTTGAATGTTTACCAGGATGAGGCGACTACCATCTCTCTACATTCCACACGTAAATTCTTTAAAGGCTAAAAATTCAGGAGAAAAAAACCTAGGACTTAAATTCAATAAATCCTTTATTTAATAGAAAGGGATAATGTGAATAAAACTAAATTTGAGGCAAAATCTATTGAAACTGAATAAAGACTGATACATAAAAATATGTATGAATATAAAATTGTGGTTGTTAAAATGAAAATGCAGGAACTCCATGAAACTCAGAATTAAAATGAAAACATCAATTATAATCTTCAGAATAAATGTAGGAAAGCCAAAATTTATGCCAACATACACTAACAATATTTTGTTAGACCAAGAGAAGTACAGAGAGAATGAAAGAGCAAAAGACAAACTGATTTTCTGTCATACAAGCTCTTCTTCCAGGCATAGGTGTCCTTGTGCTTCTCTGTCTTGCAAGCAGCAAATAGTTTCTGAACCACTGGGTCCGAAACAACATCAACATTATCATCATTCAATTGTCAGTTTACACTTAAAACATGCTCTGAAGCTTGACTGCAATTGTCTAAAGGAGGTTGCTTCCACATTTCATTCTTCTGATGGCCAAATGCCTTCTTTTAATAAGCAGTGAAAATTTATTCACAATCAGTTTATATCTGCAATTACGCTAAGTGTATGGTCAGGGTTTACAATTTATCCTTATTTTTCTTATGATTATCTCTCATTTACTAATGGGACATTTTTTTGTGCATGTTACTATACAAGCCATCTTTGAAGAATTTTGTTTGGTTAATGGTAACAACCTGGCTAGAACAGTCTACACAGATTTTTTTAATGTGCCCACAGAGAATGCTAGTGGTAGCTTGCTTCTGCCATAAGAGCTAACTTATTTTTGAGATAAGAACCTGTAAGCTCCTCTGAAGCATTGTAAGTATTGTAGAAATATGCTATTAATAAATCCAGCGTAGAGGCTTAAAATTGCTAATTTAAAATTTCAGGCAGTGTTCACAATATTTTTTTACTTCTCTTTACTTCTCAAAAGCCTAGGGGATCATCCCAGCTTTATAATAAGTATTTATAATTCTTACAGTTTTTATCCCAGGAAATGATGGTTCTCTTACTGGAATGAAGCTGTGTCAGGGGAATTTCAGACTGAACAACAGGACAAAGGTTCTTCACTTAAGTGAAGAACTGGAACAGATTTTGCAGAGAAGTGGTCATAGCATTAAGCCTGTCAGCAGGCTCTAAGCATTAGAGTGTCTGGATGTATGGGACATATGGTTTAGCCTTAGGTACTACTGTGAGGAGCAGGGAGTTGCTCCTCCTAGGTCCCTTCCAACTTGAGATATTCTATGATTCTTTCCTTTAGGTATTGCAAGGAAAAGTGTGCAGAACAGAGATTAAGAGAAAGGAACTCTGTTCTTTACATCTAATTTTCTCTGTAACTGTAGAATGTTACATTTGTAAACATATCATTCTGAAATTAGGAAGTGTAAGGGTTAAGATTATGTACAAAATTCAGTTCTTTCACCCATGCCTATGAATTACAAATGACAGAACAAGGAAGTAAAACAAATATTTTTTTCAGATCAGCTATTGCTATTTGGGTAAAAGCCAGCCACATTTAAGACATAGAAGCTTTTGACAGTCTTTAGTTAGCAACATAATCAGGTACTACTTTTCCCACAGTATGCCTGTCTCAATACTCAAAATAGTTTTCTTTTAGGAACTGTTAATTCATACAGCATTTTACCTATATCATTTCACATGTCACCACATGACCTATTTACTCACCCAGTTTTTTGCTTTGCAGTACCCACATGAACAGATGCCCCATGAACAGACCATGGCAGAGGCAGAGAATTCATTTCTCCAGACCAACAATTCCATGTCTAGGACCACAACAATCCTCTCTATTGCTACAATTTCCTCCTTCAACAACTACCTACTTTCCAGTTTCTGCAAGAAGAAAAGCAAAGGTCCCTCAGCTACCAACACTGTGTAACTCTGATTTATTCCCAGCATATAATTAAATAATGTGTCATAAGCCAGGAACAGAAGGGGGCAAAAGTAGGATGGTGGAAGATAAAAAGCCAAATGAATGGTGCTCAGTCCTCCAGCATTAGAGCAACAGAGTCTCTGTGAAATACTTCTTAACAGTTTAATTCCCATGTTTTTCCTTTGAATAAAAAAGAATGTTAAATCAGCGTGTTTCAGCCTCTTTTTATTGAGAAATTGGTTTTAAAGTGCCTCTCATCATTTCTCTTTCACATTGAATCCAGACCCCTTCACTGTTCTGTTATCAAACTATCTTCTCTGAAGTTAAAAGCTATGTTCCCTCTCACTGACTCATGCAGAAATATAACATTGGCAAAAAGACACAGAGGCCGTCTTTCAATTACTAAGTCAGAGATGAAACTCCCTTCTCCAAATCCTTAGCATGACTCCTCTTACACTGAAACTGGTAGAAATGCAAAGTTCTTTTCTTCCTCGCTTGTGTGAGGGAGAAGTTGATAACTACAAAATGCAGATTGAGAGGATGGCTGTAAGTGTGCCTTTGTGCACAAAGATTACTCAATCATAAAAATCTTTCTCTGATCTTTATCTCAGAAACAAGGAAACTAGCTACTCAGAAGAGCCTGAAAATTATGAGGTTGTTGAGATTGAAATTAGAAGGTTGAACAGGTACTGCAAATAGGGAAATTGAGCATATTCAACATAATATGTCAATTATAATTAATGAATGCTTATTTAAAGGATGGGTGGGAGGTGCTTGACTCATATAGCAGTGTGTTTGTATGTTGGCCTGCAATAATAACACTAAAATCTCCTGACCAAAGATTCCAAACCTGTGAGGAAGCAGGCTGACTGCCTCCAAAGCTTTTCATGCCCTCAAGGGTATGAAGATCATGACCATTCAAGATCAAAAATCATTGCAGTTAATGTGGGCAGGCCTCTCCTTAGAGCATTTTATGAGCCATTTACAGCTGCTAAGTACATCATTGGAGGAATTTTCTCCCAGTGTTCCTTTTCTCTTAAAACATACTAATGAGGCACAAACCTGTGTTTCCTGCTCTTCCTGTCAGGTTCTTAATCTCAGAGTTCAGTCATCACAGAGAGGAATAAATACAACTCCAGGCCACCCAGCTCTTTATTATAAGAGTAATTGTCCCATGGTAGGTTTCCCCACATTCATGGGCCATTTTCTGAACTTCTGACTCTCAATTTTATTTATATCCTCTTCCTTCTAACAGCACCCACAACAGCTGTTACCACTGAAATACCTGTTACAATTTCAGTTTCAGAAGATCAACACATAGGATCATAAGCATACCACCAATCATTGCTATAATATTAAACAAGGCTTCTGTAATTTTTAGAGAGCTTAAAATGGAAGTTTTGCATATCCCATTAGTTTTGTCCTCTGCAGCTGATATGAATTTTTGGGGGAAGAGAAGAAGGCGTGTCCCAGGTGGATCTTATTCTGGTGAAAGTCCTAGCACAAGTAAACCAGGGGTGTTAGGTCTCCTCCCTTTCTAGCATCACACTCTATAGCATGGGAATCTGCCCCAGCATTCTTGCTCCCTCACCCACATCTCTCCTAGGACACACTGATCTTGCTATGCCCTTGTAATTTTTTTAGACCAGAAAGGGACAATGACATTTGAAGAGAAGGTAAGAACAAGCACAGACTTTTCACCTCCTTCCCATTGCTCAAGCAGAGAGATCCCATAGCAACAACATCCAGCATGGGAGACAGGGATTGGTGTAGTGGAGCAGGACATTAGAAGAGTGTAACTAGTGTAATTAGAAGAGCTACACCAAATAATTTTTGTATTGTTTGACATCATTCACCTTTAGAAGTACAATACAATGTTCATGTGAGTAATGGAGATTTAACACTTAAAACGTTCCAAAACATTGTTCAAGTTTTATTCCACATCCAGAAATTTAAAGTATTCTGGAAAACTGTCTCAGCCACTTACCAGAAAGAAACTAAAACAGCAGCTACAATAGTCATAATGGAGCTATAACCCTCAGTTATTGGAAGGAGAGTTTGCAATCTGACTCATATGCTGGCTTCATGGTAGATACATGTATGTGAGGCATCTTTACTATTACCTTTATATTAAACCAAACACATATGCTGAAAAATCTTACCAAAGAATAGGTCTTCTTGAGGAATCTGTGAAATTCAAAGCATTAAAGGATCCTTCCATCCCCTTTCCAGTGCTTCTTAACCTTTTACGTGAGTATGCCCATTAACCACAGGGAAAAAAACAGCACAGAAAAAGTGTTATAGAAGCCAAAAAGTAATAGAGGACCTGATGAAAAACAATTAACTCATCTCTGTCAACACCAGTCTGTGGTCTGACTAAGCTGTACTTACCTGGAAAAATAGGCTGACCCTGCTGTAAAACGGGAAGCTCCACAGGTATTTCCCCACCAGTCTGGTCCTGGGCCAGCCATCGATGTACAGGGAAAGAAAACTGCTCCCCTGAGAAAAAGTCCAGCAACTGCACCTAAGTAGCAGCAAGAATTGCAATTTAACTTGCTGACCTGACACCAGGTGGAACAGAACTTGAAACATGTGGGACACTGTTGAAATCTGTTTAGATGGAAGAGGTCTGTGCATGATCACATGGGTTTGGAGCATTTCTGCTTCCTGGACAAAGCTGCCCCAATCTGACTTTTCACTCAGTCAGATTTGAAAGCACAGGGCATAGTAACTCAAGTGCAACTAAGAAATAGGGTTTATCAGCTCAGGTGCACACCCACAAAATACAGCTGCTGTTCCAGCTGGTACTGTGGTCAAACAGCATGGAAGTGCCAGCCCCAACACCAGTCGAGGCCTGCAAAATGCCCTACACAATTTTCTTCCATGCCAACATGTAGCATGTAGCAGTGAAAGGACCATATGCACACCAGCTGAAGGAGGGAAGGAGGTTATTTTGTACTTCAAAGTATGCCTTAGTAAGCACTTCAGAGGCTGCTGTATAATAGTCCCTGATTATGTTAATTTATACCACGATTTATACCTAGATTTTGGACCAGCAGAGAGAAGGAAAGACACTCCTACTTGCAGTTTCACTCTGTGCTTTGCAGAATCTGGTCTCCTTAATTTGAATATTGAAGAAACTCAGAATTACTGGAAACATTTTTATCTCTTGCTGCTTGAATATTAAACTTTAAAGAAAGAGATTTATCTTGTCTGAAAAATCTGGCACATCTTGGCCTGTCAACATCTACTGATGAAACTTGAAAAGGGAGCTTAGGTTGGCAAAGCAACACTTTCTTGGACATTTTCTGGCCTAATATCATATTGGTACAGATACAGACACAGAAACTGCATGACACTGATGGAGGACTAGTGTGCCTAACTACCAGAAAAGCTGTGCAGTTGCAGATCACTCTCTTTTAATTGCAGTTCTTCCTGAAAAAAAATGCAGGTTTCTCAAGTAATTATGATGTTCAGTGTCTGTAGGTGGTTTCTCTTCTATGAAGTGTAGAAATCAGTGGCTACACTTCTTTGCCTCTCTATTATACAAAACACTACGTTACTTGAAGCATTAGTTTAGTTGAATGCATTTCTTTTCTTTGACTTTCTGCCCAAAGTTGTGAAGAGGGAATGATCTAACCCTGGCTTATGAATCACACCCTAAAAACTGTGCCTGGCTGGCTGAGATTCGGTAAAGAGACAACTAAAATATATAAGCAAATAATTAATTGAACACACTGAAGTGTTGAATTGTCTTTTTTTATTATTTTATTTTTATTGTTGATTTAATTAATGTATCCCAGGTGGAAAGAACAGGAATAATAACTTCTCTTTTTTTTCTTTCCTTTTGTTTTGTCAGACTATCTTATGTCTATCTTGTACAAACCAGGCAGTGCAGTCTCTATTCACAGAGAGTGATGTACAGCAAACCTGCAAAGGTCTATTTGTTGAATCAGATCTTGTGATAACCAAAACTTCTAGTGCCAAGATTATAGAATCATAGAATCAATTGGGTTGGAAAAGACCTCAGAGATCATCGAGTCCAACCCTTCATCCAACTCCCATCTG
>JAWWEU010000081.1:113552031-113576546 GCA_035583155.1 Acropternis orthonyx | reverse complement strand
TGGCTTCCTATCTCTGTCTACCAGCTCCAGAGGCCAGTTGTCCTGAGGGCCACCCATCTTACTGGTAAAAACTGAGGTAAAGTAGGTGTTAAGTTATGTATACAAATGAACCTTTTCTATAAGAGAAAACTCACTGTTCTCTTCTACCTTCTGAACTCAGATACACTTTAGAAATTGCAGGTAGCCTGTCCCTCTGCCTCATGGGACAAAGCTATGAGGTATTTCTACCCTTTCACTGCTTCCACACACATATTTATGAAAACAAAAAGAGCTTGAAACAGAAGAAAAAAAGTATCTCAAACAATATTTTGGCTTCAGCATTCTCCAAAACAAGGCACAACTGGAAAACAAATAGCTAGGCTTTATAATCAGACAATCCTCACCTGATCTGAAAGAGATACATTCTCTCTAATTCTATCATGAAACCTCTTAGAGTGATACTACAAGTGACATGATATTTCAGAGCAGACATGCACTGGCATAAACTCACAGCCTAAACTTTAGTTAACACTGTCCAGACCTTAGTCTTCTTTCTGAGACACAGTCCCAGATAAAAACAAACATCAAATAGCCAGAGAGTTTGAATATTTGAATATTTGACTCCAGCGAACACTTTGCATTACATAGATACAGATATACCTTGAAATATAATTTTAACATTGAGTTTACCAGCAGTTTCTAAAGTTCTTCATAAACTGCTGTCTCTTAACTGAAAGATAGGAAACTTTTGGAACAAAGACAGAAATGTTTCACGCAGACATAACATATGTGTAGTGCATCCTGGATGTTAAGGATAGAAGTTAGATCCTTTAATTTCCAGTCCAAAAACCTGTATGCTATGCTTCATAACTGAGACTTAAAAGAAGAATTTGCTGATTCTCTTTGCTTTATTATATTTACTTTACCTGCATCAAGATATTTTTACACAAGGTGGGAAAAGAAGAACCTGTTACTGTATTTTTCTCCTCAGAGACACAGAACTAGAAACATTTGAAATGTAGCTCTGAGGTATTTATGCTGTGCATAAGGACCTACCATCAGTCACAGATTCAGGAAGGACTTGGCTAGACTGGATTCAATAACTTTCTGTGTTTCAACAAACTTTAGACACTCTGTAGCATCCAAAGACTAGAAAATTCAGACTATAGCAGCTAACTTAAGCAGTATTGCTGCCCAGCCACATGCTTTTAAAGAAACATAACGTAGAGCTGTCACTAAATTGCAAACAGCCAACCAAGCCCCAAGCTGCCCTTAATTCCACACAAAAACACTCCTTCATAAATAATCCCTTAAATGAAGGTGCAAGTATTTGTTGGTGCTAATTATACTTATTCCAGGGATTTTTTTCTGACTCATATTTTGACTCCACTGTCATAGTGACTGCCTTTGGAAAAATAAAATTCTTTCCCACTGCTTTTACCTCTTCACAGTGCCAAGCAGGGGAGTTTCCTGCATTCGTATGTCCTATGCGTATTTTGTAGAGATGTCCTACATTTCGAGTATTAATCTGTAAAAGAAACACAACTAATGAAACACAAAATATTTGTCAAACAGAAAAGACATGCAACAGAAATATATTTAGTAATGGTAAGGTAAGACTTTTATTTGGAGGAATTAAATATTCCAATACTTAAACAAGTGTTTCCAAACTATTTTCCTTCAAAAAATTGTTAGAATCTTGGATCTTCTAAAACACAACCCTCAGAAAACCCATTGGCCTGCCAATCCCATTTAAACAGATTCAGGATGTTGCTCTAGCAGTTCCCCACTGAATATTGGCCTCGGTGGCAGATGAATACACTCTGTATGTATGATTGAAAAACAAAAGTGTCTTGACCCTAAAACCGGTCTCAGTTTAGCATTTTTACCACTGACCTGCTACAAAATTACTTTTGCCTCCTACATACCTCTTTCTCCCTGTCCCTCCAGGAGTGTATACATTACAATTTGGAAACAGTTGTGTTCAGCTTTGATACATCTTTTTACAAATATTTTCAATTAAATCAGCTTTAAAAGCTGTATTTGAAAGATTAGCTCTTAGTCAGGCTGGACGAGTGTGTCCAGTACAGATAGGGTGGTGAGGGATTAACTTTGTGTGAATGTTATTAAACAACTAGTATAAACTTCAGAGTGGAAATAGAAAGCTTATCTTCAAGGAACTGGAAGCACACCGTGAGTGTATTCCCTTCTCACTGAATAATTTATTTTCTTATAATGTAAGCTTGATTTTCTGTCCCTCTGTTGTTTTCTGTAGAATTCATTTTTGTGTTTTCATTAACAGTGTATAGATGTGTGTGAACTGAGTTCCCTGTATCATGAACTTCCCTGAACTCAGTGTTATAAACAGTAAAGAGACAGAGCAGCAAGGACAGACTGCAGTTAACTGAGATCCAGCATACAGTGCACTCAGAGAGCCTTTTCTCTTTCGATACATTTCAGAGTGGGCTTTCCTTCATTGTATTCAGTGCTATGGATACTCACCTAAGAGTGGAATCCCAAACTATGTGACTGTCTCCATATTTTGCATCTAAAAGTCTTTGCAGGTGAAATTAATTGGAGTAATGGCAACAGGAAACAGCCAACAACATCTGTGGTGAAGAGGGTCTTTTTATCTGTCAGGGACCTGGTTGCTTGTTTTATCTACTCTTTGCAGTCTGGGGGTTTTTTATATCACTGATGGAGAATGACGTACTGTATCAGGGTTGCTTCTTCGAGAAGCTCCACCAGGCTGAACAGGGCAAAGAACTGCATTTCTGTATCCTGAACATTCATGAGGTTATTATGGAAAAGGTGAGCTCTTCATCAATGCTGCCATTAAACACCTTTCCTTAGGCAGGGGAATTGTTATGCTGGATACTAATAATAGAAGCACCTGTTGGTTATATGGCCCGATAGTGGACACCTGCTGGAGGCAATCCCTGACAATCCCATATGTACACTCAAGATAGGCAGATTGTGATAAAGGACCTATCTTGGTTCACTGAAATCACTGTGCTACAGGACTGATGAGGAAGGAATTTGTTTGTGGAACTGGGAGCAGAAGCAGCTGCAGATGGCAGATTTATTATAGGTATAAAATCTGGCATTATTTCAATAAAGCAGCAGGTATTTAACAAAGTTAAAAATTTGCACCATATCCTAATTCTTCACTTCCTTAATTTTTAATAATGTAGCCTGTTCCAAATTTACAAACTAAACAAATATCTGTTGCCCTATATTTCTTGATATTTTCTTTGGCACTATGTAAATTAAACAGTAGTTCTTCTTAAACAGATAATAAATGTGTTGGATAAATGAGTGAGTGAGAAAAGCTACTAAATTTAGCTCTATATTTAAGTCCTGTTTCTCATTTCTAGATATGTGTACCACACAAAAAGCTGTCTTTTCATCACATAGATTTTGAAATGTCATGAGATTTAGCAGAATGCAAAATGGCAACACAATGAATATATATTACTTACTGTGAAGATGTCTTCATTGCCTCTCTGAAATAATTTTCCCTTCTCTCCATCAAGAAAAATAGGACCTGAACTGCCTTGATCCCCATACAATGTAATATAAACCTTTGAGGTTGTTCCTGCAGATGGCATATCACTGGTGAGGACTGACACATTCCATTTCCTAGCTATCAAAATAAAAACACTCACTGAATTACTTTAACTCAAGATTCTTAAACAAAATACATTTCAGTAATCAAAATTCTAGATAGTATCATGCTAATGAATACAGAAATATGTGTTTCACAAAATTACAGCAAGCAAATATTGTTTGCTGTGTTGGGCATGTCAAGAAATATCATGCTGCATTCACATCTTTTACTCTGTGTGTCCCATATGAATGTGTAAAATTTGCATGAATGTACATCACTTTTCAAATACAGTTTTGAAATTTTGTATTACAATGTATTAATTGTAAAATTGCTTTCTGTTTACTTAGGATCTATCAGCGCTGCTCCATGCAGTGCTGTGTAATGACAGCCTTGGCACCTCCTCATGTCTCTGATAATTAGGGTGTCTTAAAGCAAATCAGCTCTGCTGCAAAAGAGCTCTTTAAGGAAGGATTTGTGTCTTTGCAAAAGTGTGATTGGCTAGCCAGATGTAACAGCTTGTTTGGAATCCATTGAAGTTTACCAGCACACAAAGGACACTGACATGTTGGAGCAAGTCCAGAGGGGGGCCAGCAAGATTATTAAAGTGGTGAAGTGCCACTCCTACAAGGAAAGGCTTATAGAATCAGGTTTGTTCAGCCTGGAAAAGTGAAGGCTTCAGTGTGACCTAATTGTGACTCTCTAGTACCTGAAGGGAGCCTACGAGCAAGATGGAGGCAGAATACTTACAAGAGCATGTAGTGACAGGAAAAGGAGGAATGGCTTCATACTGAAAGGTGGCAGGTTTAGATTATATATTGGGGAAAAATTGTTCACTGTGAGAGTGGTGAAGCACTGGAACAGATTGTCCAGAAAAGTGTTTAAGGCCGGGTTGGATGGGGCTTTGAGCAACCTGATCTAGTGAAAGGTATCCCTACCCTACTAGATGGTCTTTAAGGTCCCTTACAACCCAAACCGTTCACTCAGTGGAGGCTAAGTACCAACGGCATGGAATTAAGGAAAGTGGTATCACTGAGGGATACTCTTACCAAAAAGTTAACCTTGATTGTTACAAGAAGGACATAGCTTGAACACATTAAACTGAACAAATAAGTATAATATAAGCAGAAGTATAAAATATAAATAATGTTAAGTATAAAATATAAATAATGTTAAGTATAAATAACCATAAGTATAAAACATTTAAGCTACTCTAGGTAGGTGTACCTAACCTCTTGCCTTAATTTATTTTATTAAAGTGAGCTGGTTTTTACTGGGGTACACTTAAATGTCTTTATAGTATTTAGTATGAGGCTATATTTTGGATTTGTTCTGAAAACAGGGTTGATAATATGGGAATGGTTTTAGTATTGCTGAGCAGCATTTGCACAGCATTAAGGTCTTTTCTGGTTCTCCTACTGCCGTGCCAGCAAGGAGGTTGGGAATGCACAAGGAATTGAGAGGGGACACAGCTGGGAAGCTGACCCCAACTGACCATCCAGACCATACGGCATCACACTCAGCATATAGAGTTGGGGGAGGAAGAAGGAAGAAGGGGGGATGTTTGAAGTGACAGCATTTGATTTCCCAAGTCACTGTTATGTTTGACGAAGCCCTCCTTTCCTGGCAATGGCTGAGCGCCTGCCCACCCATGGGAAGTGATGATTGAATTCCTTGGTTTGCTTTGCTTGTGTGTGAGGTTTTTACTTCCCTATTAAACTCTCTTTATCTCAACCCATGAGTTTTCAAACTTTTATTCGTTCAATTCTCACCCCTGCCCCGCTTTTGGGGAAGTGAGCAAGCAGCTGAATGGGGCTTAGTTGCTGGCTGGAGTTGAACCATGACACCAGGTACGAAAATTGCACTAAATGTTCCCATAATTCTTACAGTGGATTAACACAGTGATTAGACTAATGATATTTGATATCAGTAGTGCTATGAAAGTCAATTATTTGTCTACTAGGGATACATTAAACAATTCATTGATCTTCCTTTACTCTGACATCCTTCGAATTGAGAGAAATACGCCTTATGCATTTCAGAAATTACAACCATGATGATTAGAGGAAATGGAGAAATTATTTATGTAGAAGAAAAAGCTGAGAGACTGTCTGATTTTGTTGATAGATACCAAGGAGCAAAAATACCTATCTAAGTAAATTACAATGATGGGCTTGGGACACAGATATTTGTAAACCAACCATGATTAGGTTGAGGATGGAAACTAGGAAACAGCCAAGGCAGACACGAGAAGAAGGACTCAAGCTCTAGAACATCCCTCTAGTGAAAGCTCAAACAACTATAGAGAAAAAGTTTTAGAATGAGATTTCATAATTAAATGGAATTATTTACCTAACTGTGTGGTTTCTGTCTAGCAAGGGGCTAAACTAGATTAATCGACACATATGTTATGTTGGCTGTTTCTTTTTTAATAATGGCAAAACAAAAACTGAATTCCTTCTTGAAAAATGTCATATCCTATAAAAATCTCTTGAATGTTTGCTGTACTGTTTTCTTATATAAAGTAGCTCATATTACTCCTTATGGTGTTTTTCACTGTCAATCCATATGTTGCTTTAGTCACCAATATTGCGAGATTCTCTCTTCAGCCTTCTCCATCCTTACCTAATGCAAGCAATTTTATTTTATCTGCATATCTCAGACATTTAATATTCTCTGTCTTTGTCTATAGAATATACATACACAGGTATATAGGTTGTAGCACGGTGGAGGTTGGTCTCTTCTACCAAGAAATAAGTGATAGGACTAGAGGACATGGCTTCCAGTTGCACCAGAGAGGGTTTAGATTGGATGCAAGAAAAAAGTTTCTTCTCTGAAAGGGTTGTCAAGCATCAGAATAGGTTGTCCAGAGAAGTGGTGGAGTCACCATCCCTGAAGGTATTATAACATTTGGGGACATGGTTTAAGGGTGGATTTCACAGTAAGGGGTTAACAGCTGGACTCAGAGGTCTTTTCTAGCCTAAATTAATCTATGGTTCTGAGATCTTCCCTGAACCATTAATGAATATATAAATTCTATGACAGTATGGTACCTCTCACTGTCAATCTTTTGTCCTGCTCTGAGGTCACCATTGTGTTCCCTCTCTTTCAGTTAACATACTGAAATCAGAACCAAGTCTTTCAGTTAATATAACAATCTTTTCACTGCTTGCTGTGGTCTCTGGTAATTGTAACCTCAGGGAGTACCACACATCTCACCTTTTGAGTGCTAAGTTTGCTCAGTAACTCTCAGTAACAAGCATCTGATTAAAGGTTCTTGAACCTTGATCTGAAAAAGTTAGGGTGTTGTGAATGCAGTACAGGGTTCTGTGAATCAGAAAGATTGTGAGTGATGGAGACATAGCTGTTATTTTGGCTATCCATACATTTAGCCATTATTTATAGCATAGAAGCTCAGGAATCAGAATGCTATATCACAGTTGGGTTCTATTAATTTCGAGCTTCATTTCCTAAATATATGTTTTATTACTCTATCAGCCTGTAAAAGGATGAAAAAAATACCATTGAGACTCTTCACTTGGAGCAGAAGCATGCCAAAAAAGTTGGAGATGGACAGAAGAACATCAGAAACAAGGCCAGCGTAGGAAATAACACACAGCTATTTGGTGTGAAATATATCAGACAATATATCTTGATTTAGGGTTGTAACATTAGTTTATTACAGAGAATACACTGCTTCAAACAACAGAAACATAACAGTTTTTATGGGGAAATAATATGTGCCATTGGACTCCTAAAAACAATTGAAGAGTGCTTCTATGTTTCCTACCTGTACTACAAACCCCTTTTGCTTCAGATCCAACTTCCCCTCCACATTCTTTCTGTCCCACATGGAGACAGTCAAAGCCCCTGGGCCAAAAGGAATTTGCATCAGCCTTTTATTAGGTTCCCAATCTGGATAATCAAAGGATAAAGACCCACGGCTTATCACAGCATGTACATGCCAGTTATTCTAGACACAGCCTCCAAGAGTACTGAATGGCCAAATTCTCATTCTCTAGCTGAAAAACAGTGCTTTTCTTACGGTATATCTCTGATTTCATTGACATTGAAGCAAGGTATTGCAGTATTAGGAGAAAAAATCTAGCTGAAAAATTGCAACACTGTGCTTAATCACAACATACACTAAATATTTTCCAGTTTTATGTTTAAAATCATTCACTGAAAATTGTAAACCATACAGAAGTGCTTACTACACACATGTAATATTTTTTTTAAAAAATCTGTAAACAGGTATCCAAAATAATTCTAACAACCTTTTGCATATGCCTTGGATCTCATAAAACAACATATTTACAAAAAACTAAAACAACAACAATAAAAAACTAAAACCACATGGACTGTCTTTAAAATACAGAGGTTAGAGGAGCACACAACTAAAACTTGCAGTGTATGTAAAAAAGATTTAAGTGGTGCTGCCTCAGAAGGAAATATGGCAAGAGGAGTCAGGAAGTCCATTGACAAATGGTCTCCCTTCTCAGTTCCTAAATATGCCCCTTTTCTACTGTCCTCTGGACAAAAGAGGCAAATTTCATTTGGTGTCTGGATGATCCTACATACAGACTGAAAAATCTCTTTACTCACATAAATATTCTATAGTTGGCCTTTAAAAGCTCAAATAGCAATTTGATAATGTACATATATATAAAATTAACAGGACTTCTGTTTCCTACTCGTAATTGTATTGTAGCATGTGAATGGTATTTCCTACTTTTCAAATTAAACATATCAGTCGATTTTGTTCCAGGAAAAGCATTTCAGTTGAAAGACAATTTTCAAACTCCTTCTCAAATGCCACAAAATATAGAAATTTTATCTTAAAACTCAGGTAGGTGTTTCAAACTTCAGTTCTCTGTTCTAAAAAGCAGTAGTTATTTCTGTAAAATTAGATGATTAGTATGTAACTATCTCTTAACATATAATATTTCAGGGAAAAATGTTATTTAACTGTGAAATCGTTTTCTTAGAAGAACAGGTTCTTTTCATATGTTGGTTCCCATAAAAATTTAAGTAATATTTGTATTTCAACAATGATATACAATTGTGATTTATATCTATCTAGATATTTACATTGGGAATCTTACTGGATGTGACATTCAGCAGTTTATTATGTGATTATTTTTTTCTGAAATTGTTTTCACTACTCTGATGTTATAGAAATTCCAAGACCTCTATTAGAAGTCTTTTTCATCTTTACTGTTTCCACTGTTCATTGCACCAAAGCAAACTTCATCTTCTTCCTCCCTGACCTCTTCTTCTTTTTCTTTTTCTTCTGCAGTAAAGGCATTTTCATTTTTCTTATTTTCAGAGGCTTTGTGTTCAATGCTATTTAAGGAAGTGTCACACTTCAGCAATGTTTCAGAATGACAGGCTTCTGCTGGATCTGCCAACATGGGAGAAATTTTTTCTCCAACAATATGAATTAAACTTATTCTTAAGGTTTGATATATTTTTGTCTTTCCATTGGGTTTCCCACTCTTTGTGCCTACTACGAGATCACTGGGTATGTGTTTGGATACATTATTCTGACAGTTTCTGACTTCCATAGGTTTTACATTCATATCTTCTGTAATATGTAACTTCCCTAAATTATTTTTGTCTTTCAGATTTGAAGATGCAAGTACTCCAAAGCTACTGAAAAAATCTAAGGTGTTATCAGCATAAAACTTATTAAAAATATTATTGGCAATGTTATTGATAGAGTTATTTTTCAAAGTCACATGATTATTTTTGTTTGTTAAATCTTCACCTGATGATTCTAAATGTTCACTTTTTTTGGCCAGCAAACGTGAACCCAACTGGTTCTCAATATCAGATGCCTTTTGGTAGGCATATCCCCTCTGTTCTTCATTAATTGGTATTACTGTTACCATGAGTATTGGACAATGTTGGCCACATATAGCATGGAGTCTGTCCAGAGAATCTTCTTCCTGAATAGCATTTCTGTTAACATTACTAACATCAGCTGGCTGAGACTGTATGGGTTCAGCATTTAAAGGCTTTTCCAATGGATGCACTTTGTTATCAGCTAATCTAAATTCTACAGATGAAAAGGCTGGAAAATTGGTATCAGCCTGGGTGGAAGTAGAACATACCTTGACTGATGTTTTGATCTTTTCTGTGTTTTCTGCAGGAAGGATCTTACCATTCCAGCTAGGTTTGCTTTTTGTATTTAACTCCTCCTGAAAGGGTTCTGAATCACTATTATGAGGCATATTGAAGTAGTTGCAAAGATTTTCAGGGGGTTTAACCACATCTTCAAGTTCTGAAGAAGAGATCTCGTCAAGGGCTGGGTAATGATTGAGATTGCCAAAGTGAGAGTATGGAATTTCATCACTGTTAGTATCAACTGATGTTGTATCCAAATTACCATACATTCCAATCTGTTCAGGTGGTGATCTTCTTATCAAATGATTTTCTTTGAGAAGCCATTTGCCTTTATCTATCAATATGCCTTCATCTTCACTGGATGGCATGCTAGGTTGACAGTGTTGCTTTGGAGATTCCTCTAAACAGTCATTAGTACAATTTATCTCTTCTCTGTTAAGAGTAGATTGTGGTGTTGGTAAAGGTGTATTTGCTCTTCTCAGTATACTGTCATTTTTGTTTATGTTTAATGGATATTCTTGTAATGGTAGTGAGGAATGTGACAATTTCTCTGCAGAACAAGACAAAGGTTCTTGAGAAAAATAAACTACTTTTTCCCCCACTGAAGAGTGGAATCCTTCAGTATCCATTTGAAATGTTTTTGACATATAAGGAAATCCTTTGTGAAAGTCAGGCTTAAATGAAGCTTCTGTCTTGCCATAAAGTCGTTCAATAGTTCTTTTTACGTAGCCAGTATTATATTGTTTTTCAAGTACTGCTTCCTCTCCACTTTCATTAGCGGGGTCACTGGATGCTCTGAAGTTATATTCACTCTCTTCAGTATCTGGTCTGTAATCTGACCAGTCTGAAGTAGCAGGACTTTTTAAGCATTTTTTTAATTGGGAAGAGTCTGAAGACATTTTGTTCTCCATTTCTTCTACTTGCAATTTTTGTTCTCCTTCGCTCATGTCACAATCTGTAATTTGCTTTGATTCATAACGAAATGATAATGGAGAGATGGTAGATAACCTCTCAGAGCTTTCCTCAGAAGTTTCTGCATCTTCTTTTTCTTCCTGAACAGAATAATCCTCATTATTATATTCTACAGAGGTATCAGCAGCTAGTTTAAGTTGGTTTTGGGGATCCTCGTCATTGCCCAATGACTTTAGATCAACATCTTCATCTTCACTTTTATCAGTATTAACAAGTATAATATCTTTTTCATCCTCTAACTCAGAAATGTCCTGATCTAAATCACAATATTTATCATTAGAAGTTACACTATGAACTGTTGAGCTAGGTTCTACTGAAGTTTCTGATTCTTCATTAGTAAATGATGTATCAGTGGGCTTAACTTTTGTTTTTTCATGTAGGCTATTAGGGATTTCTTCATTTCTTTCAGGAGTCTCTATAGCTGTTGGAAGGCTACAGGTATTTGAATCAATATTGGAATATTGACCATCTAGCTGTGTTTTGGGAACAATCAAGTTTGAGGTCTCTGTTTCTCTACAAAGATCCTCCTCAAAACAGCTTTCTAATTCTGCAGATGGTTTTAGAGCTTCTTCAGAATTGACACTGTCCATTGGAATACAAGGCTCAGCAGATTCTTCAGGTTCATGCAAATGTATACCATTATGAATTTCAGATATGGGCATATTCTCATGGTAATGTGGGGACTCTGGCTTTTCGAGTTCCCTCTTCAAGTGTAATAACTTATTTTCTGTTAATTGTTGAAAATGTGAGAAAACAGCCTTCAGCTCATCAGCTTTTTCTGTAAATGTAGTTTGTTTCAGATGTTGTAACTGTGTAAATATCTCAGAACAACTACAGGCAGTTATTTGCATATCATCTGTGATTGTCCCAATCAAACTCTCTCTCAGATTCAGTACAAGTAGCCAAGCTAGGAGGATGCTGGAGGAAGAACCAAAAGCTGAAGGAGAAAGATCTGAAAGGCTGCAAGCTTTTCCTATACATCCACTATGCTCCTTCTGGACACTGAGCAAAGCTGATTGTAGTTCGTTCAGTAACATGCTAGACATGCAGTTATTCTGAACATCAATTCCTATTTTCTCATTAACAAATGTGCAGTCAACTTGAACAGCAACTTCAGATTTATTTCTTTGACATAGGTTGCTATCTTGAATATCAACTTCTGTCATCTTTTTATCATTGGCATGTGTTTCATGAACCAAATGTAGTTTACCATCCTGATGAAGTTCTGACTTTAGTGAATACTTGGCTGCTTCTACTATAGTTGCATTAGCATGAATTAAAGACTCAGTTTGTTTTTCACCGGAATTCTTGTCTGATTCTTCTGAAGTTCTCAATTCACCAATAGGTTTTAAAGGTTTTTTTGTTAGGTTATGTTCAACCAGATGGTTCTTTCCAGTCATATGCATTTTATTTGTAATAAATCTTGTTTCTTCATCTAGAGAAATATTAGCATTTTCTTGAGGAAAACAACAAGCATTGCTATTTTCTACAGTCCCTTCTTTTTTCTTTATAGGGGGTAAGACAGAATTCAATAACGAGTTTTTCAGCCAAGATTGGACATAGTTTTCAAGTGAATGTTCACCAGTCTCCCCTTGAAAACCCTCCTGGTTTAGAGCCTCTAGTGTAATGGTGCTCTCTGACATATATAATTTATTTGAACTTTTACTTAACTTTTTCTTCATTGCCTTTTGCTTTTTCTCTTTCTTTGATGGTGAATTTTCCAAATTATTCTTTTCCTTTTCTTTTTCAAAGCTAAGATTCTTTGGCACTTCTGACAATGGCTTTAAGGTCACTGATGAGTTAGGTGTCTGTTTGAAAGAATTGGTTATAAGATGTGTGCCTTCTTCCTCAGTATTCAGTGTGTCCGGAGTGTGTTCAGACTCATTGTTTGAATTAACTGTCATTAGACCGTCTTTACTCTCGGCAGATGAAATTATATTATTTCTTTTGCCTGACTTCAATTTTACTTTGGCCAACTTCTTGTTATTACCTTTTTTTTTACTAAATGATGATCCGTTTTGTTCCACTGAATGCTGGTGATGTAACTCATCTTCAGGACATATGCTTTTGTCTGAATTGACAGACCCATCATTGGTTTTCACAAAAAATTCAGATTCTTTATTCTGAGGCATTTTAGAATAATTATCCATAGCCTCTGTTATGGAATCCTGTGTGATTTTTCTTGTGATATGCATTCTCTCGCTTTTGATTATCCCTGCAATTTCTTGATCTTTTTTATTTTCATATGTACCTTGCTCTAAAAAGCTAGATGACTTTCTCTTCTTCTTTTTGGTGAGAGATGATGCAGATTGGCTGTTATCAATGGGCTGTGTTGTCATCAAAGATTCAGTTCGGACACTGATTTGATTCTCACTTTCAGTAACAGTAGGAAAGAACCCAGTTGTTGGATTTCTTTTTTCAGTAGGGCCCTTACTACATGGAGGTACCATCATCTGGCTATGTCCAGGACAGGCTGAATGCACTGACTCTTGAGAAATATCTATTAAATCAGCAACTTTGCTTTTTATTTCTTCTTTTGACTGACACAATTCTGAATATCTAATGAAAGAACTCAGTGATCTTTTTATTTGTTTAATATCACATGATTTCTGGATGTGATCTGCTGAACCTGGCCTAGCTGTTTGGCAAATTTCTGATGATGGTATGAAACCACTGATGTTAGCTTTGGAGGTTGATACTATATTATATGCACCTTGTCCCACAGCTGATTTCTCCAATATATTCTGTACCATTTCCTCCTCATCAGGCACTTCAAATGTCTTCTTATTTGTGGTTTCTATTAAATCACTGCTTTTGTGGCTTACTTTAAAAAGCATTTCTTCTTTTATACTCTCTGAAGAAAGCTTTAATAAGCCATTGTCACTCATTTCACTAAACTTTGGATTACTGACACTTGATTTTTTTCTGCTTGATTGAGCTACCATGCAGTACTCAGATGTTTTTTCTCCATTCTCTATTTCCTCACTGTAGGAAAACTGTCCTATTGTCTTCTCTTGAACCTCTTTCTCAGATACCAAGGTGACACTTTCAACTACTGCTTTCTTTTGCCTAACACGCCTTGGCCCAGGAGTGGGAGGCCTATAGAAGCGAGGCCTGATATTTTCCTCAGGTTCGCTGCTTATGTCTAGATCTGCAGAATGGTTCTGATCAGAGACATTACATTCTGCAGTTTTTAAATCAGACTCTGATTCTTTGTCTGACACTTCTGTACTGGATTGCTGTAATGAGTCTTCCTCTTCTTTACTGTAGCTCTTCAAAAATGGAGTACCTTTGGGATTTATACGTTCTGGCGTGTTTACATTAGACAAGCAGTCTTCCACATTTATTGCAGAATTGCAAATAGCGATATTTTTGTCATCAGAAAGGCCAGCACGACTTACAGTGGTTGTCCATTTAATGGTTTCTTCCTCTTTAATTTTGAATCGAACTTTCATTTCCACTGTGATACTGCCATCTTGATTAACGTGAACAGATTTCTCAATGTCATCTTGATACTGTGTGACAGATGAGTCTTCACCAATAACTGACCGATTTCCTTCTATCCCATTACAACTGTCAAGAACATATGAAGAATCTGAGTTGTTATCATTTGAGTTGTTATCATTGCTGGATCCTTTATCAGAAGAAACTGAGAATATCTGAGATCTTGAGCTAGAGTCCATTTCAGCTCTCACTGCAATAATTATATTGAAAGAACACAAATTCATTCAGTAGGTGGAAAGTAGAGAAGACAAATATCACGGATAAGGATCCAGATGATGAGACAGCAGACAGGGAACAAAGGAGAATAAAAGAAGAATGGAAAAGCATTAGTACCAAAGATGCTAATGAAGTGTGTTTATTTTACACGCTTTGTTTTTTATTTATTTTGCATTAGAAAGTACAGAGAAAAACATGTTTAATCTTGCTTATCATTTAAGCAGTTGTGTAGAGAGAGAAATATAAGAAATTTTCAATAAATAATTATTTAAATACTTTTCCACTTAATTTTATTTTACAGTAGATTCTTTCTAATGTCAGAACTGTAGTCTTATTTGAAGCCCCAAAGCCTAAAATATACTAGATGATCTCATTTTATACTTAGCTGGAAGCTAAGGTTGCCTTAAGGCTTTCAAGGAATTCATAGGCCCTGACTTGTTTGGGCTTCAAGCTGCCAGCTTTACTTCCTCTTCATGCTTTAGTGATCATTAATATATCATTTCCTGTTAGTTCTTATGGTTGTACTAAAATACACCAGCCAAGGTGGACATATATTTCCTTTGGCTTAACCTAACAATCTACAGTATATGATTAACTACTCCGTGTAGTGTCATTGACACATAATAAAGGGTTCAGATCCAGTCCCCTGGAATGACCTTCCATAAAGAAGTAAACATTTAAGTTCTTGAACTCCTTATAAAATCTGAACTTAAATCATGACATTCTGAAATACATTTGTGCATAAGTGCTACGGACAATGGTGCAAACCTCAACAAAGCCAATAAGAATACTTCCAGACTTCACTGAATTTTGAATATGGCCCAAAAATATGTTGGCATACACATTACATATTCCCACAATATGTTTTGATTACTCTGCAATAACTTGGCTTTTTAAAAGAATATATTTCATATCTCTTTCTAGTGGTTGTTGCTGAAGAGATGAGAGACAGAAGAATGAGATAAAGTTTTGTCTTCCAAAATGCCCTTCATGTGCAAGGGAAACAGTGCAGACAAAAGTGGGTGTACCTTCCACTGTAAACTGCCACTGATACCTAAATATATCAACATCCATTTAATAGACAGGTTTCACTTGCAGAAAAACATTTTAACATATGTCATATTAACGTGTCTCAATTGCTTGAATTTTAGCTTTGTTTGAGTAGTCTCATGTCAAGAGTTTCACTGTAATATATTACTATTATAGACACATTTCTATAACTTCAGGCAAAGTGTGTCAGTTTCTCAGGAGTATGTTTTATCATGAACCAAATAAAAGATTTTACTAACTCCTCTAATACAGACCAGAAGTTATGCTTCCCAAAGTAAAAATCTCACTGTCTCAGGAAATGGAATTGGAACAAAGAACCTGAAATTTGATTTTCCATGCTTTCACATAATCAATGATGTTTCCTGCACAGGATACTGTTGAAGTCCTCAGGTTAAGGACAAAAGTAGGGTTGTTTCTAACTCCCTCTTTCTGTGATTGTTGTTAACTAAGAATTAGAATGGGGAGATTCTCAGGTTCTCAACACTTCATATTTTCTACCACTGCAAGGTTCCATCTGTCTCAAAGCAAAATTTGGGTAGAATTTTTTGTTTCTGCAGAACCTTCATTCTCAAAGTGTTCTTATCCATCCTCTCTTGTTAGTTATGCTCTGCAAACAGGTCTCAAGCTGTGCAGATCAAAGTACATGAGGGCTGAAAAAAACTAAAACTAATAGGTTTTTTATGGCATCATAACATGCAAAGAATATGAAAGAAACTCCTTCAAGTAAATGGAAATCAAGTGTCTTATATATCAATGGGCTCCACAAAACTGTCAAGTTTACTGTGAAAAATTTCGGTACAGTAACAATTACAGTGTTCCTGGGTTCTCCAGTACAGCACGAAGCTGTAGCAAGAGTACAAGATGCCTCTGGATTAATCAAGTTTCCCACTAGGCAGCACTTCAGCCCTACAGAATGCTCTAATGCTGAGAATTCCCACATGACCTAAAGCTCTGGTACCACAGCATTTTGTTTCCCTCTGCCTCAGGCTGTTCATCTAGCCTGGCTTCTGTCCAACAGCTCCTCATCCTTGATCATCCACTGGCCACTCCATATTCTTATGGATCTTATCAGTGGCACAACTCTGTGAGTAATCAAAGGGAAAGTACATATCCAAAGAGCATATATCATAGCCATGAGGATACAGGATGACACTTTGTTTAGACAAAAGCAGCCTCAAAAACATGATGAATTTATGAGTGGATGGATGCTATGCTGGTTTTCCTGTCTATGTGAAACATGCAACAAGGGAAGACGTGCAAATCGTGACACTTGTTAAAGGGAAGTTCTAAAACCTGAACAAAAGTTTTGCTTAAGAAATTCAGCCAGTTAAGAGCCTGAAACAGCCTGTGGTTTCTCTTCGACAGCTGTCATTATTAAATGTGACACCAAAACATTAATAATGACAATCAAGTGAGTTAAAATAAAATATACTCATAGATTTGCATCCATATTCTAAGTAAGTCTGTTAGAAACAGAATATGTATACTAGCTGAGTACTTAACAGAAACTTACATTTTTAAAAGAAAATTAACACTTTGATCTTTCTTAAGCTTATAGAGAAGTCACAGCAGATATAAGCAGTTTCAACTGGCCTTTCTGAACATCCTTGATCCAAGTAAGATTGCCATTGTTTATGTCTTATGCTGAGAGAGATAAGCAAATTAATAAATCACAAATTAGTTCAAAGAACTTACTCTTTTCACTTTCTGACTTGGCATTTGCTTTTGGGTACACACGATTTCCAATTCCAAGCAACCTAGAAGGCCGTAAATACCCAAGAGATTCATAATTGCTTGGTTTAAAAGGCTCTCTCCCTGCTGCAACTACAGCTCCAGAGCACAATATCAGGGCCTGAAGATTAGAAACCTGGGGGGGGAAAAAAAGTAACAGTAAATTTTCTGCCTGAGTAGCAACAAAAAAAATAGTGTAAGAGATTTATCCCTTTCAAGATTTAATATCTTCACTTCTTAGTCTGTACATTCATTTGCAATAGACTATTAAATATGTATCACAACATGGAATTAATTTTTCTGCTCCTATAAGGCAATTCCTATTTCTGTTAGGGTGTATCTTGTTATATAAATATATTGGAAAATGACTTCAAAAAGCATCTTGTATCCAGATCAAAAATTTCTTATAATTTAAGTGTTTGCATATGAAATTTTGTTTCATTGTTGCACAGTGACTGTTCATAACCAAGAAATACTAATATGCATTTGGAGGAAAAATTCAGAATACACCACAAGCAGCTGACCTGTACTTCCACAAAGGAACAGGACACAAGCACAGAACAATATACATTGGAAAAGACCGCTGGAGGTCATGTAGTCTAATCCTCTACTCAAAGCAGCTCTGACAGAATCAAGGTGCTCAGAGCCTTGTCTAACTGTTTTGAATTTATGTTCCAATATATATTGCAAGATAATGCTTAAAAACTGCATTTCATTAACTTGTATGTAATATGGACAATTTTCCAACCTAATACAAAATTTCACCAAATTAAGGGTAAAAAGAAGACTTCCTCCTTGAGTTCTTGGAGCTCTGCATGTAATTCTCTTCCTAAACACCTGCTAAATGTAATCATATGCATTTTTCTGTGGTTAAAAACACACAGGAAAAAACACTGAGATAAAATTATATAAAACAGCACATGAGATTAAAATCTGGGTTATTAGTGTTGCATCATCTGAGTTTAGAGGTACAGAACTTGGTCCATGGTTTGAAAACTATAATAGGCAATCAACTGTCAGAGTTGCAAGCCATTAATGCAAACCACTCTGCATCTGTGCAATGATAAAAATATATGTGGCTATTGGATGCTACTGATCATGTTTCTAAAACACTCAAAATCATAGATAAACAGCACTAAGCCTAAAGGAAGTTTCTGTGTAAGTGTGTAAGAGTATGGAATTGGAAGTATGCCTGAAGAATTTGAAGTAAGAGAAAAAGAAATATTTTTTTTCTTTTTGCTTAAAATAAATTGTCCTCACTTGCTTCTCTCTGATTGCAAGATTCCAGCATATTTCCTCCAAGCTAGCAGCCCTCCTGAAGAGGGAAAAGGCACAGAGAGGAAATAGATGTAATTCAGCACATCAGATCTTACATCAGACCCATGTTCCAAGTTTATAATGGATAAAATCACCATTTTAATTTAAAATAATCTAGAAAAATCATAAAAGAATTGTCAGTATTCATCTTTGTTCTCACCTTTCTGCCATCAGTGGTGTATAGTTTTGCAACTGGATACTGCATTAACTCGCTCATATGATCCAGAAAGGCCTCAAATGTTTGTGTATTTTTCTTTCCCAAAACTATTGTGCGCCTAAGTCTTACATCTCCATTTTTGAAAACAATCATCTTTTTGGGAGTTGTTATTTTTCTTTCTCGATGGCCAAATGCATCTTCATTCTCCCTTGCTAATTGTACAGCTCGACGACGAGCACTGACAGGTCTGCTGATCTGCCAGGGCAGTGGCTTTTTGCTAGCCTGTTCCAGATTGATGGGCTTCATTTTCCTCTGATGGGAACAAATATAAGATTTTCCATCCTCAAGATCCTCCAAATTGGTGATGCTGTGTCTTCCTTTTGGTGTACTAATATTCCTTACTCCAAAAGGTAATGGGACCCGTTTGGATAAACTATCCAGCAAGGAATCAAATGTTTTGTAAGACCGGCTATTAACAACCATTTTGATCCCATTAAACTGGGGATCTCCACTCTTATAGAAACAAATCCGTTTTGCCACAACAGGTTCAGTAACGTTGAAATGGCGCATGGATAAACTCTGTTCACTCTCCGAGGAGTTTGGCTGATTCACCGAGTAACTGGTTGAAGGTGTCTCGCTCATTTTGACGGCAAACTGGAAGAAAGAGAAGATGTATGTAAAACCTTTCCTATAATAGTAATAATGTGATCTTCATTTTGAAAGGTGCAGAAAAGAGGATTTAGAAGAAACCAACAGCAGAAAATTGTGCCCAAAATCACTGGATCTAAATGAATCCAAGCTGTTACCTCTAAATTCCACAAAAACTCCTATACTCTTAGATTAAGTTAGCATAGCCCTATTTGCAAATATTCTCAAAACTCTCCAGTGTAATTTCAAATCCCTTATCATTTCAGTACAAGAGACCTGTCCTTAGAAGAAGGTGCTTTGACAGTCCATCCTTTCTTGAGGATGAAGACAACTAGTGACAATTTTTCATATTTCAGATATTAGAAAATTCCTTATTAGGAAGAAGCAATTTGTGTGTTGGTGTGAGCCTTTTTCAGCCCAAAATAAAGAAAAAAAAAATTAAATAAAATGCAATTCATTCTGATCTTATATACTAGTTTCATACCAAGGCAAATCCACTGGATTCAGAGAAAATTGTCTTGATTTACTACACATCATAATAAGGCCCAAAACTTGTTTAAGCGTGAAGTTGCATCATAAATTGTCAGATCTTTTGTTTTTCTATTCATGATACATATCCACTACATTTGCATTTATATTGAGGGAAAAAAAACCACTCACCAAATAAGACATTTTTAGTAAAGTCCAGTCTACATACAGTTACAATCCTTTAAATAAATAAAATAACTTATCTTAATGATTGGCTTGCTTTGACTGGAAGAAAGGGTAGAAATGGCTAGTCAAATAACCATCCTCAAGGAAAGAGTTCTAGTGGAGTTTTACTGAAAAGCTACATAACAGTCTAAGAAAATATGTTTGTCAGCAAAATAATATAAATTAAATTGTTTGATGATGTCACCTTGATATAGCTGCCATATCAACTAATGGAACGGTCTCCTCAGACTACTATATATTTTTCTTAACCAAGCTATGAAAAACAGTATTTTGACTGTTTTGCTACTACATACATCTGTTCTGAAACTGGTAAGAAAATGTTATTTTTCAAGATAGTCAAAGTTCAAACAAAGACAGGTTTGATAAGACTTTATCTTACTGTGTTCTTACAGCTTTTCCAATAATGCAGTGTTTCAGGATGTGTGCTTTGCCTTCACTATGAGTTAATAACTTTTTTAATGTTCATTATTTTGAACAATAATCAGAACACAGGAAGAAATGTCTCCTTTTAAGACATTATTTATGTTGTAAATTGTACTCATTTTATGGGCTAAAACTAATAAATAACCAAACAGGTCTGCACTGGAATGATGTACTCCAAGATTGACTTAGATAATCACAATTCCATTTAAAATAAATAAATTTTTAAAAAAACTAAAAAAAAATTTTTATTAAGTAATTAATTGAGAAATATGCAAGAAGAAATTTTCAAGGTTGGCTGCAGCAACTTATACAACTCAGTCCATGATGTCTAGTGAAATGGCTCACTTTCTGCAGTAGGGAGGAGCTCCACTTAACTGGAATCACTGAAAACTACAGTTGTTCTTCTTTTTTGACATGTGTATTCATTAGCTGCCTGGATTTTCATTGCACTTCTAAGCTGAGAGGTTAACAAGTGAGTCAAGACTGGGGACACAATTTGAACTGGCCATTTTATGCTTCATGCATCATTCTATTTAGACTGATATTCCTAGAGGAAATCCTTAAGGGCATTTTTGCATTTTTGTTGCTAGCTGCAACACAAACTTCCCTGCTCTCTTTGCAGAGCAAATGTTCTACTCCAAGACAAGCAACAATGACAGCGGTAAAGTTCTCAGTCTTAACACTATGGAAGTACTGAAATCCAAAACAAACAGAGTAGACATATCAGGAAGGAAAAAAAAAAAAAAAAGAGGATTTTCAGTGTAAACACAAAATAATTTGAATTCACAAAACAAAGAAAAATAAATTTTCTTTAGCAAAACATAAAACAATGACAAAAGTTTTGTCAGAGAACTGATAGTTGTATATCACAACATTTAGGAATACTTTCTGGCATTAATTTTAACAGTGGAAATTGCTTATGCATCTTTCAGGTACCTTAAAATTGCATTTTACAAATAGAAAACATTTCAACAATGAACAATTGTTCAACTTATGAACAATGAACAATTGTTCTTCAATTTATTGTAGACGTTAATTTTTTGTACTACAGGTCATCACACCATAATAACTTCATTTCATCTTAAACATACTATCAATTCTCATACTTAAGTGATATTATTATAAAATTAAGAAATAGCTGATATTACATGATATAGAATGTCTATTAAGATATTTTGGCAAATACAATGTCAAGAAATTTATGACCCCAAAAAAAGTCAAACAGCAATCAGAATTTAATCCTTTTCCCTGTGTTCTCATAAACAAAACCACTCATTCAAAGTTTATGTGCAAAGCTGCTAAATTTTATAAAGACTCTTAAGTAAAACACTTTTTTTCTAGATACATAAGAACATGTCTAATGCCACAGAGCTGGTAAGAATTGCATAAAATTTTATTATACTCACCCAGAATCCTATGTAAATAAAAGAGAGTATTGTTTGTTTTCAGAGATTTATAAATTGTACATGTAGTTGTCTACCCATATGAAACAACATCCTTAGTCTTATTCCAATTACCTTCAGCTAGAAAAAACATCATAATCCATTTGCTTAATCTCAGCTAATGTGAATCACCAGACCAGGTTCACCTTAGGCAGCCATTGTTCAGAGCAGAATAGCTAACATCTCATTCAGCAAGTCCTCTTACATGACTTTAAAATTCTATTTAAATTTAATATTTAATATCCTATTTAATATAGTATTTAATTGATATAATTTTCTGTTTACTTAAATTGCTCAGGAGACTCATAGAAACTTATAAAATAAAAATGTGGGTGGGGAATGTAGGTCATCTAATCTGTCTTCTTGTCAGAATAGGGTTATCCTCCAAAACTAAATTCTTTAGTGATACAAATTTTTAATATATTAAAATGAAGCTTCTACCACTCACCTTCTGAGACTCTTTATTAACTATCTCTAATTATTAGCTAGCATTAATTCTTGCTTTTGTGCATTCATTTCATTAAGTTGATCCTCTTTGTGCTAAAGATTCTCCCATATTTTCTCTATTCAGCTATTACAATGAAAATAGTTCCAGAATTTCTTTCACAACCCTCAGAAAAACATGATAGTCTGAAGGAGTTTTGTCATCTATGAGGCATTCTTCATTTCAACATGTTGGAAAAAGAGCAGATTATAAATGTGTATGAATACAGATTATGAAGAGACAGGAGCACTACATTTAACTATACCTTAATTATACCACAAAGTGTGTTGGGTTTTTTTTTTTTTTCCTTTCTCCAGTGGAAATATTATGTTCCCAGATGGTAACTGTTCCATCTAATTACTACCAGATGTATAATCAGATTTGGAGCTTCTTTTCTTAATCAGGATTATATCAAGCTCTCAAAACTAGCTGTGTAGAACAGTAACAAAAACACTGCTCACTAGACACTACCACTACATGCAGTAATGAGTTTTTAACTAGTTTCCTTAGCAGAAATTCAAAATCTACAGAAATTTTAAAATCCCACTTCAGTTCCACTTTCATAAGATGCATAGGTACAAACATTAAGTGATAACTTTGCACAGATATTTTGTTATAATGTTTTTAAACTAACATATTAATAAAATTATTTAGGCTCTTAAGCTATCTTACCTAAATTACTTGTACTACAGTCAATATTCTGTTGTTTACACTTTTTCAGAAGATGAAAAAGTACTAATTATATCCTGATGTCTTATAACTTAACCACTAATAACATTAATTTATATTGCAGGATTCAAAACATCACTGCCACCACATTAGCTTTCCAGTGTATGCAAAGCCACCTTCAATAACCAGCTAATCCATCAGTAGCTTCTGTGTATCACTAGAATTCGAGGCCCAAAAGATAATACTTCTGGGACCTGGTGAAGATAATAAACAAATGTCACCAAGTGTAAATGTCCCTTATTTCTCTAAGACTTTAAAAGGCTTTCAAAGCTTCTGTCCAGATATATGTAACTTAAAAGCTCCACTGCATTCATTCCTGTACTACAAACATTCCATGTATTCTGAAAAGATAGAAGAAATCAACTTTATACTAAAAATAACATCAATAGAATTATGCTTAATTCAGCTTAAAGCTAACAAGCCACAAGAAAATTTCACTGTCCTATAGCAATCAAAACACACACAAAAACACTTCTCATCCATTCATGTGGGCAGCTTGACTGACATTCACTGAATTATTAAAATTCTATGATAAGAATTTAGCCTTAATATTTAGAGAATAGTTGTTATTTATACATAAACCATTCACAAATATAAATTGGGTAATATAAAAAAGTTCAGAAAATTTAAGCAAGAAAAATCAAGCCACACGAGAAACATATCAGTGGTTAAAATTGTAACTGCAAGCAGATTTACAGTTTTTCTGAGCCACTGTCATTTTCAAGCCTGTTTATCTTCCACATCTTCAGTTCTAAGTTCTGATACTAAACATTGCACTTAACCTGTACTCAGTATCCCTCATGGTCTTACTTTTTGTGAGGGTTATTGACTGGTCAATAATGGAAATGATGACCATATAACTGTGTGGCTCTTACTAAAATCAGTTCTTATGTCTCAATGAAAAGAGAAGAGGAAAGCTCACTTTTGGCTCTTTGTGAGCACACTGACAGATAAGTACAAAGGATCTACTCTAAACACTGAAGGCATCAGTGGAAGTTTTTGTTTCAGTTCCGAAAGGTGTCCTCTAGGAAGACAGTGGCACAGAGACAGCCAGTTGAAGGTCCAGTGCCCGAAGTTACCCTGCAACACCATCTATGAGGCAGAAATCCCAAGTCCAGCAACTCCAGCAAACACTTGGCCTGCAGCCCCTGGGCTGAACCAAAGCTCAAGTGGAAGTTTTCAAAGTCAAAATTTTCTAACTGATTCCAAAATTCTTTATAACATACCAGAAAAGAACAGCATCAAGATAACTGTAAAAAATATTTGTATCACTACTCTTTTTGATTTGGATTAATTACTCCTCCTTTACTACATACTTTGCTTTAGTAACTGAACTTATGTGCTAGTTTAAAGGTAAACCAGCAGGAGGAATGAATCTAACTCACAAGCAGATTATAAGTCAGAATTACAGTT
>JAWWEU010000081.1:113537728-113551528 GCA_035583155.1 Acropternis orthonyx | reverse complement strand
GAGGAGACAGAAGGTGATTCCTTTGAGGTGCAGAGTTGGTAGATGAAAGAAAAATTCCAAGATTTTAAACCCATAACTACTTATTAAATGCTACAACTACCTAAATATAACCTAACATTTTCTATCATCTACAAGTCTTCAATGTTTCTCAAGAGCAGCATCATATCAAGGAAACTGAAAAAAAAATTTGTTAGCAATTACATTAGCATGTCTGCTGATATATTCATTTTTCCTTAGAAGATAACAAGCATTTCAAGCTGAGATACATAAGCAGCCTTTTCTGCTATGTTATCCTGAGTCAGAGCACGGCCAGAGCCCTGTGTGATGTGGCCTTCCCTGACTGGCAATCCTATGGCCCTTGAATGACTCTCTTTGTTTAAGGCAGAGCCATATTGAGCAGCACATGACACTTGAGTATTTTTATCATTCAAGCATGAATCAGTTCTTTAGAAAGGGCAGTTGCTGCACCAGTTAAAACTATTACTGTTGATCTTGTGCCCCAAGAAAATGCTGATAACATGCCTTATATTTCCAGTCCCTTCAACCTCTTATACTTCTGGGGTTTTTTAATTAAACTGCTCAGTAAGGTACGGAACTAGGAAACTGCTATCAAGCTAAAAAGGAAATTATCACATTAGAAGCAGGGGCCTGGGTCAAGTTCCTTTCAATGTGTCCAGCCTGTTTACATCCTTTCCAGCAAAGCCTTCCAAAAAATGTGCCACTATTAATATGTTACTACTGATAAGATTTTGGACCATTGCATTGCAACAGCATTTTACTGTTTGATATACATTAATTTCTTATCAGGTTAATCCCCACGGACTTTTATTCATTAAATTCTCTAACACAGAGTTGATAACCAACAGCTGAGGATGCAGAAAGAGGGGAAAAAAAGTATACCTCTGGGGAGGGAAACAAAACAAAACAAAACCAGAGCTCTGCTTTTAAAAGAGCTCTGCCTGGATGGTTAGATGTACTGCAAAACTCCTGTTTGAGATGTTCTGGGTTTTGACCACCACCATTTAACTCAAATCTGAACAGTCATTTGTGTTCAGAAGATAGATTGCTGTGGGAAATTTCTGGCCTTGCAGAAACACAAATTTGCCATCATCCATCAGTGGGTTAGAATTTAATTCTGGAGTGTACAGCCTATCTCAGAGTTAAATGCATAGTCATTCTCAAAATAGTTTTTCTTATTTTCTTGCCTCAGGTAAATTTAGCCATCTACACTTACCTTCTGTTCTGTAATATATACTAACTGAAGGGAAGGGTCACCCACATTCTCATTTTTTCTGAGTATGGGCATCTGAAAAAAGAGCTATCCTAGAGTACAATTTTATTTGTTTGTATTACATCTACAAAATTCACTGCAGTGATATGGGAATCTTTACAGATCAGCTCAAATCCTTTAAACTGGAAAAAGACTAACTAGAAATTTTTCTGTATCCCTAGTTTTCTTCTTCTACATTTCAAAAATTTCTTTTCTCCCTTAAATTTGCCTTCCTGACCCTCACAGCCCTTTCACCAAATTAATAATGCAGTCACCTGCGTACTAACCTAAACACATCACAGTTTGTAAAAACATTATTTTGCAACTAACTATGGATCTAATTGATCCTCCCAGCTTATTAAAGATTGGCTTCTTCCTGTATTGGTTAGAAAATTCCTATGTGAACCTTAATGTTTTACTGAAAATTTCACTCATAAAGACAGCTAGGGTTGTCACACATTCTCTTTTATTTTTTTCTTTTAATGATCTTTTAACTTCCTTGTATTTCTTACCAATCAGTTAATTTATAACTACTATTCATTGCACCTCCCAAAGTGCATGGTCAAAGAAAAGGGTTAAGCAAGCAGTACAGGAGTTTCCTGGTCAAGATGTTATCACCTTATCAATTTAACCGAATGTACCTTAGTTTGTCTATTTGAAATTGCACGCAATGGCCTTGCATGCAATTTCCTATTTTTTAGAGACATTGCGAAGCATAAGCTAAAAAAACCCCCTGAAGCTCCAGCAGCATAAGTGACTGTGAGGGACAGATCTTTTGGTTCCTTCTGGAGGATATCATAAAAACTTTTGCTAGGATCCGGTCTTATTTCCTTGATGGAGTTCTGAGACTGTTTTTAGGGTGAGTTCATAAATTGAGGCCAAAAAGGGAAACAGACTAGGCTTAAAAGTATTGTACAGTTTTGCTTCCTACAAAATAATTTAAAGTAAAAATTTACATCTTCATACCCCTGCTCTGATCTGCTGCCTCCTCCTGTACATGCCCAGGCTCCTGAGGCTCCCAAATTGCTAATAGTACAGCTTTGCTGCTGGACATGTGTACAACTATTCCATCTCTGACAACACTAAGCTGCTTAATGTCTTAGCTTTGGTGCAATGCACAGCTCATCACTGCTTTGCCGATCTTGCCTGGCGAAACCTGACCATCCCCTCTTAGAGCCCAGGCAGTCAGCTGTTGCTGCCCTCCATTCCTCTGTCTGGTAGTTAAAGATCTCTGTTACCACTCCAGAGATCCAGTTCACTGCCTGATTTACAGCAAGGATTTGTGTCCATATATCTTAGCCTTCAAGACAGTGAACTAGCTCAATGTTCCTCCTCCTATCTAGGTTCTGTGTAAGAAAATACTGATTAGCGTAGAACATCTAATTCTACAACAGACTTCAGAATTCCCAGTGGCAAGACACACCTAATTTTAAGCCTGAATTTAGATATCCATTCCTTTGACAGACATGGAAATAGTATCAAATACAGACCCCAGCCTAAAGGCTCTGTATCTGCCCAGGATTCAACAGACAAAATATCTAACTAACCTGAGGGTGCCTGGAGGAAATAACCTGACCACCTCCAGTGCTGTATCACTGAGCCTGAAGCCCCAGTATAAGTTCAGCTCACTCCCTTGTGTTAATTGCAGGTACAAGCAAGAAGATCTGAGAAAATACAGGTACTACTGAATTAAATTTGACTGTTGTAGTTGGAATACTAGATGTGAAAAATGGACCTGAATGTGTGTTCTCACAATCAACCCAGGGTTCCCACTGTGAGTTTTAAACCTGAAGACAGTCACCACTTCCGGTACTGTAGTTCTCCAGGATACTTGGCTTTGTCTTTTCTGCTTTTACTCTCACTTACACTTAGATACAAATGTTATAAGTAGATATTTCTGCATACACATGTTTATATCTAACTAAGTATATGTAGATACACAAAGACATGCGTGCACACACACACACACAAACTCAAATATCTTCAGTTACTTTTATATCCTTTGGATTAAATCATCCTTTTCCAGTGTCTTGCTGGCATATTCCCATGCCTGTTGTTCCCCTTTCATTTTTTTTTTTTTTTTTTTTTTTGGAAGTACATTCCTCTAAACTCCCTCACATGCAGAAATTTTATCAAAGGGCACTATACTTACATTGAATTTTGAACCAATTAGATGCATGAATTACTTTTTTTTTTTATGAAGACATCCAGTTTGTATTTCTGCACAGTATTTTTGTCATACTGACAGTTTCTAATTGCAAATAGTACCAAAAAGTAACAATCAATAAAAAATAGAAAGGCAATATCCACCTCCTCCAAAAACAATCAAACTATATTAGCTGTTATCACCAAAAAAATTCCATATATCAGTCTTTTCATCAATTTAAATGAAGCCTCAGATGCAATATTGACTAAAAGTTGTACATAAACAAAATGGTACTTACTACTTCCTTTTAATTAAATATTCAATAGTAAGATTATGTTTAATTTAATAAAATACTTTTCTGTTTATTTTATTAATTTTTAATCAAGTTATAATTAAGTTACCAAAAACCATAAAAATATTTGCAAGTAGGAAGACTGTGAGATGAATACATGGCCATACAAATGGTAAAAAATATCACTGCTGTTTTCAAGAAGTCCTTTCACTAAAATAAAAGATAGTATTTCTTAGTTTAATTGTGTGAGGCACTGACAGTAGACTGGATAAAATATTAAAATTTTGATTTTTTTTAATAAAATGAAGAGCATACATTGGCAAAGCTAAATAAGTTACCCACTAATATATTTTTCTATCTCTTCAGCACATTTAGCCAAAGCATTTACTTTGTGCTTGACACAGATAAAATCCAGTACATATAATTTGTAATGGAAAGGATCTGTTAATTTCCCTGCTTGATCAGACTGAACCCCACACTGATTCTTGTGGTCAATCTCCAGTGAAATAACAACACAAAGTCAAAAAGAACAGATGAGTTAATGCTGAAGAGAACATACACCTGCCATTAAAAACTGAGGAGAGGTCAGTGATGAAAAGGCCTGGCTGTCAATAAAGGTTTATAATGTTTCTCCTGCTGCTCCACTGCAGGGGAAAGTTGATGCATTTTCAAGCTTCCTCCCTCTTACTACTATTATCCTTCAGTTAAGACAAACAAAAAAATCCTTTCTCTCCCATCAACTGTTAGTTTTTGAGTCAGGCTCCTCTCAGTTGTGCCAAGCAACAGGGCAAGAGGCAACAGACTGAAACTGAAGCACAGGAATTTCCACTTGAATTTAAGAACTTCTTTACTGTGCAGGTGACCAAGCACCAGAATAGATTGCACAGAGAGGTTGTGGAGTCCCTCAGTGGAGATATTCAAGAACCACATAGATGCAATCCCATGCAATGTGCTCTAGAATGACTCGGCTTGAGCAAGAAGGTTGGACCAGATGACCCATTGTGGTGCCTTCCAACCTGACCCATTCTGTGAGTCTGTGAACGTCCTTCAGGGTAGAGCTGCATTATATTGTGTTATTCTGTGAAGTACATTCATGCTCTTATCTTCACTATAGTGAATATTGAACAGTATCTATTTGCAACCTATTTTCTAAATTAAAAAATGGCAGTTTTTAATTTGTGCTATTGTCCTTTAACTTCTTGACAATTTCAAACACTAATTAAGAAAAAATGCTCGGATTTTCAGGCCATATTGAAGGAAAGGGTGTTCTCATATAGATCTAACACTGTCTAAAGGAATGCTAAATTGGAGAGATATATCAGATGAACTCCTGAAACCTTTTGATGATGATGACATAAAGGCTTGTATTATAGTGACAAAGAAGGTATGATTTATAAACAAATATTGGCCAAGGACCCATAAGATTTTAAAGGCATATTTATGTAGTTATACTTTTCTTCAGAAGAGCAGATGCTGACACTTTTTGCAGGCACAGCCATCTCTGTCTTCAGAGAGTCAGAAGACAGCACAGGGCACTAGAGAATGAAAAAAAAAAAAAAAAAAAATCTGTAGAAATACAAAACTCTCTCCAGAGCAACCTACACTTGGAGTCATAGTCCTTGTGGCTTTCACTTGGAGGGTGTAAAGAAAAAAAAAAAAAAAAAACCAACTTGCAACAAAGTTATTTGAATGTTACTGAAATAAAGCAGTGTTTGCAAAATCACCTCTGCTAAGGTCACTAACCAAGGTCAACCTACGGCAATCTCTCCAGTGCTGTGAGAGAGCAATAGACCCTCCACACAGAGCACATGGGCAGGTATGGGCTCTGAAGCTCTTTCTCAGCAGATAAGCAATCCTTGTGGTTTCAAATAAATCACAGGGAACAGCTAGTGGAAAGAGTGATGTCAGATAGGTCTCTTCTCATGTTTTTCTTAGGAGACTGCCACAGGGAAATACTTAGATGCTGAAGGATGTCTGTTTACTTAGAAAAGACTGATCTAAAATGAAGTGACATACTATAATCTGGTCACGCGAACTGTCTCTAAGCAATTAGACTGTCTTATTGCTTTAATGTTATTTTAGGCTTATTTTGCTTTTGGAAATAAGACTTGCTCCTTGAAAAACACTGTACGTTACACCACATCGTCCGTGCACTTAGGATGATATCAGAGACTATTGTAACCATTACATCATTTTTTTAAGGTGCATAACGTCAACCTGAACTGAGCTACTCTTTTACCTTTTTGAACTACGGCAAAAAAGAAAATATAATAGGCTTTGTTCAGAGTGTATTCTGGATACTCTGGATTATCTCCCTTCAGAAACACTGAATGCAATGGAGGTGAAAAGCAATTTTTGTGTGACCCCATTTCAGGGCTAAAAACCAAATTTTCATTTAGATACTTCTTTCTTTTTATTGCACTGATATTCCTTAAATTACAAATTTTCCTAGAATTTTCTGAGTAAAAATATAAATTGAGAGATAATTCCCAACATACCTGGAATTCTTTATATTTCTATAAATAACAGTATACTTGTTTGCAACTAAAAAAAAGCTCCCTGTCAAGACCTAATCTAAAATAGCTGAAGAAGCAAGAAGGTAAGACAAGAAAGTGATAAGTAATAACAATATATCTGTAGATTACCAAAGGATCTGATTCAAAATAAGCTGATTTTTATTTGTGAAGACCATTTCTACCTGCTTGGCAAATCACTGTGCTAAATAAGAACCATACCCACATACCCTCCACACATATATGCATATACATGCACACACACACACACACACACATATCCTGGTATAAGAAAGGTACATTCCTACAAGGTAGAAGTAAAAAGCATTATTCTTGAGACTCATGCACCTTTTAGTCACATCACAGTTATTCCTTACAGCAGAATACAGATAATTTTCCTCAGGCTGTTCTCAAGTGACCCTGATGATGGATTTCTCTGGGAGACCAAGTTAATGTGAATGCAGCTCAGCTATAAAGGTCTCACAATCATCTGAAATATCTCTTTGTTGCCTTTCCAAACATTACCTGTGTACTACCAATCTAAGAGATTCATCAATTAAATGTATCTTTCCTTATTCATAGGAACAGTTACACATACGTTTAGTATAAATGCTGCACAAATATAGATCTGCATGCTACGGGCCGTGGTCAGAAGTAGCTGTAGGGATGGTGTATTTCTATTCTAGCCAGATGCCAGGATTTATTCCTCTTATTTAGCATATGCTTTCTGAATATTGAGGGTCTGCAAGGTGACCCTATTTTTTAATCAATGTTTATAAACTTTGAAGATCAAGAGAGAAATTCTAAATATTTCTTTGGAAGGAAAAAAGGGAGATTCCCCCCCTCTTTCAGTTTTTCAAATAGAGTCATTGTTTAAGTTTTAAACCTTGCTTAGCCTTGTCCTTCATCAGAGCACTCAGGCCCTTAACTCCCATTATTTTGCTTGAATTTTACCACTTTTATTTATCCTTTCCCAGTGCAGTTGTGCATTTTCTTAATTTTAAATACATCAGAACTTTGTTGAACTGATACAGTTTTATTTACCTTTAACCTAACATCAGTAACTTATTTTCATTCTGTATTGCATGTGCTCCCAATCACATTACATACACTATACAAGATATATCATGACACAAATGTTTCTGTGATCAGTTTAAGTGAGAACAGAAGTGTAAATCTCAAAGCTGCAGAACAGGATCAGGGACCCATAACTGACTGCTCTCCAAAAGAATGTTTAATAACTAATAATAATAACTAATCTTTTAAAGGGACCAAATTTTTTATATATGTGCACTCAGAATAGGTAGATAAACAGACAGACAGATAACTGTGATTGGATAATGGAAGGGTTTTTTTGTGCTGGCAAGTTCAAAGTTTTGTTACTTCCACAACAATCTTAGACTATGTTTACCTTTTATGTTGTATAACAAGGATATACCCTTAGATTTATTTTTAAAAGCTCTGTTGTCAGGGTTGCAGACAGACAAGCTCATGCATTGGGTGTCTGTATCAAGGTTTTGGTAGCAGAGAGGATAGAGGGAGGATACAGGGAGGAACGGAGGAAGTCTGAACCTGCCCTGTACTGGACACAGCTGATTCCAGCTGGCTCCAACAGATCTAAGACAGGACAGAGCTGAACCCATCATGTGTCACATCTATGACAACATATTTAGGAAAGGGCAAAAACACTGGACAGACAGGGGAAGAAGATAAAAAGACTGAGAAAGAGCAGTGTAAGCAAGAGAAGAAGCAGCAGAGAAGGCGCTACAGGTTCTGGAGTAGAAAGTTCCCTGCAGCGCAGGACAGCACAGACTGGAGCAGAGATCTGAAATGTGACCTGGGAAGACCTCATGCCAGAGCAGTATTTTTCCTGTAGGATTGCAGCGCTTGGAAGGACCCACACTGGACCAGAGGAAAAGTATCAAATAGAAGGAAAGACTGAGAGGATATGCTAGGGACTGACTGTATCCCTCACCATCCTTCACTGTATTGCTTTGGGGGTGGGTGGCAGAATCTGGAGAGGAGTGAAGATGAGCCTGGAAGAGGGAGAGGAAAGATGCTGTTCTATTGTATGTCTTTGTTTCTCACTATGTGAATCTATTTTCATTGGCAATACACTAAACAAATTTTCCCCGAGTCAGGGTTGTTTAACCCACAGCATTAACTGGTATGCAATTTCTCTGACTTTATCACAACTCACCAGTTTTATCATCCTATTTTCTTCCCCTGTCCCCTGAGGAGGAGTGGGCGAGAGGCTGGCGGGGTGTTTGGCCCTTAGCAGTGGCTAACACATGGCCACTCCCAGGAGAAACACAGATCCCTGAATTCAAAAACTGCATCTCCTCGCTTGTGCAAGTCATCTAGCTGAAAATCGAGGTTTTTGGTAGGAATTACTGCCTCATAAATATTCCTTTTTTGAACACAATGCCTGCTAGCAGCAGATGTAGATAAGAGACAAATGTGGATGAAAATACTTTTTACTTTAGTTATCTTCAAAGGATTCAGAGCTAAAATCCTCACTCTTGTAATACTAAGCCTTTAGTCACAGCATTATTTCCCTTGGTACTAGTGGATGTCATACAACCGGTACACAAACTGACACAAACTGTGTCCTTTGGCCAAGTAATCTCATTCAAGTAAATTAAACCCATAATACTGTAAAACCAAGGGGGTTGGAGTCAAAGTTGTCTAAAGTGAAACTGTTCTGAAGAAATTCACTTCAATGCATTTCAAGACTTGAAATATTAAAAAAAATTAATAAAAATGAAGCTGTCAAACACCTTATTCTGCTATTTTCTAAGTGAAATTTCAGTTCTTTGGTTTGAAGACACTTTCATTTTTGAAACTTATAGTACTTTTAATATGGTAAAGTAAGAAAATATCACAATCAAAATAACATATCTAATCATTTAAATGAAATATTTAGAACTGATCAGAGCTTTTTCTTCCTGTTTGGTGTCAAATTTCCTTTTTTTCCTCTTTTGAGATTTTAACCCTGGCTTCACTGAAAATGAGAAAAATAAAACCAACAAAACTGAAATCTCAAAAATACTTGCATGATGGGAAGAGGTCATGATTAGAATGTAAAAGTACAATTGACATTATGATCACATCTTAAAAAGTATATGTTGTTTTTCCTAACATTTAAAATTAGAAAATAGATATTGCATAACTGGGAGTGTGCCACATGGCAGCTGACATAAGTTGGCATTACTACCCTGATACCCAGGGACTTACAGCAAATCACAGCAATGGAAGACCAAGTGGATAACCATGCCATTCAGTTAACATCTACAAGCAACTCAGTACTACTGACTCACGAAAAACTAAAACATTACTGTAGAAATACATACCTGTAGTAACAGAGATGCTCAAAAGAAAGATCAAAGATTACTCAGCATTAAAAGTACTTCAAAATTATTACAGTACATTGTGGAAAGAAAGATTAATATTTTTATGCTGATAGACAATAATGTCTCTTTTATACAAAGTACATGTCAATTCACCCCCTCAGTCTTTTCCTCTTCATAACAGTGCAATTAGCCAATATATTTCAATTAAAAAGGCAACCTTTTCTATTTAAAGAAAATTGAGTTTAAGTTCACATGAAGTCACTGCAGAACAAATATGTATCCATCAAAATCACATTTAGACACTACATTCTGCTCAGTTCAGTATCCTAATGTGAAATCAATGGACTAATACAGAGAAAAAATTCTTTCTCCCAAAGTTCATGAGGGAGTATTAGCATTGCATTACCTAGACTTTGGTTTTGTTATTAGCGTCCTAAAGTAGAAACTCCTATAGCATAACTAAATATTCACAAAAGAAAGAGTTATATCAAAACAAGCTGCCTCATAGGGACAGAAAAGAAACCGTAAGACATCTGTGACATGAGGAAGCAATCCCTGTACGTTCTAGGGAGGCAGAGCTAAAGTGAGTTAATTTCAGCAAACAGAAATGCTGATGTAAAATCCATATAACAAAAAGAAGCTCATTTGGCTTCTCCTCCAATCTTCTGCTGTTTCTTTTTAAAAGGAGACATTTGAGTAAAATAAATTATACCAACAGTGCATTTGGCCTAGTGCTTTCAAGAGTTCTCTGTTAACATCTAAGAATGAGACTGACTTGTGAAAGCATAAAGTTTGCAGTATTTCTGGAATGCATTCTATTGTTAAATGCTCTAGGTTGTACAATACTCAGATATGTTTTCTTTCTCAGTCTCCACCTCTGGCAAAGACAAACTTCAAAACATATAAATCATATAAACCAAATAAATATAATAAAGAATCACAGTAATTTGTTCTGTATTTGCTCATATTTTTAAATATTGACTGACAGAACACTAAAAATGGGGTACTTTTGAAATGTCATATAAGATTATTTGTATCACTTAACTCCATCAAGATATTTATAACTGATGACAAAATTTACTCCTTTGCTACAACTGACTAATACTGTCCCCACCCATAAGCTTTTGCAGAGCCTCTCTTCAGTTTGTTTTTTTATGCCAGAGCCTTATCTATGAAACAAACCCATCAATTTCCAGACAAAAACTGGAAAAAGATTAGCTCCCTCCCTGCTGAGATAAATCACTTCCCAGTGCATTCACTTTGAAACTTCAGCATTTTTCATATGGTTTTCACTCTGACTCAGTCTGTAAAGGAAAATTAGCTTTAAGAGAATTAATACTTCTTGTGCCACGAACATAAAGCTGGAGCTCGATTTTCAGAAGTGGTTGGTAGCATTATTCTTTAACTACATATAAATGCAAACACTTATTTCCTTATTTCACACGAATGATCATACTGGTTTTGAGCCAGGCAATAAAGGAAGAAAAATAAACTTTTTGCATGTATTCAGATTAAGTTGATAGTTAAACTTTAGATGATGATTTTAGAAACTCATGTTGAAAAGAAGTAAATATATATATGATTCCACATGTGAACATCATAACACAAACATGGATCTCACATGCTTCTGGAAATATTCTAGCTCTCTAGGACCCAAGATCCCAGTGCAGACCCCTTTGTCAACTACTGTGAATGCTGTGGAAATTCTTGTTTTATGAATGCAGTTACAGTTATTCATTACTCTAAAATAGATGTAAATTAGTTTAGAGCATAAAGTCAAATGCACTGAATTTCAAATATGGAATAAAGAATATTGTTTTCCCTTACAATAAAAAAACAAGTACCAGTTAATTCTTTAATATCCAGACTAAATTACCTGTAAATCAAAAATTCACTTATTTGTTAACAATTGTCCCTTGAGACACATAAACAAGCAGATATTAGTGTCCATTCAGATCTTTATAAACAGACCATTAAGGCACAGTTTGCAAGGATTTTGACTTGGAATCACAGAGCGGCTGATGTTAGAAAATGCCCCTGGAGATTGCCTAATCCAACCCACGGCTCAGAGCATGGTCAGTCAGAGCAGGTTGCCTAGAACTGAGTCCAGCTGGCTTTTGTATATTTCCAAGGATGAGACACCACTGTCTCTGAGCAACCTGTGTCAGTGTTTCACCACTCTCAGAGCAAGAAAATATTTGCTTGTGTTCCAGTGGAATTTCCTGTATTTCAATTTGTGGCTATTGCTCCCTTGTTTTATACTAAATACCCCTGAGATGAGTTTGGCTCCACCTTCTTCACTTCTCACCCATCAGCTATTTATATGCACTAACAACATCCCCCAACTTTTCTCAAAGTTAAACAAACCCAGCTCTCTCAGCCTATCCTTGAATATTAGATGCTCCACCAATCCCTTAATCATCTTAGTGACCCTTTGCTGAACTCACTCTAGAACATCCATGTCTTTCTTGTACTGGGAATTGGGTTTATTTTTGCTTCCACTTCTATCTTTAGATTTGGAAATATATATTTTCACATACTAAGTATCTACTACAGCAGAGTAAGCTTTGTTTCCAGGATTTTTATCCTCTTAAGCTATAGAAAAGCCAACCAGTACAATTTTACTGCAAAAAGTATCTGGGAGGGGGAAAAAAATTAAGTAATCCCAGCAACACAGCAAAGCCCTTGCTTTAAGGCATTCACTTGTTCATCCACATCCAGGTAATACACTAGAGGTACAATCATATTTTCACATGCCCTTTTCTTCACAAATGTATCAGATGAGGGTCAAGGTGTTAAGGTCACAGAAACAGCTAAAAAGCAAAAACTGCCTGTAGGAAAGGGAGGAGGAGAGATTCTTCCTCTCCATAAGCTGCTGGAGTTACCCATCAACAACTCTACACAGGGTGACACACTGGACAGAGGGTTTGAATGCAAAGACAGACATTGGCATATGAGAGAAAGAAACTTGTGTACTGACTAGTCAATTTCCAGAAATACAGATATTCCTTTCTAAAATTCAATATAGTCCCTAATCACACAGCAAACAAACTAAGATACAAATGACAGCAGGATTTGTTTTGAGTTTTATTGGCTGGGGGGTTTAGCACACTAACCCATCAATTTAGCTCATTAGATATCTAACTTATGCTCACTCATAGTTTTTAACTGTGCAAAAAAAAAAAGAAAAAAAAAAAGACAAGGATAGGCTCTGGATTACAAATTTGTATAACAGCTGTTGGAATTTAAGGACCTCAGAGCACAGTCTGAGAACAGCAGCAAACCTGTGACCACAAAAGCTATGTCAGAATCTGAATAAATTGTGTTGTTATTTTTCCTCTACCCTTGTTATTTTGAAGCCATTATTAAACAGTCTGCAGGCAACTCTCACAACACTTTGATGCTCATTTCTTACTGAAATAACTGCAGTGCCAGCCCTTAAGGGCTGGTGTCTGAGTAGGTTGTGTAACAAGGTTAATGAGCATTCAAAGGCTGGATCTGACAGTTTTGGAAAGACTAATCAGAAAGTGAAGAGTATGCATCATCTAAACTGCTATGTGTGTGCTGCTTTGAAAAAAGAATTATTTATCTGAACATGAGTAAGCCATCTGGCTTAGTGGGCAGCCTCACTGGTTTTGAAATAGTCACAGTCTTATTTGTTTACATCTTGCCGGTAGAGAGACCACTAGTTTAATGTCACAACTTCAACATATATTTTGGTTTTTCTACAAGTCACCTATTATTTGATAAGACATATTTCTAACAAAACCTTATGTCTACCTAAAAAAGAGGCTGGAAATATACTTTGCATTTCTCATTCATCAAGAGAAGAATGTAATAAAGTAAACCCAACGTTCTGGGATTTCTACAGAAGTGCAACAGTGACAGTCATTTTAGGTGCAGAAAAAATTACACAGACAAACACCTTCCCTGAAGTTTCCATTCAGTTATTAAAAACACTGGAATTTTCTCTGTCTGAGTAAGATAGCCAACACTAATCAAAATCCCTCAAATTTCCTTTAGTCCAAAATGTAATTGTTATGTGCATATTTGTCCATCTTCTTCACAGACGCCCCCTTGTCGCAGGGGAGAAGCTTGCGTGTCCTTAAGAGGTTGTGAGCTATGCTGGTGGTGGTTTGTGCCTCCAGAAGGGTCTCCCATGCTAGTCAGGTCTCAACTGAAGGGTCAGACAAAGTGTGTCCATGGGCAGGATGGGCTCACTAGCC
>JAWWEU010000081.1:113504112-113537628 GCA_035583155.1 Acropternis orthonyx | reverse complement strand
GGCCCTGGCAGATGAACCTTAGGAGTAAAGGGTGGGGCCAGTTCCGCGCACGCTGTGCCTCACCTAAAAAAATCCACTGTGTAGGCTTGATGCAACCGGACCTGCCTATCTCGCATTGGCCTTTTTAACCATCAGCGCGCTTGCAGCAAGCGTGGGTAGAGCCCTTCCCAAATCTTCATTTGCGAAGCCTAGCCATGATGATGATTAGTCCATCATATCAAAGGTATGAAACTGTACTTGTCACAATAGTGTATGTACATTCCCCAATATTGCAATGAATAGTTTGATTTTCCTGTGTCACCTCAGTTTTTACTTCCCAAAGGCAGAAGTACGCATGATGCAGACTCTTGCTTAATAACAAGCTTTAAAACAGGTTTTTGTTTTATATTCAACACTACAAATTGTTACTAAATTCTGGATTGGAAAAACAATCTTTCTTCTCATGAAAGCATGTGTCTTTTCTACTGAAACTAGTCCTCAGAAGATAAAAAGTGAGAAAGGTGGAGGCTGGCCTATTCACATAGCTGAGCTAAGTCTAAAAAAATATTATTTCCACCACAATGCAAGCCATTTTGTTATAGAGTTCCTTTTTCCATATGAATGACATTATTGCTTTAATCTGTATTTAAGATGCTCTGTGACCAGGCCATCAAGTGTCTTTTACGTAACCTGGCTGAAAACTCTGTAAGAAGCCAGCAGAAGGCAGGCTGGCATGTTGACAACACATGGTTCTTCTGAGGAGATCTCTGCAGCATGCCACTTCCCCAAGCAACGATGTCTAGATTTATTGCATACCTACAGACAGGCCAACATTCAGGCCAAGGCAGAAGAAATCTATAATCAACAAGGAATGCAGAAATCCTCAACTGCGAAGCTAAAGGACAGGTTATAACTGTGCATCTTTCATCCATCATGGGCAAGAGCTTCTCAGTATCTGCCGTACACCAGTATCACATCCATCTTGCTCTGACTCAGCTTAGTTACCTGGGATTTTATCCACAAAATAATATTACTCAATCTTCCGGTGCAATATGATAATAAATGTAGAGTTGTTAATGACTGAAACATGTAAAACTATGTCCAGTGATAAGATCTCCTGCTATCTGAATAGTTCATTTTCTATTATAGTATATTACAAATTTATCTAACAGAAAGACCCAGTGGAATAAAGAGCTTGAATATCTGGTTTTATGTTTGTAGTCTGGCCTACCTGAATTAAAATTTAAAAGGATGTAAACTCTTAATTCATTAAAGCCTAAGGTTAAGTCAGGCAGATCACATGCAATCTTCATCTTCAGCTGCTATAAAACTTAGCATGACCTGTCTAATGTAGCTGCTGTCAACAACATTCTTTGTGCCCTGCCTAAACTTTGAGAGATGTTACTCTGTTCAGACTTCTCATAAAAAATGCCTTCATCTGTTTATCCATAGCAGTGTTTGAATGTTTTCCAATTGCAGAAAAATTTCAAAAGTAATTTTTTTAAAAAAGAAATTGGCACCTTTAGGAAATAAATTAAGCTCTACACCATTTCTGTCTTAACTACCTTTGCAAATTCACAAACATTTTCAAAAATCAAAGCCAAAATTAAGTAAATGGTGAATAAACAGAGTTAATATTATGCAGAAAGACAAAAGTAAGAAGAAATATCTACCTTTCTGATCTAACTAATTGTATATAATAAACTGATGAAGCAAGTTTCTTAAATCGGATGAGTGAAGATGTTAAATGGGAGAAAATTACAGAGTTAGCAGACAGCATATTCTGTTTACTAAAGTAGCACATCGAGTGTGGCTCTAAAAGTACAGTATCTTAAACAATTCAAAAGTTATAAAATGCTTTAATCTAGACTTGTTCAATGCACAAGAGAATCCGCTGTTCAATTCCTCTGAGAGAATTGTTCTTTAGAAAACAGTTACAATTTAGGCTGATCAGAATGAGAAAATTAATTTCATTTCTAAAGTGTCATAAAATTCTGGGGTTTTAACTCTTAGTTCTTGTTTTAACTTTTCCTTTCTCTAAATACTGACATTTAAAAGAAATTTAGGTACCTGATTTGAACAGTGAAGTATATTGTTTGAAAAAACTCTTAGCACCCTCCTGCAGAGACCTGAGGTCAAAATATATTTTAGAATGACATGCAAATATAATGTTGAACATATTACACTGGCTCTTCTATTAGAACAAAACACAATTTTGTTCTGAATTTGTCAAAATGTACTCTGTGAAACTGGGGGCCTAGATCACTACGTCACAATAGGACCTTTGCTGACTGAAGAAACTCACAAAAGACGCACAGTAGATACTCATTTAGATCAGGACCAAAGCATCCTCACATTGAGAAATTCACTGCTTTGTAAAAGAGTTGTCAAAAGAACTAAAAGACAAACTCAAAGCTGAATTATTTTTACGATAAGTGGGCCTGCATATTCAAAGAGTCAGGAAACGTACATTTGTACTGCTTGGCAAATGTAAATCCCTGGAAAAAAGATCTGTATTACAGACTTGCTGTTTTCAACTGCAAGTGGTAGGTATAGAATTTGTGGGAGGAAAATATTTTATTTTGTTGTTGTATTGTCTTTGATCTCATTTTGATTGTTTTCTATTAATTTTTGTACTCCTGATGACTGTTCTTATTGAGGTACAAAAGATATGACATTAAAACGATAAGGCCCAACACTAAATTACCAACAATCTACTAAACTAATGTATCACAATGAGCAATGCTGACAGGAAACACAGCAGAGTGTGCTTTGGCAAAGGGGCACAGAAGGCACATACAGAACAGAAATTAGGCAGAATGTTCTGCTCAAATGGAACGTTACTCTGAAAGGCTGCTGCTAATATGTCATGTTTCAAAGACCTCACCCTAACAGTGTGTGGTACAAGGGATTTCTTAGATACCTCTACCTTGACATGTAGCTTTCAGAAGTCCTTCAGCAGCAGAGATGTTGGGTCTGTGGAGAGAATAAAACAAGCCTGTTGGGTCATCTGCCAGCAACAAAACCTTGGGGTGGAGGAAAGAGGATTGGCTTTAAGTCATTGTGATAAAATACCATGACTGGACATTCACAGCAACAATACCCAGTTTATGTGCTATCCTCCTATATCAGGATGACAAAACTGAGGTTTTCGTCTTTATGAAGAAAAAACTTTGAACTTAAGACCTCTGGGGTTAAGCCAGACCAAAAAAGAGCATAGCAAGAATCTGACCATTGCCAATAGAGTCTTAGGGTGGAAGGCCATAAACATAGCACCTACAGATACCTTCTCTGGCCCATTTAAATTGCCAAATTCCAAATTCTGAGTGGCATCCTAAGTCCAAGGCTGCTTACAGACCATAAAGTTCAGCAGTTGTTAATGAACATATTCTCCATCAGCTTTTCCTTTTTCCTTCCTTTGTCTATTTATACATTTGAGCACCCATGACAGCAAAGATTTTCACAATTTCAAGTTTGGGAGTGCGGTCCTGCTGGATAACGGGAACAGAATGCTCACGCTCCAAGGGATGAGGTATTTTGAAATAGTGCACAGCTTATATAGGATCGGTAGGGAAGGTTCTGGAACAGGGTAGAACCTGGGAAGGGTTTAGGGAAGGGTCAGGGAGGGGTCTGCCAAACAAGGCAGAAGCCTCCAAAACTGGGAAGACAGGGGCAGATGTAAGCCATATAGGGAGATGCTATCCTGCTGCAAGCAGGGACCAATCAGGGGTGAGTTACAAGCCATGAGGGATAGAAAATTCCAGCAGGGACACACAGTAAAACAAAAGAAAAACATATAACATGATAAAACCCTCAAACAGGGTATAATCCTTAAACTGCAAACAGTCTTTAAGAACAGCAGCAGTCCATATAAACGCAGACTGCAGTCTCCAGAGCTCAGGCAGTCACAGATCTGGATTGTTTAAGCTGTTCTTCCACAGCTGGTATCTCTCTCCTCCAACATGGGGGCAAAAGCTCCAACCTTTTCCTTTCAAATTTGCTGCCTGAAAGCTACATTGGCCTAGTCATGAGACACATTAATTCTCAATATAGTTCCTAGTTGCCTTTATTTTATTTTATTTTTCTTGCTCATTCCTTTTGGCTGTTACTTTTCCTCTACTAAACCAGTGCAACACAGATTAAGTTAAAGAGCTGAACAGACCACCTACTACTCTCCAATACAGTGAAGAATGTACCACCATCGCAGTTTAACCCCAGCCAGCAATCAAGTGAGCTGCTTGCTCAGGAAGATCAGGGAGAGATTAAATGGACCAGAAAAGAATTCCTGAAATATGCCACTGAATGCAGTGACTTTCATGAAATCTAGAGAATTATGGCCAGCATAACTCAGGCGAGCAGGACACACACAGAAATGATATTATGAGGATTAAAACTTTTTTAAATGTTGTACTCTAATTTAAGTGTCTGCAATAAAGCTGCATGCACACCTTCAGTGTTTTGGGAAATATGCTCTATTTTACCAACTGCTTTTAAACTATCAGCAGGTACCACTTCCATGTGTCCTCCAGTTTTGCCTTGTTTGTTTTCCATTATCTGTTTGAACTGTACACACAACATGCCCATGTTAGAAATAGGATGAAATTCCACAACTATTTACTCATTTGAAGCCTTTCATTATGAAAACAAGTAAAACAGAGCTTGGTCTTACAGTTCTTATATCATCTATTTTTAGTCACAGTTCTACTGTAACAACATAACTTGTTCCTCACACAGCAACAGATACTTTTTCTGTGCTATCATTCAGGTAAAATCTCATGGATGGCAATTTGTGTCACTGGATATTTTACAACTGACTTGACAAGTCATTCCCAGGTGATCTTTATCACATATCAGAACACAAAATGCAATCACAAGCTATACAGCACCAAGGGTGTTCTTTACGTTTGGTTTACAGTTTCTAAGGATACTATTTGTTGCATGTAGTGCTGACACGAATGATATCAGGGCAAAAGAATATGTAAAAAGAAACCAAAACCACATGTTGCCATGGCACAAACAGAACATTCACTTCAATAAGGAGGGGGTCATTAAGACCTTTCTGTAGAGTTATGACAGGACAAATAAGCTACTTGCTTTTTGATGTGCAAATAAAATGGCTTATGTCACAGAAAAAAAGGTAATAAAAGCTGAGAGTGTGTGTTTTGCTACCATTAGGTTAGTTAAGACAAGCTCAGCACTTTAAACATGAATATGTCTATGTCATTCCCCTCAGTATTAACAACCATCCCTAGGCACAACCAACAAAAGCAAAATCCATTTTCCTGTTAGGCATATCAATAAGAGTTAAATCCACCTAGCCACTGCATCTGCAGTCCCAAGGAAGGTATCTAGGAACCTTGTGGGAGAATTTGGAGTCTCCAGAATTGTTTCTCTTTAAAGGCAAACACAAACTTGCTGTGTTTATACACTCAGCTTTGAGATGTATGTCAGCTCTAAATCTATCTCTGCATAGCATAACTGGAGCAAAATCAAAATAAAATTGTACTGTTGAATTCATTTCTGCAATAAGATGGGTCCATACCATCTCACATGCCAGTAAAACGCATTCACTGCTGCCTATTCTGGAGTGATTCATGGCTTTTCTTGATGGATTTTGTCCTATTTGGCACAAATAATTTCATATTTTCTAAAAACAAAATTTGAGTTTGATTTCAAATAAACCTCAAGTCAGCTCTCTGTCACTCAAAAACAATATAAAAAGTTAAGATCATTCATGTGTTTGTTTCCCTTTTTATTTATTGGTTCTGAAAGTGAGTTCAGTGACAGGGTTATCCCAACGTGCTCTTTCATCTTTGTTCTCTGGCAATGGGACAATAAAATACAGTTATCTCTACATAAGAATTATCAGGACACAAATCCAAATGTAAGGAAAGGCACAGTTTTCCCAGCCTAGCACTTTGTAGCTTGTATACAAGAACTTATTGCAACAATCCAGTCATATTATAATCAACATATTGATTTCTTTACACAGGGAAATTCCTTCAGTCACACATGTCTTTCATCTTATGAAACCACTGTATGTGTTAGCCATAAATTGATACCTTATTGATTTAGGGTAAGGAGACTTCCTGCACTCCAAAACAAAAATAAAGAACCTGACTGAAGAGGTTCCACCTAACCAATTAGATGATCTCCTTAGTCTGCTTTAGAATCTTAATCCTTGTGGTTCTTCATGTTTTAACATTTCTAAACCATGTCACTTGCACTGAAAAATAGGATCTAGAGGGTATGGCAGGTAAAAAGCTTCTATCCCTTCATCACACTTTATCTTTCCATATTTAGACTGTGGGTGCTGAGACAAAAGTTGTTCATCCCTAGCATATCCCATCATACCTAGCATGGTAAGACCCTGGTTTCACAGTAGTAGGTAGGTTTTGCTGTACAACTGGAATTGTGTATTACTCTTTATATTGTTTGCAACATTATGATTTTTCTGTGTAGACAAGAATGGTCTACATCAGCATGTGCCATGTAAAAGCTGGGAAGAGTTGGTAAAGCAAGAATCGTGTAATTTTTTAAAAATTATAAATAAATTCCAGTAGAAAGAATATAAGTGCTGCTGCCCAGTACAGAATGCATCAAGCAGACCACTGGAAATCAGTAGTAAGGGCCAACTAATACAGCATGCACATCATAATGCCTGAGTTAAGAAGCTTCTAAAGCAAATATCTGGCATCTCAAGAGGTTTTTCAAAGTTTTTCCTCCAATAATCACACATAGTCACAGCTTGTGTACTTTGCTACTCCTATTGCTAGAGGAGGTACATAGCCATAGGTGTGATCTCCCAGAGTAAGAGCTTGGGACACACAGAGATGGAGCATTTTGCTGCAAATCTTTCAGCCTAGTTTTTTTTTTTTTTTTCTGGAGAGAAAGTAGAGGCCTGTTTTTAATTGATGCTGCAAGCAATACTTTTAAGACTTATCTGGCCACTCAGCAATGTTGTTCCCATGAATTTTAGACAGAATACTCTTAATATATTTTGCCAAGCTGGAAAAATCCATGAACTTGAATTTATAATACTATAAACACATAACAGCTCTGACAGGTAGCTACCACTTCTTGGCAATGAAAATCTCACATTCAGTCAAGAGGTAGTAACACTACGTGACAGAAAAAAAGAGGACAAAATAGGCAATTACTATGTTCAGGCTCACTGCTGGCATCCAGTAAGAAACTATCTTTTTCATAAACTCAGTAAAACATGGGAGAAAATTTACCACATAAGCTACTAAGCCAGCAGTTTTGGTTTGTCTATATCTAAATATTGTTTATAGGATTTTAAGTCACAATTTTTACAAATTAAACTCTTTTAATTTCATTTGAGCTGTTCAAGTGGTGAGATTGTAACAGCTCTGAAAAAATAGTTTTGAAATGGGCAAAGTATTTTCATGACTAAAAATGCAAAGGAAGAGTAAGTAAGACTGTGGTTGACAGTTACAAAGTAAAATCTGAACGGTTCTTTCTCATTTATATCTTTTCCTCTGCCTTATGCTCTCACAGAATGTGCTAATCTGAAACATGCCTTGTAACTTTTTTACATGGCTTCTCTAAGTTTGATCTATTTTGAAGGTGTATTCGTAATCACTGACACAAAATCTTACAAATATAGACACCTAAATTTAAATAAGAATAGCTTTTTTTTTTTGAAAAAAAAAAAAAAAGAGGCTGTGATTGAAGTCAAAGGAAGTTGCCAGGCCTCTGATCCTGTGGAGATGGAATTAAGCAGTAAGAAAACTATATGAGGTAATGTGATTAACTTTCCTAGCCAAATTTAAAAGTCTTGGTACACATCTTTTCCAAGGCTGGCAGAGAAAATGTCAAGTAGAACAATGAATGTCCTAAAACAATTAATATTTGTCAAAATGTTAAAAACATATTTTGGCACAATCTCTTAAAAAAAAAAAAAAAAAAGCCAAACAACCATAAATAAAATATGATGCAGTGTAATTAGTATATAAACTCACCCTGATATATTATTACATTACAGAAAGGATAATCAGGAAAAAAGTGAAAGGTATTACCTGGTGCCCTAGAAAGCAAGCTGCTAGCCACTAAGGTCTTTGAAGTGTTATAATATGTGAGAGAAAAGTTAAAGTCACATAAATGATATTTAAGTGGTGGATACTGCTTCTTTCTGCTCACGTGTAGTCCAGTGTGTTCCAAATGCTATTGCCCTAGAGAAAACAAATGTTGATGTTGGTTTAGTATCATTTTCTATACTATCTATAGCAACAGCAAACACATATTGAATACTTAAGCAACAGACTGATTATTCCCTTATCACAGTTTCAGTTGTTAATCTTTGAATGGTGTGCAAATTACTGATATTCTGTAACGTGTCTTCTGTGCTGGAAACTTTGCCTTGTACAAACATCTTCTTTTGCAATATAGTTCAACACTGTAGAGAAATATCTGATTTAAGCTTTTAAAAACATGGTTTATTTAAGATCTTATTCTACACCTCCAATACGCATAACAGTTTATGGGTATCATAAAAAGTTCAGTATCTCTCGGAACCTGACTCTACCTATTAATGAGATGGATCAGCCACAGTAGCAAAGACAGCATCCAAAACATTACACAAACATTTGTTAATGAAACCTTTATAACATTTTCGTGTGAAACTGTATTAGATTTTTACAGATGTATTAAATATGGGAAAAGGCAGAGATTAAGGCGCCAGATAAATAAAGTATTTCAGCGTACAATGACTTAGCAAAAAGTCATATTCCCCTGCCCACAGCAGTACAGATTTTATTTGTGTAAGTTAGATATCAGGTAAAGGGTTTTGCTGTTTCAAGAATATATGACTTACTGAAGGTTCAGGAACTGTGGAAATCCAAGATCAGATTTAGAAGAGTTTAGGAGCAGTTCCAAATCCTACACTCAGGCCAAATAATCTATGCAAATTACCAAATTATGTAACAAAAAAAGCTATATTACTCATTTTGAACTACAGGACAGATGTGATAATGTATTACTGAAAAGCACTCTACTTTAGAATATTGTTTCATTTAAATTGCTGCAGTTACATGAAAACAGAGCAACTCACTGGTAAATCAAGGTATAATATAATGCCTAAAATACACCACACAACATATTCATATTTCAGTGTGTAGATGTGCAACTTCTTATCTGAAATAGAACTGGTTTTGAAGAGCAAAATACCAAAGCACATATCCTGGCCAAATCCTGAGGTATTTTTTCTTCTCTTTTCAGTATTCTTTGTAGGCTTTTTTCCCAGCACCAGAAGAGAGGGAAATATTCAGAGAAGTATAAAGTAAATTAAAACCATATTAATTTTTTAAGAGTTCCAAAATTAACAGTGATCTATCATTAAAATAAATAAATAGTATTACAGCTAGCAGGCTCAGCTCACAAGATTTTATTTTTAAATGGATCAAGAATTCCTCATTTCCCCACTGTGTGTCTGATCCTCCTCAAGGTCCTCCCACATCCTACCTCTGTATTCCACCAACGGATCAGTAACTGATTATTTCAAATATAGGAAATATAGAGGTAGCCTCTCCCCAGTCTAAGTAACACCATAGTTCTGCCTCTGCCCTAAACTTTTCTCCCATTTAAAGAGAGGACCTGCTATTGAGACAGGATCATGGAAGCCAAGGTATAACAGGGGACAGTGTGTGTACAGCCTGTGTCTAGGCAACACAGCCAGTTGCCTCCATGTTCTTGTGGCTTTCACAGCCTCTGTCATCCTCCTTAAAATCCCACAATTAGTGGGAGTTTCAGCTTCCATTAGGAATAACCACATCTCCACTGATCATCATCACAGGGACAGTTCTGAAGAGATGAACTCCGAAGTGTCCTGAAAACTGACAACCCAGATGCAAACAAATTGAAAACCAAAAATCCCTCTTTTTAATATCCTGATTTTCAGGTGCTGAATTATGACTTTTATGAAGTGTAGAGATGGCAACTCTAGACTTTCCCTGATAGTGGAAGGGTATAGAATTTGATATATGTAAGATCATATATCACAGTATCTCTCTGGAATAGGAAAATTATCAGAATTGTATGTCCTGTTCTGATTTCCCCTTCTATCATTTATCACTAGATAAGCATAACTACATGCAAACAGGGCATGTGAAAACTGTAGTAAAATCTTCACCAAGTAGCATGCAGAAAAACAATCAGAATATTAATAAGATGTGTTCAGAAAAACAGCACTCTGAAACTGTAGGATATAGAGAATGGGCTCAAAGTGACAAAATCCTGGAGCTTTCTCTGTGTTTGTGGTTTGTGATCAGAAGCTTTCACAAGAAGGTTCTGCTTTCCTCACCAGTTTATCTGTTGTGCATGATGACGTAAACTACTGTAGTTGTGAAACATGTGATGAACAGTTGCTACAAAGAGCCTTAAAGCAAACAGGAGAGTTTCTAAGCAGTGCCACCCGGAGGTGAAAGAGAGCTTCTCATCTCCTGTAGCATCAGGGCTCATCTATATAACTTCTACCTTTTGCAACTGTGATGGGTTTGATAAACCCCAAAAAACTCAGATTAAGGCTTTAGTTCAGTTAGGCCCAAAGCCAAATTGGCCATGAGGGCTTTCCGTAGATTCAGAGGGACAGGTGTCACCTGACTTAAGCAACCAAAGAGGTATTTCATACCATCTGATGTCAAGTCGAGTATATAAACCAGTGAAGGAAGTTGCTTCCTCCCTTTTCTTCTCCTCTGTCTGTGGTGGTGACAGGGAGAGGACACCCTGTCACTGCTTTGGGAGCGATAGGCTTCTCCTCTCCTTGTCAAGATATTCATAGCAGTTTCAGTCCCTGGGAAGTAAATACTTTTTTGTTTGGGGTTGCTCTTTCCCTCTTCTTGCTGGGTGTTCTTGCTGGGAAATGTCTTTTGGGGTGTTTTTCTGGGGTTCTGCGTGGTGGAGTTGGTGTGTTGTTGGGAGGGCAAACTTGGGGTAGAGTTATTGTTGGTTTTTCTTTTATATTTGTACATATATGTGTTGTAAATTTCTGTAAATATATATATATAAGTTTTTCCAGTTTCGCTTTTTTTTTTCCTTCCCTCCTTTTCTGTGGGACCATGTGGGTTTCAGGGAGGCTTGGCATTTTGCCAAGGTCAAACCCAAAACAGCAACAGCTGTCATGATTCCATAGATGCAAAAAGCTCTTAATGGTCTGAGAGTCCTGTGATGGAAACGGACCTGCAGTGTGATCATCAACGGGAGAGGGAAGGAGTTCATTCTTCACTGAGCCTATCTAAAATTTAGAGTGCAATTTCTCATTCTTGAGTCTCAGAGCTACAATAAGGGTAGAATCTCATAGTTAATTTTATTGCCCCAGAAAACAAGTCTCTTTGCTCTGTCAAGGGCCTGTGCTTTTCTTATGTGCTGTAGGAAAATCAGTATTCAGACCTTTCCTCCTTAAACACGCTGTCCAAAGGTAGTCACGCAAAATTGGCTCCCTGGCTGCCTTAGTGGCCCTTCACTGAACACACCCCAGTTTATTGTTGTCTTTTTTGTACTAAGGTCCTAAAAACGGACATAATATTCTAGCTGCAGGCCAGATAAACTCTACCAGGAATGACCCTGCATTCTTGTGAGGAAACTGCAGAACACCTTGAGATCCTGTTCCGTCTGTTGACACAGACTGATGTACAGTGTAATTATATGTGCCCTAACAACAGTGCGGTCTGGAGTCTTCTACCTCTATGTGGGACTCCATTACCAAAGCAAAGTCTGTGTTCAGCACCTCTAACAAGGTACCTGCACTGACCACCCCATCAAAGCTTGTTTCCAATAAAAACTCAAAACAGCAGCAATTTTTGTATTGTCACCTGTACCATACAGCACAGTGTGGGGGCATACTTTGTTGCTAAAAATATCCCTTATGGCTTTCTATATGGACTTAACATGTAGCAAGCACATCTTACAGTAATCCATGGAAAAAGTAATAAGAAAACAAAGAATAAAATACAAATAACTGAAACAATAAAAGGAAAAAAATGTTTCATGTTGCCAGAAAACAAATTACTCCTTCCCATTATCAACACGGTGCAATGAAATAACAGGAATGAAAGTAAAGATAGAATGAAGATATGACATTTGATGCTAAGGTAAAACTGGAGTTATTTGAAAGTCTAATGCATTGAGTCAATATAATCTGCCAAGAGACAACTCCTACTTAGCCAAAGAAGAAATGAGAGGAACTGTTCAGGGCATATTTCTCTTTAATGAGAGAGGGCAATGTATGTTCAAACCCCAAGTACTGTGGTGGCAAGAGGAACTGGGCTCAAAATCTATAAACAGGTTATGCCCGGTGTGAATGTACATATGGGCAAATATTTGACACAAATACTTTTTCTTGGATTTTCGCTGAAATTCCTTTATTGTAGAGAATGTTTCTATTTCAATAAATAAAATTAACAAAAACATTCCTTCAGCTATTTTTGTATGAACTTCTAGTTAGGCCTTGCAGAAAGTATATTCTTAAAGCATTAATGCCTGCTGGCTCAAATTAGAGTCAACTGATACTGGAAACAAATACACTGGCTTTGTATTTATTCATTTCAATCAAAGAGATTTTCAAGCACTGTCGCTCCAGTTTAACAGCTAAAATTCAAGGATTTACATAAATGGAGTTTCTCATTCCTTGCTAGACTTCAGCCCTCAAACACTTCCCATTTAGCAATTGATGTAGAAAACATGCCTATTACACCCTGCACTCTAGTAAATACTGTATGAAGTCATACCTGTTTGCAGAAGTTAATTATAAAATGGTAGAAGATAAAAAACTTGTAACTCCTTTCAAATTATCTCTCGCAACCAGGATGCAAGTCTCATACAGCAGCTGTTTTCCTCCAGAAGAAACCTGTGCTTTTTACCAAAAATGTAGTGAACTGCTCTGTGTTCGTCCATATTCCCAAACTGACAGATGGTTTTGAATTCTTACCATGTCTTTTTAGCAGGGTCTATCCTGAGAACTGCAAGAGCAGAAAACTCAAAAAATTTGAAGAAATAAGTTCTTCCAAGCCATTCAATGTTGAGGCATAATTTTATGGCACTAACAGGGCTCACTGGCCCTGACCAACTTCACTCAGGACCCCCGCCCTGCCCAGGTCTCAGTTCCCTGGGTCAGTCAGACCCTGCCCCAGTGAGGCTGCAGCAAGGCTGGTCTCCAGCCCCAGGATGGTGCTGGATACCTGGGGCTGGGGCTGCCTTGGTGCCCGCCCAGGTGCCCCACTCCTGGCCAGGGTGGTGGGACAGGGACTGACTGGGAACACCATGAGATGTCAGGGCCTCAGAAAGCCACCTGCCTGTGCCACACCTTGATAGTCATAAGAAACTAAACAGACAATCTGTTCAATCTGCTGAGATGGTTATGGAACTGTTTTTCTACTTAAAGTCTCAGTTGTGCAACTCCCTTAAAAGCCAGCCCAGAAGTACACAAACACAGAGTCATTATTGCCTGTCAGATGCTATACCTCAAATCTCTGCCACTGCAACTATTTCAAATGTGAGAAAGATGAAGGCAGAGTAACATGAGAAGGAAGGCTATTTGTTTACAGTGATGGCTAATCTTTACATATACCCTGTTAAACTGTACAGTTGTTTTATGTTTATTTAAAAAGTTTTCTGGCTCACTCTGCAGTGTAGGCAGCTATACAGGACAGACTGTTTCTTCAGTCCTGTAGAAGTACACTACCAAAAATAAATGTGTTAATTATGCTCTGAAGGTTCTGCTACACTACAATGAAAGTATAAAGAAGAGAAAAATTAAGACAGGCCCATACGGCACAGACTCCTAGAACAGCGAAGAAAATCTATTTCTAAAAGAGAATTACATCCAAATCAAAAATATTTAGATCCATGACTTCAAGTTGCATAAAACCAGACACATTTTATATGGCTTTAGAATGTCTCTCCTTTGTCACTGAAAAGTTATGTGCAGATTTATAAAGACTTTAAAATTAATATCAGCCTTGTCCCTGTGATATACTGAGTTTCTGTGCTCTAAGTAATAAAGATCCTACATATCACCTTTTTTTTTTTTTGAGCAAGTAGTCAGATCAATAAGATTCTGTATGAACTTCCATTTATGGATATATATATACAACAGCAAAATAAGCATAAGGAAAATATATTGAAACAGTGAATCCCAAATATTTCTATTCTGTCTCCTTATTGATGATATATTCATGATATAAGCAGCAGAGTGTACTGGAGTAGTTGAAGAACAACTAAGAGAGAAGGTAGAACACTGAACTCAGATGAATCTGCTGCCAAACACTTCACTTCTCCCTAAATTAGGGCTTTTGTATCCACCCACATCAATTTTTAAAATGGGTCAAATAGTCTTGAAGACACTAGGCTCCATCAGGAAGCCTGACTTGGTGCCACAGTGGAATACAGAGCTTAAAACAACACAAAATTTCTTACAGCTCTGTTATGCTACCCTTCAATCCAACCAACAGCAGGAGTATAAAGCAGGCACAGAGAAAGCATCTGACTTAATTGTTGAGGGAACAAGACACTACTATATTACCAGTGTTTTAAGAGAGGTTATCCATGGTGTCATAAGTGCTCCTTCTTCATAAATCATTCTTTGCTTCAGAAAAAATATGTAGCTGGACAAAAATGCTGATCTGGATATTTTCTTTTTCCTTTTTAGCTGAAATCTGTATCACAGATATTGATCACACATCCTTAAAGCTTTATGACAAGGCAAGCAAAAGCAAAAATATGTTTCCACTTCAGAATTCTACTAAGCAACTTTCATGAGTCTGCCACAAGGGTAGGTTTACTCATCTAAGAAAGGGCAGAGCTGGGATCCTAGCTCACTGCCTCTGAAGAGAAACATTTCCTCTGAAACAAACACCATCTTCCATAGCTTCAGTGGCTGAAGTGCATGGCCACAGTACTCCCACAGGCAAGTACCACAAAGGCTTTGGGTTTTGCCTACACAGTGTTTTCCACCTCACAGAACAGTTCTTCTGTGGCAAGTTAAATGAAATTGCTAAGAGTTTCACAATATTTTGTTATTAAAAGAAAAAAAAAAGCATCCCTATCTCTTCAGTACAGTTATCTGCAATGGTTGCATACTTCTGTCTGTATACAAACATTATAAATCACACAACTCACATTTGAATTGCTTCCATCGAATGTAGCAAGCAGAGAGTTTAATTAATCCTTTTCATTAGGCCTTTTAAATTCTCCTTCATTGCAACAAAACTTGCAGAGACCATACTCTAATCCTGAGTAAGCTTTCTTGGCACTCGACCTCATGGCTGTAAGAGCCCAGTACCAGTGGGACTGCTCAAACACAGCAGCTTGTTCAGCCATAGAATATCATCACGCTGCAAACAGTGACTAACAAAGAACTAGTTTTTCAAGTCAAAGAGAGACTATGTGTAAAATAAACAATAATTCACCTGAATTAAGAACATTATCACAGTATTTATCACAGACCCAACATTTGCATCATGAGTTGTAATTAAGTGCCAAGAATATCTCTTTAGTAGTCTACTCTTAACATACTTTCTTTCCTGTTACACATACAGTTTCAGCATGTTTGCTACCCCAGGAGAACAAATTCTGAATGATTAAAATATTAATTTTTTTGTGAACAAACAGTAGCACAACAGTGATAACAGTTTTATGCACAAAACCACTGAAAAGTTATATCACTCTTCTGTACAACTAGAAAATTTGGAAAAACACCAAGCTTGCAGCCATGACACCCAGTAGGGAAACTCATTCATCTTACATTGAATTTCCTCAAGAGTAATGTCTGCAGACATGTCAGGCTTGGCAAACCAGTATATTTGCTTGAGCTATGACAGAATTTCACACCCTACCCTTTGACAGACCTACTCCTACAATTTCAACCAAGCTCATCAGTCTAATAGAAATACATCATCTTTGCCATCCCCTTTCTCAAAAAGGGCCTTCCAAAGCACTCAACATACTGTTACCTCAGATCCCCTTCTTCTGTAGCATTTGTCAATCCACTAGAAATGAGTGCAACCATTCTCATCTCCCAAATAACAACACTCTGTCATATGAAAAAAAAAAAAAAAAAGTTGCTGTCTCTAATTATTAATTCTAAGTCACAGTGTCACTGAAATACTGAAAGTCATTGAGCTCTGAAGCCAAAGATCACAACTTTTAGCATACTCCCAGTACTCGAAAGTACATTATTAAGTCTGTTAACTCCATTCTTTTTTGGTTCTCATTGTAGTACTCTGCACAACATCATGAGCTTCTCTGAGATGACCATGCTTGGTGCTTGATCACTCCAATGGCAAAGGAAAGGTAGCAAGGAAGATCTGCTTTTCAACAGCCAGAGGCATGAAGTAAGCTGGTACTTAGAGCTGTGGGACTAAAAAATGAAAAATACTTGTGTTTAGAAGTAGGAGACTGATGGAGTAAGGAGGACAAAAAAATCTCTAGTCCTTCGATAGTGTGAAAGTTGAAAAGAAAACTATGTGACTGTCCCAGAACTACATTTATCAACCTGTTCATGCTCTTTGAAGCCATAGGACAATAATACTAACAATTGTTTCTTTTCCTCAGTACAGAAATGTACTAAGTTTCTTTTTTTCACTGGTTACAGGTGGTGAAAACTAACTTGTTTTGTTATTCTTTTTTATATAACTGTTAAGGCTTAGTTTGTCAAAATAACCATATAGCTAAAACAGAAAGTTTAAACATCACTATATCCATTAAACACCCTTTACAATCTTTACCTTTAGTTCATAAAAATCACATAAAGATGTTTAACAGGCTCATAGCCAAAAAAAATCACTGCATTATTTCATCTCTTCATACATTCCTTCATTTCAATATATAGCACAAATTATTTAAAGTAAAACTTTGTCACTTCATACAAATATATTTCTTCACTCAGAACAATTATTTCATAAAAGCAACTTTAAATATCTCTTTCTGCCTGTATCAGCCATCTCTACACACATTCTAGAGCAGTTCTAAGATGATCAACACAGCAGGGTAATAGTCACAGATTCAGAAGTATCTTGTCTGCACAGCTGCATGTAACTCACGGTAAGCCCTGTAACCTTCTCTACCTGCCCTGGACAGAGATAACTCCAGTGTTTTTAAATGTATTTTCTCCAAATAAAAAAAAAAAAAAAAAAAAAAGGGGTAAACGTTAATAGTACTGTCCCACTGAACTTTAAGAAAATCTTTCTAAATCTGCCAAATGCAAGTGCTTTGAAAATGTATTTCTTGAACTCAAAGAGTTACATTCTACAGCTGTGATGATAGTACAAATATAGAACAAAATCCAGCAGGCCTTGCACAGCTATTTATAGTGCTGGGATTTACCCTAGTGACATCTCCTGGTTTCAGTTACTGAATTCAGATTTTTAAACTTTGGTGCAGAGATTGCTGTGAGGCTTACTCTACCATTATAATTCCTTGACTAACAAAGTAATTGGAAAAAAAACATATTAATTGAAAAGTGTCTGTTTAATAACATAATGTTGTCACGATGGCTTAAACCCCCTGTATTCTTTTAAAAAGGTTTTTATATAGCCTGGCTGCTGAGCTAGACATACTGCAGCAAGTCTTCCACCTGCTGGACAAAAGGCAGTACTAAACTTCCTTAACAGGAAACAGATGCAACAAACGTCTGAGAAGAACACAATGACGGAAAAAACCGAAGAGAAAAAAAAAAAAAAAAAAAGAACGGGGGGGGGGAAGGCAGCATCGAGGTGCCCTTGTCTAAGAGCTGTAAGTAAACAAAGGTGAAAATGCAGCCATAAGATTAAAGGGACACAAAGAGGTCAAACTCTTGTGGCCGAGGAGAAGCAGTTCTACTTTCCCAATATTCCCCGTTTTACAAACCGTTTCTACAAGTTCTCTTTATCTGTACTTTTACAAAGGACCTGCATTACTTGAAATGGAAATACGACTGGTCTTCTGCCTTTTGTGCAGCTCTGAGTTGGTAAACTGCCCTAATGAAGCAAGTAGAGAAATTTGGCTCTCTGTTCTTTGCCTAGCTCAGGTAGCTGAGTAAATCAGAATATCGTGTATTCTGTGATCCTAAACCAGCTGGGCAATTGCCAGATCCCCACGCCCTCGAGCAGGCTCAGACTGGATGCCAGGCTAAGTGAAGGCTTTTCACTCCCGGGTCCGGCTGGAGGGAAGCCTGTCCCGCTGCGCTCCCGGGCACGGGAGCGGTGGTGCTGCCCCTGTTGGCTGGGAAAGGGCGCGACCCTGCTCGCTGCTGAACCTGCATCTCAATAATACATAGAAAAGGCTTTCAGCAGCGCACAGCTCTGTATTGAACTACAAGGTGTTATCTACTCATTCAAAGAAACAGGAACAGGGTCTTTAGTAAAGTTCACTTCCTATAAAGCTCAACTACCTTTTTATTATGTAGCTTTCTTTGATACTCCCAGCAGCATTTTCACTGAGGTACTGCCTATGCCTTGAGCAACGCAAGAATGCAGAGACGCTGCAGGTTTCACTCTGCTCTAAAACCTACACATCATCAAGAGGGGAAAAGGCTGTGAAATTTCTAGCCAAAGTTAGGAAAAGATGGGTTACAAAGTCTTGTGGAAGCATTCAGAAATCTTAAATGGGATTTGCAGGTATTACCAATAACGAGAGTTGAGCCATAATGTGAGCTTTATAGTTTCTAGACCTTGATAACACAAGTTTGACCACTTTTGCACAAAAAAAAAAAAAAAAAAAAAAAAAAAAAAAAAAAAAAAAAAAAAACCTATTACACTACCCTGAGTGATAACAAGCATAAACAGGGCTCAGTGTTTTGAAATTTATGTTCAGAAAGTAAATACCAACCAAAAGGTGTAGATGAAGCATGTTGGAAACCTCATGTTTTATGTTGCCAAAGAGTCCTCCACATATATAGGTACACATGTGCATGCATATAGAGATTCATATCTGTATCAACTATCTTAAAGGGTCAGTTTCACAAAGCTAAATGTAGTTTAGTGACACTAGTTGCAAGAAAATAGTTTCTGAAAAGCATAATAATTTGGAAAGGAGACAGTTCTTCCAGAAGCCACAATTTGAGAGACAAATAATTTCAAAAGTAAATAAAATTACATGGAAGAAAACTAATTACAATCATAAAAACCATCACAAAAAAAACATAAAGAATCATAAATAAATGTGATGAGAAAATATGGAGAATTATTTTTAAGTAACCTAAGAACAAAGACAAAAATTATATTGATAGAAATTCCCAGTGACAATGGGGGCACAGCATAAATGTACAATGAATCATTCACTAACCAGTTTTATGCATGGTTAATCAGACAGAGTTATACCATAAGGCTGATGAAATTCAGTGTTATTAAAGAAGGCTTCTACATAAAGCTTACAAGGTGGATATTATTTAGTCAGCAGGCTGGGATTGTGAGTTAGAAAACCGCTTCACAATTTTCAGGTCAGACAGTGCCATGAAATATTCAGGACACTGAAAGAAAGTCAGTCTGTGTCATTAATTGCAAATATAATTGAGACATCTTCAATAATATAGGGCTTGCCAAGCACTTAAACATCCTGGATAAAATAAAACAGTGCCTCCAGCAGCACTCAGTCAATAAGAAAGCTAATAATGGTAATTACATGCTAACTTACGTGTGTTTACATTAGATCATGGGAACTAGTTTGATAGATTTTTTGATGTCATTACAAGTCCAGCTGATAGTAAGAAATAATGTCAGTGCAGCATATCCAGATCATCAAACTAAGGCCTTTTCATACTTGCTCCACCTGTACTCTCATCATTCATACTGTGATGGCCAACCGAAGGGCAGGCTGACTAACTTCCACCCAAAAGCATTGGCATGTGCCAATAAGCAGGATATGCTCAGCACTAGACTGGCATAGCCACACAGTATCTTGACTTAAAATGTGTTTTTAATGAGAATCCATAGGATCGGGTCTTACCTCCTCCAGTGTAAGACTTCTGGAAGAAAACAACATAATTAGGGGAGATGTGAAGGCTAGGGAAAAGGCCAATAACAGAAAGGGTAGTTTTCACTGATACAAGGCCATCAAGATCACATGGTAACATGGACACAAGGCAATCCCAGCGCATTTTAAGATAAGCAAATGAAAGTCGTGCATAGGAACAAAGACAATGACTTCTGGTCTGCTAATCAGAAACACTGAAAAGAATCATCAAATTAACATGGAGTCTTAGAGAATTCTGTGCCCAGAGGGGCTACTGTGATCCTGGAATATTTAAAAAGAGGAATATGAAGCAGGAGCAGAAAATAAGAGCACAGTAGTTCCATTATCTCTATGTTTGGCAGTGCGGCATCACTTCTTTTAAACAAAACATAGCCTATTTTCAAGCTAATATGTTGAAAAGAATATTGATCAACTACAGTGACATCAAAAATGCGTACAGGAATGATTCAGAGGTTTGATGGTGCAGGACTCAGAGACTCACCTTTTCAGCTTAACAGAGAACAGCTGAAACAATGATTTGATCATGTCTTTAAGTACCCAGATGGAGACCAGTGGCATGACAACATTCTTCAAGCTAGTAGCAAAGATATAGCAAGACCCAATGGCTTGACAGTTTAGGCCAAATATTCAGAAGAGAGAGAAGATAAATGTTAAAAATATCAGCAATTACCTGTTGGTTAAACCCATATTTTCTAATATTGAAGAGTAAATATCTAAGACTCTAGGTTTATTCTGATTATTGAATATTGAAGTAATATATATTTTTTAAATCAGTGCATGTATATAATATATGGTATCATGTATTATTCAATTGCATGTTACTGTAATTTTCAACACAGGACACAGTTTTAAAATTACAATTATATTAACAGTATCAGATTCATCTAATTATGAATTACATAAAACTGTTCTATTTTATTAAACTAGACAAGTGGTAATAATTTGTAAAAATAAATGGATTCAAGATGCAAATGCCTAGATATGCTGTTTGTCAAGTTCAATATTTGACCAAGGACTAACAATGTCAAACAGTTGATGGTTTTTGCATAGACTTCTGAAACAAACCACCCGCAGCTATAGATGTGATCTGGAAAATAATATTTCTAGGGAATAAATTTTAATAATGTAAGGGAAAAAAATCCTTAGAATAAAATTCTTGGGGAAGCTTAGATAAAGGTTTTACAGTATGACTCAGAGAAAAAAAATACTAGGAAGATAATGAGTACTGTAAGCAGATAAACATCCTGATTCACACACCTCAAGTAGCTAAAACTCTCAGTATTTCATTTGCAGAAAGACAAACATCTGAAATATATTCATATCTCTTCATGTATGAACATGTGTGTACTGAATGTACTAAAACACTATTTACTGGTAATCATTTGCATCATTTTGTGAATTCTAAAGTAAACCCAAAACAAAAAGGTTAAAATTAAAATATCATTCCTGTCCTCAAAGATCAATTGTTTGGCCTTTTTTAAACTTCCTGTTTTGCTATATAGGAACTCTTCTTTATCACACTCGATTCACAGAACGTGCTATTATTGTTTTGCTTTACTCCGCATCAGCAAAAAACTACTGCACCTGAACAAGACACTAAACCCCTTTTTCCATGCACATTTTCTCATAGAATAAACTGACATCAGTAAATTGTTTGCTTTTAACCCTGACACCCCTCCTCCCCGACCTATTTTTGAAACTAATTTTATTTTAGGATGTCCTGACTCTGATACTAAATTGGAAACCCTGGTGTGAATTTTATAGAACACTATTTCCTTTTATAGAGGATGTTCACAGCTAATCTGTCATCTACAGGGCAGACAGAGGCCAGAAGGCTAGGAAACCAAGACAGGTGGCCTAGCAGCAATCTGAAACCTAAACTTTTTCAGTATTTTGTGCTAAATTAAATTTCAGGGAATCTGAAACACTAAAAAAAAAACAGAAAACAAAAACAAAAACAAAAAAAAAAAAAAAAACCCACACAGCTCTGTAGCAAAATAGGCAAAAATCAAGCAGAAAAGCTTTCTTGCAAAACAGTTCTTCCACCCAAGTAAAGGTGGACAGCAAATTCCCTGTTTCCCACACATCTTTTCACACAAGTTATGTCAGGAAATGAAGAATCTGGGTTTGTTCAGGCTTCCCCCTTTCACCTATGGCCTCAGACACCAGTTCAGCTAGGAGGTGGGTTTTCCCCACAACCCCTCAGAACAGTAGGGAGCACACAAATATGCTTCATTAGCACATTTGCCTTCCGTTATACTGAAGGTCTTTATTGGGGCACACAATTTGACTTTGAAGGCATCAGTTAGCAAGTCGAATTTGACTTTGTAGGACTCAGTTAGCAAGTCTTCAGAAAAATTCCTCCTGAAGGCATTGTTTTACAGAAAAGCAGCAGGCTCAAACTTGCATACCAACTCTGCTGAACAAAAAGGCAGAGATCCTGCTAAAGATACAACCCAAAGTAGCTAACTTGATGAAAAAAATTCTCATTTTGAACATAGTAACACCGTTTTATACTGTTATCTTATTAAAGGCAGGCACCAATCTAGCATTTGGGGAAGGGGCTTGCAAAACATAGGAAGAAAACATAAATGTCTGTGTTTATGCGTATGTCAGCAAATGGCATGGAAGTAAGTGTGTCAGAGAAAATAATTGCTGCTACACAAAATAACTGTTCATCTACATTACAGCATTTCCATTTATTATCTACAACATATAAACTATTTTACCAAAAAGGATATACATTGCAGACACAGTACAGAAAAGCAAGATATGATGTACATTTTGAGAAAATTCCTGGCAATTTCTCCATCTTCCCAGACAAGTAAGATAAACATAGCTAGACTAACCTCAGCATTTAATGGTTTATAGCCCTCAGTCCCAAAATCTTCCAAAATCTGCATGTACAGAGACAAGATAGCAAAAATGAAACAAAACAAAAGGTTTTTCCCTCTGCATTTTTCTACACTATCCCACTTGTTAACAGTTTCTCACAGAAGTATATTTTATTTGTAGAAGGATTACATTGTTTAACTCCTTTTTGAGCTTTCTCTAATTACATCAATTTAATTTGTACGTCTATCTAAAAAATGCTGCAGCATTCTGAAAATTTATCTTATTTAACTTCTGATTTTTAATTTGGAGGTCTTTGAATACAGGAATATGATGTCTGGCACAGATGGAAGACAAACCTTAGCAGCTTGAAAACCACAATATTAGATTCATAAATGCCAAACTAATAGGGTTTTTTGATTGTCTCTCCTCCCAGTGGCCCTATACTCATTCTTTGCACAAATTTCCTCATCCCTTGTTTAAGGCAAAAGTAGCAGTTCTAGTAATTAAAGGGTTCTACGGTAATTATAGATTTTTCTATTTACTGTATTCAGGGCATGCTAGTTTATATGTTGCCTTGAAACATGTTTTTAAACCAGTTAAATATCATTTGTCATCAATTACACTCTTACTTTGGATTAGCATGTCCTTTGTTAATTAGAATAGTCCCTGAATGCAATCTTGTCAAGTATTTTAGTTCTGGAGTTTGCAAGCCCCTAAGGTATCATCAATTTCACAAGTTTCTTAATTTACACCTGCTGAGATAGGATCAGCAGACTTGGGCTTGTTTAAGTGAAAATTTCTGTTTGGATTACAGCTGAAGCTGCCTACTCATGGGCATACATGTCGGGATAAACAGCCACCATAGGTGGCCACTCTCCAAAGGAAAAACACTACAGAAAGTTGGCTGTACAGATAAATGAAAATAAATGAAGGTTTACTACAAGATAAGCATTTGCATTTACTGTATTTCAAACAGTACAACACTGATTTTGTTAAATTCAGCGTTGCACTTCCCTAAGCATTATAAAGGTCTTTAAAGATAAGGTATTGTAGTGACGTGTCTGTCTGTGTGAGAGCAGTTACACACAGACCAAAGCTTTCAAAACTGACTAGAAGTTATTAGACTATTTGTATCAATTTAATGTCTTACTTTCAAGGGTCCAAGTAGTCTTTTTTTGAGAAACACAAATCAGACAAAACCATTTCCACAATATATGGCATAAATGCAGCTTAGAGTATTTTAAAATTAATAGGAACTTTATTTTCAGGTTTCTTACTAATAAGCTTTAACCTGAAGGTCAGTTTTCAGTGAACCTTTTTAACAGAAAACATCAAGAAGCCTGTTGTTCATGAATTATGAGAAAAAAAAATCAAAATGCAATTTCTAGAAAATATTTTAATGCTGTTTTCTTTTTAAAAAGAAATAAAATAATCAAGAAAAAAAACTCAGAAAATAGCTTTATTTTGTAAGTGAAAGAAGTGGTCAAGTTTCAGAAGTGAAAGAAGTCAAGTTTCCAACAAAGAAATCTGCATTAAGTAAAACTTTACATTATATCATTATGTTTTCTGCCAATACATTTATGATGAGAACAATTAAATTAACCCAGTCTAAAATGTTTGAATTACTCTTAAGAAAACTTATTCCTCATTTACATTGCCTGCAGGTTTAAATATTCCATTGTGATTGGCTATGTCAGATATTTGTTTATATTGTTGGGTTTTTCTAATATGATTCAACTACCACGTTTGATTTAGAGATTTGCTCCCTACTGCACTGTATTTAAGTAAAATTGGCAACTAGGAGCACAGCACAATAACCTGGCCATGTGAAAGGTTAAAATCAACAATTACAAAGCTTTTAGTTGTGAAAACAACCAGTAAACTTTGAGGCAAGCCAACAAAATTTCCTTCCATTTTCTCACTAATTAAGTGAGATCCTCTTTCCTAGTCTGAGGTGCATGCAGGTTATCAGGTGTGTATGTGCTTTTAGGATTAACCGTGTTCATGGCAATAAGATTAACAGGAGGACCTGAGAAGAGTTTACACAGTCCATCTTTTCCATAATTCATTTCTCAGGTCACAAAATACCACACAGACATTTCATTTCCACTGATTGCTGCCTGAACATTCAGCAATACAGCAATAATTATGACTGATGGCTAGAGTGTATCAGTGTCTCTGGTTCTAATAAATATTATATTGAATGACTTACAAAATGTCACCTCTGTTTCTCAATCTATTCAGAAGGCACTACTATGGAGAAACTCACAGATACATAAAGGTAGAGTCAAGAAAAACATCCACAATAAGCAGGTTTTAGCAGCAGTGGAAAAGAGTTCTAAGGCTGTGGTAGCTTTCCCTGCAATTCACTTACCATTTTTCTGGAAAAAGAACTCCTACTGTGGTGGTCTTGTACTCAGCACTGCTGAGGCCACACCTTGAATTCTGTGCTCAGTTTTGGGCCACTCGCTACAGGAAAGACACTGCAGTGCTGAAGCACGTCCAGAGAAAGGCAACAAAGCTGGTGAAGGGTCTGGAGCACAAATCTGATAAGGAGAGGCTGAGGGAGCTGGGGGTGTTCAGCCTGGAGGAAAGGAGTCTCCTGGGGGACCTTATTGAAAGGAGGTTGTAGCAAGGTGAGGGTTGGTCTCCTCTCCCAAAGAACAGTGACAGGATAAGAGGAACTGGCCTCAAGTTTTACCAGGGGAGGTTTGGATTGGATATTAGGTAAAAATTCTTCACAGAAGGGGTTGACAAGCATGGACCAGGCTGCCCAGGGAAGCAGCTGAGTCACCATCCCTGGAAGTATTTAAAAGACTTGTAGATGTGGCATTCAGACACATGGTTTAGTATCGACTTGGCAGTGCTGGGTTAATGCTTGGACTCAATACAGAAGGTCTTTTCCAGCCTAATGATTCCATTATTATAAGGGCATGCCCTTCTCTATTCAACAGCTAGCATTTTGCTGTTAAGGAACTCTCTACAGGAGACTGACAGCTAATGGAGGTATCACGTACTTCATTTCATGGGCACTAAATTGTGAAAAAATAATTATCCAGTGAGTTTTCCAGGAAAGCTTCAGTGGAAAAAAAAAAAAAAAAGTGATTTTTTAAAATATACATATTTATATACATACATACACACTTCTTTCCACTGTAATGCACACAGAAAACTGTACTCTTGTGATACTTTTGCTCCCTAAATGCTTCCAAATATTGTAACTTCTCTGAAGTAGCTATGAACTGAATATTATTCTCTGTTCATTTAAACCTCTGACTTTCATCTACAGGCTTTTTCCAGTCAGCTGTTATAGCTGGTCTCTTAATTGCAATCTTTCTGAGTTGGGGGGCTTTAATATTGTATTTAATTATACAGTATCTAGCATGGGGCTGTCTTCCAGTTGCCCTCTTCCACAATGCAGATGATCATCTTAAAACAATTAGTCATGTTATATGAGCAAAAATAAAAAATCCAAACCAATTTTGTGCTGACAATTTCCCACATTGTACAAGATCAAATATAAATTCAGAGTCTGATCTTTACTTTAGAAAAAAATTCACTTTAAAATTGCAGAAACAACCATGCTGCAGATGACTCTAACTTTCTGGCCACACATTAGAGATTAATGAGGTCAGGGTCACTCTAAGGACAAGATGTGGCCCTGCATGTGTGATTCTTCATCTTAATGAAAATATTAACATAAAAACATTCATGCAAATTATAAAATGGAATCATGCAGAGCATATATTGCAGGAAGAAATGAATGGTTATTCAGCAGCATGTGGCACTCCCTGTGAAATACTATGTGACCTATTTAATAAACTAATTTCTGTAAAATCTATATCATCTCGAGAATGACCATACATTCTCTTACACTGCCAAAAGTAGGTGCCTGCTCCTGTATAGATGTCCTCAGGATGGGTAAGAGACTGTGAGGTTACTGATGGATGAAATGGGAAGGTGTCTTAGAGGGCTGAGTTGGATTAATTTAGAGGAGGAAGTAAAAAGGGAGGTGGTAGAATCATTTAACGTACAGCTGGGTGAGAAGAATGACCTGAGGAGCCAATAGATAGGAATTCCATCTTGTATTTAGTTGTTGTACCAAGTTCAGTTCTTTTCCTGCAGTCTGTTGCACATCATTCCCTCACAGCTGGGGTCCAGCTCAAGAAACAAGGGAGCAGCCCTACTGCCATACCCTGTTAACACATTTTGAGAACATGCTGTTTTGTTGATAAAGTACCAAAATGCATGTTATGACAATCTCTGAAATATTATTTGATCATACTTACCACATCTTATATTGTGAAAGCAATTGCTTACATCTAGAACAATTCTTTTTGCTTTGGAAACACTAATGGTACTTTATTTATGTTGGGGTAAAGAAGTTGAGATAAATAATTTTGCTTTGTGACGAAAGAGAACAGCTGATCACCATCGTTTCATTTGTGAGCAGAAATTGAGCCATCGCTCTCTACACACACACACACACACACATACACCATGTTTTCAAACTCTTGCCCCCACCCTCAGCTTATCTCTTTCTTCAAGTGTGGTGTGCAAACATAGATGCAATACTTACCTGAGGTCTCATAACTACTCATAACTCATAAGAAGTTATTGTGAAGTAATTCTGACACATGTTCTTCTTTGTGCCTACCAAGATGACCTCTTCTTTTTTTCACAGTAACTTTGTTGACTCAGATCATGAGCAATGTGATGGAAAAAGAAAGAGATTAAGGTAATTTATTGTATGTTACACTGCATGGGACTGGGAACGTAACTGCAGTCAGTTATTATGTCTCAACTGAGGTGCAGTAATTCCCCACTAAGGAATAGCAACTACTCAAACTGTTAAGACTGAACCATTCATAACTCAGAGTATTCTGTTGGATAAGTGGCTGGGTTGATATGCCACTGTTGCCTTAAGATTCTCTCCCTTCTCTTTTTTAAAAAAAACATTTACAAAGTCAATTATTCTTTTATTTATATTTGTGCTTTCTTTAATTGAATTTCTTCTTGTTGATATCAGGCTATTTCTCCAAATTACCAGAATAGCTTCTAATAGCTTCTAATCTTATCAATTATATTGTTTGCAGTCCTGCCCTGGTTAACAAAATCCAGATTTTATTTTAAGTAGATCTGTAATCTATGCATCTGACTCATCACTAAAAGTAAAAAGTAAACGGGCCTGTATAAGGTTTCAATCTGAAACAACTTTTCCATTTATAGGTGAAGGCACTGACAACTGTTCTTAACTGTGATTTAATCTGGACCATGCCTCCTCAATTTAAGAGAAAGTAACATATAAGATTGAAAGTTTTACTATCATCAAGCTATACATACTGCTTCTCCCTTAAACACTCAAGCACTTACTCTGCTAAAATGGGAAATTATGTTGAATTGACAAGATTTGTTTTTGAAATATCTGTTTGTTTTCATTTAGTTTCTTTATCCTCCGCCCTACTTGTTGTTTAGATGTTTAGTTTAATATCTTTCTGCTTATCAAAGTTAGGCCAAATGATTTGCAACCCTTCAGGTCAGGCTTTCCCTGGGAAAAATACTGTATTTGTCCTTTTTCATTCCAGGGAATCATCTTCAGGGTTGTGAAATAAAATGCCGTGATTATTGTCAAAAAGTTACCTTTGATTTTTAGATTTTTTTCCACCATTGGTTTCCACGAGTTCCAAAATCATTATTTTTAGAAAATTGGAGATTGCATAACTATCATTTTTTGAAAATATTACTAAACCTAGCAATATAAAACTACTGGTTTAAAAGTCTAATGCAGACAAATCTAACTGTCTAATTATCTGCTCACTTGAATAATTTCTCCTCTCAGTTCTTGAGCACTGTTGTTTTTTTCTATTAGTTGTCCTTCCTCAGTGCTTTGTATTTAAGATGTTATAATAACAGTGCAATGCTTCAGAGGAAGATCTCTTTGGTCCTGCAGTAAGGGGAGAGAAAATTTGTTTGACAAAGGAGCTTTCCAGGCTGAGTCACTCATGGTTAAAACAGACACTGCCTTCCTGTTATCAAGGATAGCAGAGGTAAACTGTAGAAATCAGTTAGTTTCGCTTGCTTTAAAGTCAGTCATGAGAACTCAGGGAGGTTACAGATACTGGAAAATATCTGTAATTCCTGGATATTACTCTAGTTCTAACTTAGGAAGTATGAAGAGTCAGTTAAGGTGGTTTGTTTATATGGGACATCACAACACTTATTGTTATTCATCACTTGGCACAAAAGAGAGCTTGGAGTATTTCCAGGAAATCTACAAACTGGAGTAATTTTACATAACACTTGAAACAGACGAAGAGGCAACATCAGAAATGGAGCTTTATCTAGCTCAGACACTGAGATTCACTTCCAGGATTTAACTCAGGAACACTTCAGATCTATGATAAATTTAGCTCCAAAAGGAGCTACTTATGATGCATGAGCAATTGCATACTCCAGCCAACATGGTGCTCCACAAGGATGACGGTCTTCAACAGGTCCTATGCGATATCTGCCAGCCTTGTATAGTCTTGAATCCCGCATCTCAAATGGTGTCAGACTGTCAAATTTAGAGAAGTATAACATTATTTGGATGGTATTTGGAGTGCAAATCCATCAGTTAAAATATATTGCAAACCTTGAGTGAATATTTCTCAGGCTGCACATCAGAATGATTACAAACTTTTCCAAAACTCAGGGTTGTGCTATGGCCTTATTGCTAATGCCAGTTCAAAGTTAAAGGCAATCTTGCTGTCACCTAGCTACAAAATATTTAAAAATTCTCCTCCTTTTTGAGATGTACAGTTATTTTATCCCTAGCAGAAGCAAAGATTCTCTAAATTATGAATAAAAAGTCAATAGAAAGTCTTAGAAAGCATCTGAAAAGACTAGTACATAACACTACACATATTAAGACCTATATATATATATATATATATATATACACATACACCCACACCTATAAAGACCTCTTGCTAAGCTTCTCTCTATGAAACAGGAATACTATTTTAAATGTGAAAGGACATCACAAGAAAAGTCTGTTGGATTTTCTTTCAGATCTTTAACCTCAGTAAAATCCAACAACATTCATGTTGACAGAAAAAACTAAAATGCTTAAAAAGTTATCTAAAAAACTTTATGAAACATATATATTATTGTTACAGATCATGGTTCAGACTCTAACACAAAAAATAGTGTCCACAATGGCAGCACCACTATAACAATGATGAGCAATAAACTTGCTTAAAAGCAAAATCTGTGCACTCGTCACTAACAATTACAGTTGGCAACATGTTCTGAAGGCACTGACTGGAAAAGTGAGTAATACAGGTAACACAACAATGAAGAAAAATCTTTCCCTGAGGAAGAGGAGGCTGCTTGGTTTCCAGGTTGCAGAGGTGAGGAACAATGTAGGTTACACTGCAGAAGGAATCCTGTGAATTTCTAATATTTCATTTATGGGAAAATTCTAATCTTGCTTGCACTTCCAGCCACACTTGCCATTAGCAGATCATAACCAAAGGAGACTAAAAGCAACCAATACTTCCCCTATGTAAAACAAATTCTTAGCAGTGTAAAGTGAAAAGCTATGGTATTAACATAAATTCAATCTAAAATATAATAAACAAATGGATTCTGGATGATGAAGGGCAGCTAACTGTCCTGGTAAAGTTTAGTATTTGTGTAGTTATTACTACAATACTCCAGTTATGTGCGCACAGCAAATTAAACGAAGGCTGTTCAGGAACAGCAAAATGAAAAATCTTGCCCAAGGATGTGTGTTGTAGCCAGGGACTGTTAAACAAATAGAGGAAACAGCACAATTATGTCAAGGTTGTCAGGCAACAGTACAAGCCTGAACATGTTAAGTTCTGTTACTGCTATAGGCAGCTTCTCTACAGCACTAAGTCTATATTGACTGAATTATTCAGAGATCATACATTTTGACAGCAATAAGTGGTCATTCTGAATTACTTTATGTATTTCAAGTCAATCTTGATACCTCATCCTGACTGACAAGCATTAAGGTTGTTAGGAATGCAAGAATATTCATGTACAATATAGCCCTAGAAAAATGTCAGGTGTCTGTCACATCAGATTTTTCAAATTCTGCTAAAACTTGAGAATTACCTATAAATACTCTCTGCTTCTAAACATAGATTACATAGAACACATCACCATTTTTTCATAAAGAAATCTAATAATTAATCATAATCATAAATATAATCTAAATAATAATTTTCATTTGGAGAAATTAAGAGTATACTACAAATTGTTGTCAAGTGTTATCTATTCTTTGTCAGCCATCTAGTGACCATGTTCCCTGGTTAGACTTCCCCTGAAGGCTGTTCACACCAACCTAACTAACATTCTCAGCATGAAGCTTACTGAGGGGAAGCAGTCATTCAGGCTTCACTGTGCATATTTGATTCTTTTTCTTGTTATGAAAAAATACGATAGATGACTTGTGAGTTCCGTTCCACAGGTTTAAGATGAGCAAAGTATGAAGCCAAATTAGTAACAGCAATTTTCACTCCAGAAAAGTTACAAGGACCTGCCTTTTGCTACACTGGTACTATCACCAAAGCTAAGTACTGCATAGACCCAAACCCTCAACAGTATTTAGCTGCTTCTCTGACAATTTAGTCAATACCAATAGGCTGATAGCTACCCCTCAGATGCCACTTGAAGTGTTAGGCATTTGCATGTCTACCATGAGCCTCATAATGCTCCTAGTGCTGATACAAACCCAAGGCAGACAAGCTACAGCTCCATGAACGCTGCTGTCAACGCAAACCTGGAATAAAACCAAAAAAAAAAGAAATAGTAATTTAACTTGGATCAGTGTGACCAGTTATGTCACCATGAAAAATGATGGAATAGCAACCTCATATTTGTCACTCAGGGTAAAGCCAGGACACAGGATTTTCAAAACAAATGTTTTCTTCTTTTAGAACTGGTGGTCTGAGTTTGACCTCCTTGAAGCAAATTTTTATTTAGATCTTGTACTTGCCATCTTGACAAGGGTCTCAAGTTTTTAAAGAAAGTGTCTCCCTGAGTGACAGGCTGTTTGAGAAAATTGTCTGTCCTGAGATTAGATACCTCTGGATGCAGGGTTTTTTTAAGTTTTGGAGGGGGAGGGGGGGGAAGCCGTAGCTTTCTGCCTCTTCCAACCACAACAAACTGTAAATGACTACAGAACAGACAAGTGCTTACATAGGCTTACTTACATAAATATGCCAACCCACTTAGTACAACAAACCCATCTGGACTGAGGTACCAATCCCCCACACTAATGATTCAGAGTATAGGTGATGCTACACTTGCTGGGAAGTTAGTAAAGCATGCTTTAGGTGCTGTAATTGGAAATCAGACTCTTGTCATGGATGAAACACCTGTCTCTGAGACTTCCTTGCTAAGAAATAGTTGAAGATAATGATCTTTTTCAGGCATTTAAATTCATAGCTACAAAACAACAGCTTTGTTATTTTTCACATCTCCTGTGGAAGTTTCCAGACTGTGTATGAGTAGGTACAAAATAGTAGGGTATTCCCTAAGACGTTACTCTGACCTATTCAGGAACAGCAAAATAGATCTTATCCCTTTTTTTTTTTTTTTGCCTCAGGTTTGTATGTGGGCTTCTTATTCTGCTCTCCAGTAATATTTGTAGTGAAATAACTTAGATAGTTCTGTCTGAGAATAGAAGCAAAACACTTGTATCTTGACAAATTCTGCATTAAATGGCTCTCTACAGGTTTAACCTGTAATTCCAAATCAGTGATAAATTAAGTCTATTCTTTTTAGAGCAAGCCCAGATGTGCTGGTTTAAAGGTAAATAAATGCAGCTCCAGAGAGATTACCAGTCAGAGCTACAATTTACTAAAAAGATTACAATATATAGAACAAAACAGAGAAAAAACTGGTTTTAACCCACAAAAACAGATGTATAACCCAGAACCCTGGGACACAAACAGATCTGTGTTTGTTAGCCCCTGTGCTGAGTGCCACATGGTCCCCCTGAGTGCAAAGTAAAAAGAAAAGAAACCTGTTGGTGAGGGTGATGGTCACAAGTCTTGTTGAGAGCATCAGTTGCAGTCCTGTTGAGGTTCTGGCCCTCCTCTGGATCCGACAAGTGGTACCAGAAATCCCAAACCCCAAAGATTAAATATGCTCAGGTTCAGGTGGGAATGCCCTGTACCTCGCCCAGGGCAGGGAATTTCACAATGGGTCATTTAACTCTATGAGTCATGTGATATTTTTGCAATCTTGGATGGTCAGGTCATTGCAGCTGCCTATTATGTCAGTCCTTATTGGCCCATTAAAAGACATGACCCATCAGGCTGGGTGTGATGGTGCTAAGGTCTTCCCAGAGGGGAGTTACCACAGCTGAGTCATTGCTGTAAAGACAGAAACACTTCCCTATCTCACAGGGTTCTTTAACACCCACCTTGTAGCCTGAGGTTCAGGCCTGCCCTGGGCAGTTGCTGCAAACAATCCATTATTACCAGTCCATCAGAAATGACAGAGGGTATAGAATACACAGTTTTGGTTATATCAACATAGTAATAAACTAGTCCCGGTCCCTGTAACTAGGACACCTCCATTGTGACTCAAGGTTCTTATATTGATACTAAGGAGTATTTTTGCAATATTACACTTCATGATACATGTTATGGGTTTAAAATCTTGGAATTTTTCTTTCATCTACCAACCCTGCACCTCAGAGGAATCACCCTCTGTCTC